>QLNU02015270.1:24666836-24679226 GCA_006491805.2 Dysdera silvatica
GTTTCGACCGAATATATTCTTATTCACATATTTCATTATTCACATTATTCTTTTCTGTTATTTTCATCATATCTCTCGCGCTTGGCGACAGAGGCTTGAGACAGGAATTACAAGTGTTCAAGGCTTCCTTCTGTAATATACAAATGTTTTGTTTAGGAATTTTCTGACGGTTCAACAATCGTGGCCTTTTGTAACTCACTGTAGGTGTTGGGGTTCGATCTCAAGTGTTGCTACACTTTTTTGCAGAGTGTTTGTTATTCGGTCAGTGATTGGCAGAATTACGGGCAATATCAACTCTCTCCATATGCCTAATGACTTCGATTTCGTATCTGAGGTCTTGGTGTTTGGTTATAATTATGATTTCAAACAATTGCAGTTTCGGTAATTTTCTCTATTAACCATGATTACCATTGTACGTTATTCATTTCTTAATAGCCCGTAAAAGGAAATCGCACGTATTGAAAGCTTTGTAATCCGTAATACTATTTAACAAATATTTGAAATCAGTAGCTTTTCCTTCTGGTGTTGGACGCCCTGTCCATTTCTAAAAAGCCCTAAAAATTGGGGAAGTGAAAATGAACGCAACTTATCTTAAAATAGCACCTGCCCTTATTTCTGCCATTAAATTTCTGGATTTCCTTTTCGCACAGAGATTAAAAATATGTGTAACGACTAACTTTATCGCAAAGGCGAAAGAGAAGGATTTACCAGCTTATTTCTTTTCTGTTTTGCTCATTTTCTTTGACATCGCCTTTAGAGAACCAATAGCATCGAAAACATTTCCCGGAATCCCGAAAAGCTTTTGAAGAATCGGAATTGCCTCTGTAGATGGTCAGAAGTGCGCCTCACTTCGATTCCAAGGACTTACTTTGCCACGGCAATGAGGCTCACTTTGAGCTCTGCACAGCTGCAAGTTGGTATCTCGAGAAGGAAAAAAACAACAGAGAATCCACTCGTAGAAAAAGTTTTTATCAATTCTTGCTAACAGTGATTTATATTTCTAATTTGTTTTCTCTTAGTTTCAGAAGATGTGTTGCACGTAATTTTATATTGACATAACAGTGCCCACATACACATGCGGGAGGAGGATAAAATGGCGAATGCATTTTTAGCTGTGAATCATATACCACTTCAGAAAAGTGTTTTCAATATCAGTGTAAATTAAAACACATTGTGGGAACATTATGAGAACTTTTATGAGAACATTATGAGAACATTTATGAGAACATTATGAGAACATTTATGAGAACATTATGAGAACATTTATGAGAACATTATGAGGATGTAATTTTATATATATGTTCACCTAACTGAACTGCCTATCAAGTATTGAACTTTTTAGCTAATTTTTTAGTCTAGCTTTTGGGCAAATATTAAGCTGCACATTTAATTAAATGTAAAAAAATCTGAATTTTAATAATGGCTTTGATTTGTAAGATGGATGAAACTTAACAAATATTCCTTTCAAATGAATAAAATTGGTAGTACTTTTATGCATAGTGGTTATAAACATTTTTTTTCTATACAGATCACTCCGTCTCTCTAATAAGAAAGCAAAATAGCACTAAAATTTTACTTATGCTACTCATTGTGATTGGGAAAAGTATCCCGTAGGAAAATTGTTATTTCTAAACTCTGCCAAAGGGAGCAAATATGTACAATGGTATAAGATGAAAAAAGCATAGAAGGAAAATAATTAAGACAAATCTTAACTGCAAAATCATTTCTTGCAGCAGTCACTTTACTAAACTTTCCTGTTTTTGCAATGAACAAAAATAAACACTAAATTTCGTAACTTGTGGTAGTTATATGTCCTTGATATTTCCATTTTCTTGGTTTTCCCCGATTATTTCTTATTATACAGACTTTGGAACTAAAAGGTTTTCCAACTAAAATCTTTTACACATCCCTTCAACAGCATATGTACATATTTTGATGTATTTATCTTGTTTATAAGACCTAGGGTAACACCTAAGTAAAGGGAGACATACATATATATATATATATATAATTTAAATAAAAGGAATTTTTGAAATTTGTATTAAATATTTATTACTACTCCTTAGATTTTGTAAATTTTTTAATAAAAATAACAAATAGAAAAGGTGCAACGCATCACTATTCCAATAAGTTATAAAATAATGCTAAAGGTTAATGAATAATTAACTATTTGTGTGAAGGTTTTTGTATTTTTATATTTTTACTTATATTTTTATAATCTTTAATAATTTCTAATTTAATTTTAACTATTAAAGTTACATATATATATATATATATATATGGCCTGCAAAAGGGTTGCTGGTATCTAACTGGAAGGAGACCCACACGCTGAACGTATGTGACGATGTGTGGAACCGGCCAGGCCAGTAACCTAGTGTCCTACCCCGCCTTCAAGTGGTGCAGGCTGAGCTTTCTATTTATGTGGCAAATTAATATTTGCTACACGGATAGAAAGGCGGAAGGGGAGGGCTAATTCACCAACCCGTCTAGCCAGCGTGGTGAAATTATGGCTAATTCCTCCATTATGTTGACACACCAGAAACCATGGCCCCTAGTCTCCAGGTGCTGGAGTGCTCCTGATCAAGGCAGCGGTCAGTGTGGCATGAAAGCAGGGGGTGCTAAGAATCACTGGAATGGCCCAGGCTGCCGTTTGTTATTGACCTTGGCTACGTTTAATGGACGATCCCTTGCTTCTGAAGCAAAACTTCAGGAATTGGAAGAGGAACTAGACAAGATCAAATGGGACATTGTAGGACTCAGTGAAGTTAGAAGAAAAGGTGAAGAGTTGGTGGAACTTAAAAGTGGACATTTGTTTTATTATAGAGGAACGGAAACTGGAAGAACAAGTGGTGTTGAAAAGCTAGCCAATCAATAAAAGTTAAAGAACTGCTGTTATGCCTTTAAATAAAAGTTAAAGCCCTTAAACCAAATTAAATTAATTAAGATCCAATAGTATTAAATATTTCGTTTTTCCAATGTATTTAAATATATAATAGCAGCTAGCTTGAAAGTCTTGTACACGCGCTCAATATGTAATAACCAAAGCATTGAACTTATGGCGTACATGGTCCATATGGATCTATAAAAGATTTCATTGGCTCCCGTAACATCTCTTCCCATTGGTTAAAATTCCAATAGTCCCATTGGATAAAGTTTCGGATGTATCAAAACTATAAATAAGAAATATACAACAAACTCAAGGAGAATGCCTTTGAATCTGGTCTGGAACCGACTGTAAGCGCGGCCGGGCATAGCTCGAAATGACCTCTTACGTTATTAAATGAAATATCTGTATAACCTTTTAATTCGTGTGAATAAAGAATTGGTGTTTAAAAGGTGCGTATTCCTCTCATCTTAACAATGGATAAAATGAATCTCATCGCCATGAAGTTAATTATGATGGTGGACAGCCCACAAAAATGTAAGTACTTTACATTTATATTCCGCTCAAGGAACTGTTTAAGTGGGAATGAAAGAACTATGTAAAGAGAATGGAACATGAAGTCAACGTCAGATCGAGCAGCGAGGCTCGTTGTTCAACTAACCCAGCGATACCAACTTCAGATAGTACAGGCATATGCACCAACATCAAGCCATACCGACGAGGAGGTTGAGGAATTCTATGAAGAAATCAAACAGCTACATACCAAGGGGAAACAACACATCAAACTCATCATGGGAGATTTTAATGCAAGAATTGGACAACAGGAACAAGGAGAGACATCGGTTGGTAAATACGGATACGGGGAAAGGAATGAACGTGGCGATCAACTCATAGAATTTGCCGAAGCTGAAAATCTTAGCATCATGAATTCATTTTTTAAGAAGAAACTACAAAGAAAATGGACATGGAAACACCCCAATGGAGGAACCAGCGAAATTGACTATATACTGGCAAACAAGAAATCAATTATTGAAGATTGCAGCGTACTGAACAGATTTAATACTGGAAGTGATCATCGAATGGTGAGATGTAAAATGCACTTAAATACTAAACTAGAAAGGCAGAAGCTCATTAGGAAACAAGTATGTAAGAGGGTGGATTTAAAGAAATTAAAAGAAAATACCGAGGCATTCAAGTTGGAATTAAAAAATCGCTTTTCTGCACTGGAAGGACTTATTGAAGAAGTTGACATCTCAGAAGCAAATGAAAACATTGTTAAGACAATAGTTGAAACTGCTGGGGAAATTGGTGGTGTAACCTGTAAAAAGCACAATAGCAAATTATCTGAGAAGACGAAACAGCTCATGAAAAGGCGAAGAGATATGAAGGTGGACAATCGAAATACCAGTTCCAGGATTGAGTACATAGAACTTTGTAAAACTCTGCGCAAAAGCATGAAAGAAGACATAAGAAAATTCAACTGTGAGCTAGTAAGGAAAGCCATTGAAAATAACAAGAGCCTTAGGGTTGTTAAAGGAAGTTTATCTGTTGGGAAGAAACACATCATTGCATTAAAAGGAGAGGATGGCACCGTAACAAGAAATAGGGAAGAAATACTTAGAAGAGTTGAAGAATTCTACAAAAAACTATATGAAAGTAACAGTGGATTAAACGAAGACATTGAAATAGTCGAAGGAACAGCTCCTAAAATCTTAAAAGAAGAAGTAGCATTTGCAATAAAAAGTATGAAGAAAGGAAGAGCCCCTGGTGATGATGGTATTACATTAGATATCCTAAAAGAAGCTGGAGAATATGTAGAAGACATACTTGCAAAATTCTTTACCAAATGTCTTAACAGCGGTAACATACCAAACCAATGGGATTCTGCAACAGTAATTCTTTTGCATAAAAAAGGTGATAAAGAGGATTTAAAAAATTACCGACCAATTAGCTTGTTACCTGCTATTTATAAAATCTTCACAAAAGTGCTAACACATCGCCTGCAGAAAAAATTAGATGCAGCTCAACCAAGAGAACAAGCTGGATTTCGAAGTGGATTCAGTACAGTGGACCATATTCAAGTATTAAGAGAATTAATTGAAAGAACACATGAATATGAACTTCCATTGTGTGTTGCATTTATTGACTATGAGAAGGCCTTTGACTCTATTAAAACATCAGCAGTCATCAACTCTTTAAGATCAACAGACATTGAGGATGTGTACATTGACATGGTGAAACGTGTGTATAAAAATGCAAGTGCAAAATTTCGGTTACATAAAGATACCAAAACTATCAAAATTGGTAAAGGTGTGAGGCAGGGAGATACCATTTCTCCAAAACTTTTTACTTCAGCTTTACAGATGATTTTTCAGCTGATAAATTGGAATAACAAGGGAATAAAAATAAATGGTGAATATTTAAATCATCTGCGGTTTGCTGATGACATTGTTATTTTTTCAACGGACCCATTAGAACTCCAAGACATGGTACAAGAGCTCTCAACTAGAAGTGAAGAAGTTGGACTCAAGATGAACCTACAAAAAACTAAGATCATGTTCAATAATTTTGTAGAGGAAACAAAAATACAAGTTGACAACATTGAGCTAGAAATTGCTGATTCATATATTTACCTTGGCCAGCTGATTTCAATGGATGGCAACATTATGAAAGAACTCAACAGACGTATTAAACTTGGCTGGAGTGCATTTGGAAGAAACAGTTTTATCCTGAAGGGGAAATTGCCTTTGTGTCTAAAAAGAAAGGTCTTCAACCAGTGTGTATTGCCAGTCCTCTCTTATGGATCAGAGACATGGAGTCTAACAGTTGGAGCAATACGAAAGTTACAGACAACGCAAAGGAGCATGGAGAGGTGCATGCTTGGAATAACTAGGAGAGATCGAAAAAGAAACACTTGGGTGAGAGAGCAAACTAGAGTAGAGGACATCATTGTTAAAGTAAAAGGGCTGAAATGGCGATGGGCTGGGCATATTGCAAGAAGAACTGATCAACGATGGACAACAGAAATTCTGAACTGGATTCCAAGAGACCACCGAAGACCTAGAAAACGTCCTCAAACTAGATGGGTGGATGAAATAAGAAAACAGGTTGGGGTGACGTGGAAGCGAATTGCTCAGGATAGACTTGTGTGGAAAGCATTTGGAGAGACCTTCATCCAGCAGTGGATAGATAATGGTTGAATATGATGATGATGATGATATATATATATATATATATATTTGTGTATAAGCACCCTGTACACAAATTAACAAATTTTTCCGATTTTTTAAAAATTACTGTGCTTGATGTAATTTGAAAAATTCACTTTTCCTAGTACATATTTTTAATAACTCACTTTCGGTAACTAGACTATACGTTTAAGTATTTTACCGTTTCGAATCTCTTTCTTGGAAACAATAATTCACCTGAGTGTACATGGAAATGCGCAAAAATAATCGTGATTTTAGTTTATCAAACGATTTATTCAAAATCTACTAACAAGAAATTATGGATATTAATTTCTGACATTCAAAGTTGGGCTCAAGCTACAGCTTTCAATGTATAAAATATAAAGGCACGTTATCCTGGTCTACATTAGAACTATGGTCATTCAATTAGACCCAAAGTGTCTTAACTGCCAGTCCACCAAGGCAGTAGAGATGATATGGGCACAGCCCGAGCCCGATTCTTGACCCGAAACGGATTCGGGCGGCTCAGGCTCATAAAACGGATGCAACTGAAGCCGAAAACTGACTTTTCCATATTGAAGTTTTGGTCTCGGGCGGCCTCATGTGGGTCCGGCTGAAATTGCATGTCTTCGGGATTAGGCGGGCTCGGGCTCATAAGGCGGATGCAACTGAAGCCGAAAACTGACTTTTCCATATTGAAGTTTTGGCCTCGGGTGGACTCGAATTCAAATTTCTCCAAAATATTTTGGGCTTGAATGGGCACAAATTGCAGGTTTTCGGGCTTGAGTGGGATCGGGCAAAAATTTCCACAAAATATTTCAGGCTCGGGCGGGCTCAAATTGCATATCTTCGGGATTGGGCGGGCCCGGGCTCATAAGACGGATGCAACTGAAGCCGACACTGTCTTTTCTAAATTGAAGTTTTGGGCTCGGGTGGACTCGAACTCAAATTTCTCCAAAGTATTTTGGGCTTGGACGGTCTCAAATTTCAAGTTTTCGGGCTCGAGTGGGCTCGGGCTTCTAAAATTGAGTCCGAATTCATCTCTACCATAGAAACGACGATTCCTTTCTCCGTATTATGTTTTTATAAGCTATTATTACTCTTCTAAGTGTAAGACAATTGCCAAACGGTCAATCCACAAAGCAACCAAGGCGGATTTTTGTGTAATGAAAATCTCCACGAAAAATGATAAAAAATTATGCCTCCGTGGATTTATGTGTAGACCATTTGGCAACAGCATTATCCCTGAGAAGGGTAATAATATATTATAAAAACAAGGAACTTGTGTGACGTAGGTGTACAAAACTGCAAGAAATTGACTACACAAATTACATCTTTATCTTACTTATTATCCGTTGATGTTACTTGTAAAAAAATATAAATATATTAAGGCTTTTATTCAAATTGAAGAATTTTAGATATGTTAAGTTTAAAACTCATACCCAGTTCTATTGAAATGCCAAACAACTCTTCCGCTGCAATAATTAAAATCTTGCATTTAGAGTGGTTTTTAATGAATTTATATTGAATGGAAATTGTTTAATTCTTTCAGAAAATTCTTTAGACCATGTTTATCTGATCGGATTAGTTTCATTTCGGTAATTAGCCATTAGCCTATTCGGTAAAACTTCGTCTCTTCTATAAAGGAAAATTTTAGATGGAATAACAAGGTAGTAAGGATTTAAGCGCTAATTAAATAATTCCCTGTGGCACATGCGATCTTAAAACTAAAACTGTCCAATTACGAACATACGATGGATAATAATTTTTCCAATGGAACGTATTTCTGAATTGTTGCATACGTGCAAAACTCGACAAATCTCGGGAAATCATACTCCACAGAAGAAATAATTTTATCTCTAACAGAAAATATAGTGTCTTCTAAAAGTAAATTCTGCACGCTCCAACGAGGTATGTCCATCCCTTTATACTTACGTTAGGACGAAATTTGAAAATTCTCTTTTTAAAATAAATAAATTATATATAAACACCCAGGAGCATATAAATAGATAAATGAATAAAAAAATGCACATACACTCTCTTTCTCTCTCTCACTATATAAATATTATATGTTTTGATGTTGTAAATGTTTTTTTTTTCTGCTATCCTGCCCCGGTTTATTTGCTTTTTCCAGATGAGATTTTACCTCAAGATAACTGTGCACTGTATTTACCATGTTCCATTGATGAGGTAGAGTTCTCCACAAGACGAAACCTTCCTCTTTTGAAGTCCTCTTTGGCAGCAACACCAAAACGATTAAGAAGCACCAAGACGTTTCCATAGATTCCAGTCATTAAAAGAGATGCCACAAAGTTAAAAGGTGTCAGTGCCAAAACGGTTAGTGCTTCCCTCATCTCAACGATATACAAATCAATCAAATTAGTTTCTTCAACCAGGATCCAGCATGACATATAACAAAATAAGAGAACTTTGAAATTACCTCAATATTTTTAGGAACATTATATTTAATTATATGATTAATGAAAATGTTTGTAAAAAATATTTATTCAATTACCAAAGGCGTTAATTTTAAATTAATTTGATTTTTATCAGGAAAAATATAATCTCTTAAAAATTCTATGTATAAATAATAATTCTATGTATAAAAAGCGGTACCCATATAACATACTAACCCACCTTTTTGTTTTTGTTCTACATATTATATTTAGTTTTTAAAAGCCCACATTTAACACAGAAATAAAATAATTTTGGCCTATCGGGGCATCCAAAACTTTATAATTTCTTTCCTCAAGACGTTTAATTTTTGATCAACGTTATGGCCTTTTAAAGGATGAAAGTTAAACAAATGCATTACAAAGTTTAAACTTTGAGCTCAATTTAGACCTCGTAGACAACACATATGAACATCTGCAAAAATCAGGTCACGGCCGGGTTCTGGGCTTCCAGAAGGGCCACCTTTCTTTAACATGGCGGACGCCATGTCAGCCAACGTTAACATGAGCCAAGTTAAAGTTGGCTAATAATTGGCGACCAAACATTCTGGCAGTCCTTAACCAGCACACCAAGTCACAAGATGGCGAAATGTGAAGAGCCATCGAAAATCGGCAGAGAGAGAGAGTGTGGCTTGGAAGTAAATACGACGTCATTAAGACTATCCCAATCGATGCCGATCTTGGATGCTGGTCATAACTAAAAAAAAAGTAAGCTCTCCTTTCCTTATTTTCTCTTATATCTTAATTATAATTAATAGTGCCTCCCCTATTATTTAAAATTATGGCAAAATATTTCCTGGTGCTTTCAAAAACACCAGCATAACTAACAGGTCTAGTGGAGACTTCGATACAATCAGCGGTTACCCACCATAAATTTGGAAATTTCTAATTTAAGCGATTTTGGTACTCATCAGTGAAATAAAAGCTTTGAATGTAAATAGCTTTCTAGAAAGGAATTTCATAACTTAAAATAATGAATTTTTTTTTCCTGGACAACCGTTAACCCAGATTACTTCGTTTTGATATCATCATGTTTATCATATAAAATTAAAGCCAATATTCTTTTTAAAATAATTGTTTCCCTGTTTGTTTTTTTCAAATAGAGCCTATGGTTATTAAAAGAAAACTAACTTTAAATTTCATTTTTCATATTTAAAGTAAAATACAAATAGCAATGCATTTAAGTTTCAATTTTCAAAAACGGCCTATTTACTTTCTCGATAAATAAAACTAATATTAAACGTAATAGTAATGGGGTTGTAATATTCTCAAATAGTTAAAATAATCAATAAAAATATTAACCTTAAATTTACAAACTTAATTATAAATACTTTAACTTCATTTTAATTCTTCCATTCTAAATTTCTAATTCTAGATTCTAATTAATTAAATTAAAACTTTGCAACCCTGTTATCACCATAACACCTGTATAAATAGCAGATTTAATCACATGATTAAAAATACATATAATAATTTACATCTATTATAACAAGAAAACAACACCGATGTCAGAGGAAATTCACACCTATAAACATAAATATGACGCAATTTGGAGATCATAATATGATCCCTAAATTAGCACCCTTGCGACGAATGTGTTACAATTCACGAAGTCCCAATCTTCAGAAAATGCAAAAAACTGTTTCTGGCTGAATTGAGGGATGTTGTGTTCATCTAATGACATGTGCCAACTAGCAGAAACCCGAATAACTTATGGTCTAGAGTTTTACACGGGAGGATGTATCACCCTTTCCTACATCTGGCTGGATAGCATTTCGAAGTCATCACGGTAAGATAAGACTGAGACAAGAAACTCTCTCTATTTCATAGGAAGGTAAACACCAAAGGCATTGCGCAACATAAATCGGTCGCTATGTTATGGTCTAGTGGTGAAACCTTCATCTAACTTGCCTTTAAGTCGAGTTCGTTTCCAAACGGTGCTAAAATTAATGAAAGAATCTAATTTTAGAGTGATTGCCTTAAAGTATTTTTCCATTTGCAATCCATTAAAGTCTAAATATTTATAAACGTATAATCATGAAAAGAATACGTTAATATCTCAAAATTATAGAAAAATATTTGGGTTTAAGTAAAGAAAAATCACTGAACAGAAAAGTGTTTAGAAATTTTGTTATGATTAATTTTTTTTAATTGAACGAAATATTTACTTATTTCTGTATATTTTCGGAAATTGTATTATCATATTCCCACTCCGTCATAATAATTTTTTAAATGCATTAAATAGTTTTTTGCGTTATAGGTGTTTTAGTTTTATTAATGGACATATTTTAACGATGTTTGCAAGCGAAATATGAGGGTTATATAGATTAAAGACCATTAATTTTACGTAAATGAACATTACTACGTTAGATGATCACACACTTGCAAAGAAAATTTTTCTTTCCGAGTATATGAATATCTAATACAACCACGTCATCTTTTATAAAGTGACTCACTAGAGTAAATATTAACGCTCGTTTCGCTCTTCGGACATTTGACTTCTTTGATTTGTCGCCTTGGTTTAAAAAGCAGTCAAAGCTCTGGATCATTTCTTGCTGGATTCCGATTTTTGTGGTAAGGAAATTGCGGACACCTGGGCGCATAGTTCCCTAGAGCATATAAACCGAACCTGCAGTAACAGACCCTCCCCGCACAACCCCTCCCTTTCCTGCCGTATCAGGAGTCTGAAGGACACCTTTCGCCAAGACATGATCAACCTCCTGAAAAGACACATATCGGGTCACTATCGATAATCCTGCGAAATGCGAAAGAACCAGTTCTTTCTCCCTGATAATTTCCCAAGGGGGCACAGACAACATTGCATCGTTTCAGGCTCGGCTGTGCATTCCTCAAACAATTCCTCTGCCCCATTAGGCAACTCCCGTCGCCTGTGTGTCTCCAGTGTCAGGAAGGTGCTGACGAAACACTGGAACATATCATTTTGCGGTGCTCGGCATACGGTAACCTTAGAGGTGAGCTCATTCTCGCTGCCACTTGGGTCACGTCCGACCATCAGGTATATTCGACCTGCTGGATTAATTTGGATCCTTCCGTCTCTGCGCCGTTCCACACCTTCCTTCCTTTCCGGAGTTCGCCGGTTCCTGTAGGGTTCTCGGACCACCCTGGTATGTGTTCTCGGTGCAGTAGCTGGGACCGTTCCCGGTGGCGGCCGCACTGGCAGCTGGTTTCGGTTCACGTTAAATGACAACATATATGTGAAGGTTCATCTTTGTGTACTATGTGTGGTCGACAATTGAATTCCACCCCAAACCGCCTTGGTAGTTGGTTTCGCTGTCTGGGCGTCCTGTCTAGGTTTACACTGCCGCATTCGGCAGCCACCCTTCCAAATCCCCTCCTTGCCCACTCTACACTACACAGCACTGAACCACTCTTCGAAAACTTATCGGTAATAAAAGCTTTATATAAGCTCTTAGAGGGGAAAATTGTCCACGCCTGCAGTTTAATGGGTTACACTTGACCGGTAATCAAGGACCTATGTGTTCGGCTCCCATCAGGCGCCGAAAATCCTTCTTTTCTTTGCGAATATTTGATCATCTCGTACTACCACACCATGGGCTATGATGAGAATCACCCGAAAAAGTACTATATTATATGATTTTGATTTTGATTTTTCCTTAACCCGTGAACAGGCGCGCGGATTAGAGGAACGCGAGAACGCGCGCGGGGTGATTTGCACCCCATCTGATTATATAGCATTATTTCATTAAAAACGTCCAATTTTACAGGGAACAGTAACTGGAATTTTCACTTTGTCACCCTACCCCAAAAGATTGTGACTTTGAAGGCAACAGGAAAGAGTTTGGCCAGTTTCAGAAGGAAGAGTGGACAGTTTTTTCACAACTTG
>QLNU02015270.1:24682698-24708620 GCA_006491805.2 Dysdera silvatica
AGTTCGATATTTTCTTTTCTCTCAAAACAAATTTGATTCTGCAACCAATAATATTGTCAATATTGGGAAGTTTTACCTCTATACCACGACCTTTCAAAGCTGGAAATATTTGAAAGGCTCAATCGGGTCTCGCTTCTGGAATGACTTTTATTCAGTCACTTTAAATTCATTTGGAGTGATTTCTTAACCAATTCTACCGATCCGATATTTGTAAGAATGCTATGTAAATACAAACAACAGGGCTTTTTGTATCCCCATGACGTTCGTGAAGCCTTCTAATCAAGGTTTCCACAGTAAGTGTTTATCCGGTAGTTGCAGAGAGGTCTGAAGGCAATTTAAATACTCACCTGACTTTATATGCTGCCTTGAATTAAAAAGCAGAAAGCGACAATTGTGACTATTTTTTCATTTTTAGATTATAAACATTTGAGAAAATCCTGAAATAAATGTAAGAATTAAAATAAGTGATTTTTATTAGGAAAATCTTCCAGGCATTGATTCCAAACGGTGACTGAGGTAAATAACTTGGGCATTGATACCACTTGCATTCAGTTTCGTAAGACAAATACTGATATAACCTTGCTTTATTTATGTGTTATATGAATAAAATAATTTAATTTATTAGATTTTATAAATAAGTAAGTCACAAAATCTTAGGAAATTGGGCGCAATGTTCTTGGCAGATCACTTTCGTTTTTTCATTCACTCAAACAAGTTTGACGAAAAATGACACATACGTATTTAAATGTCATTAGATAAGAGGTAGCTACTCAATAGTATGACATGTTCTGCCATGTAGGAAGGGAAAGAAAGAGGGAGATAGAAGTGCGAGCTATTCCTGTTAGATTAGCTGCGCCTCACGAAAGGTTAAGCGAAATTCAACATGTTCACATCTAGGTAATCCGGTAATACACAGATTTCAAAAATTTAATGTTCTGTGTACATACTTACGAGGGCGAATCAGAAAGTCTTTGCCCCTATTTTTCATTAGCCAAAATAAGGTACATACAGGTAATTACAAATATACATACTATTTTACGTACCTTACACTATTTTTCCACATAATCCCCACACCGGTTCAGACATTTGTCCCATCGCAGCACTAAATTTGAGATGCCCCTGTGGTAGAATTCGTCCGGCTGACTGTGGAACCACCGTTGGACTGCTGTCTTGGCTTCATCGTTGCACGTGAATCGCTGTCCTGCCAGGAACTTCTTCAGCGGACCGAAAACGTGGAAATCACTAGGGGCGAGGTCCGGACTATATGGTGGGTGGTCCAGACTCTCCCAGTGAAATGACCGGAGCTTATCGGCGGTTCTGATTGTGTAAAGTCCGGACCTCGCCCCTAGTGATTACCACGTTTTCGATCCGCTGAAGAAGTTCCTGGCAGGACAGCGATTCACGTGCAACGATGAAGCCAAGACAGCAGTCCGACGGTGGTTCCACAGTCAGCCGGACGAATTCTACCACAGGGGCATCTCAAATTTAGTGCTGCGATGGGAACTATGTGAAAAAATAGTGTAAGGTACGTAGAATAGTACGTATATTTGTAATTACCTGTATGTACCTTATTTTGGCTAATAAAAAATAGGGGCAAAGACTTTCTGATTCGCCCTCGTATTATTCTTCGGAATGTAGAAGCAACTATAATCTTCGTTAAAATTTAAAGTTTGGGCTTAATTGGAAGCAGAGAAAACTACATTCGGTATTATATAATTGCATCGGTAATGACATTGTTTAATGAACGGTGTTATGCCCGTGACTTTAAAATGGCTAATTATTTATGTCGGTGGCGAAACATTGAAAATAAAACAGATAAAAACAACGATATATTTGTTTAACGAGAAAAGGGAGAAAGAGAAAGAAAGAAAGAAAGAAAGAAAGAGATTGTATTTTCTTCTATTCATTGTTTTGACAATTACTATGCTAATGATATAAATTTTAGAAGAGAAAATAATAAGGTCGTGATAAAAAGCTTTGTTTATAGGATTTGTTGAAATCAACTGTCAAATACATGCATCTCTCTCTCTCTCTCTCTCTCTTTAACATATAAGAGATGAGAACAACATATTTACAGGATTTACAGATTTATTTACATTTATTATGTTTTATATCGATGAATTATTTTAATACAATGTATATTTATCTTCAGAAGGTAGTATGGTTGCCTTAGTAACCTTACTTTGCTATGGTTGCTAAGCTACTTGTTGACAAGTACCATAGAAACATCACAACAGTTATCAGAATTTCGAATTTTAACAGAGCGAATATATCGAAAAACGTATTGCTCTCAGAAATTTGCTGGAAATATCGAAAATTTTGTCAAATTTTTATCTTCCAAACGTTCAAATTTGTTTATTTTTCATACTTCTGTTCTTTGACTTTCTAAAAACAAGGATTTCATTATGGAGGAAATGAGGATGAAGAGTTTCAAAGAAGTTCTTGACGAACTGGATACGGATCACTGTCTCACTTTCGTCAGGTTCCTTGGAAAAGGTTCTTTCGGCGATGTAGTCGAAATTAGAGATGAATTCGCACATCTTCATCGTGCAGCAAAAATTGTTGCAAAGGAGCGCGTTATGGATGGGGAACTCGTACTGTGGCCTAAACTACGGCACGAAAATATAATTGCCGTTGAGGAAATTATCCACACAAAGAATAGGGCCATTGTTTTTCTTATGCCTTTGCAGAACACCTCCTTGTTTGATGTAATTAATAATTCAGATTTTCGTAATTTCAAGGATAGTCTGAGCTACATCAAAGTTTGGTTGCGGGATGTACTTCAAGGGTTAGGGTATTTACAATCGCAGCTCTGGTGCCACTTGGATGTAAAAGCAAACAATGTTTTGATCAGTAAGGAGGGCGTCGCTAAGCTTTGCGATTTCACTTTCGTTAGCGAAGCTCTCTCAGTCATTCGGTCCAACTCGATTGGACTTCCATACTCGTATAGACCACCGGAGGCATTTAAGCGTCCGGTTTCCACAAATCCGTTTGTCTGTCCATTCCCACGTCTAAACGGACCCGGTGTAGATTCTTGGGCTTACGGTGCTTTGGTGCTTGAAGTATTTTGCAAAGCTCTGTACAACCAAACAGAAAAGGCCCAGTCTTGGTACTTCGAAATAGAGCCGGTAATTCGAAAACTCCTGAAACCAGAAGTTTTTGCAGAGAGGGTTTCAAGGTGCTATCCTTCAGCCAATGTTACTCCTGTGTTCGTGGAAAGTTGCCTCGGTTTTATCGGTGTTTTCCTTCAAAAAGATATTTTAAAGAGATCTTGTGCTAAAGCAGCATTGGATCATAGTTTTGTAGATGGTTGTAAGAATGTGAAAGTACATATGGAGTATATCTATCCTTCTAAGCATCAAGATATAGAGAGGGGTTCCGGCGACTGGCGTCGCCCGCAGGACCAACAAGTTGTTCCACAGTTCGAAGATAATTTCGTCTCTTTTAGTGAATTTGAGGATAATCAGGGATCATGTTCTCAGTCAGATGAGGATGTTCAACCCGCTATAAGACCAAACAAAAAAAAGTCGATCAGACATTGGATAAGGAAAAAAATAAGCAAAGTTAGAACTCGCATTCAAACATTTTTTAAAAAATAAAGACTATTTTTTATACAAAATAAAATGATACAATTCATTGTCGTTTTGCTCGAGATTTCAAATCATTTCGTCTAACATATGTTTTATTTGTTATTTTAGATCATGATTATACAAATTTAATGGATTTGTATTTATTTTTATGCTATAAAATAATATTGACACTTTTGATGACAAAATTTATATGAAATCTTAGTAAATAAAAGCTTCGTATGTTGATTTTACTTCGCAGATATTTATTTTGGGTATATTTTATTATATCAAAAATATCTTGGAAAATTTGTTTTAAGAATACGGTTTTCTTGGTTTTGATTATCGGATTCAAATTGAAAATATAAGATTTAGTTTTGGGCAACGTGTTAATACTTAAATAAAATAAAATAAAACACATTAACACAGTTAAAATAAATACGATGGTTTATAGCTATTTCTGTATTAATACTTGTAAAAAATTTGCCAATCTATTAATTTTTCCAGCAAATATTTTCTTCCCATTAGCATTCCGAAATCTCTGTGAGTTTTGAAGAATTGTTTAATTTATATCGGATGTATTGTAACGGAGACTTTCCACTGAAATCGTGGATAAGCATGTTTACCCAAATAAGCCACTCTAAAACCTGCTTAGAATGCATCACGAGCTATTCAATGATCCACTGCGTATTGCGATTACGTAGGAACATGGTTTCTTGTCCGGTTGTTGTATATAAGCTGCATGCGTGTGAAACGTTTGGATGAGGGCATTTAAATTTAACTGGATGCAATTCGTTCGGTTAGCATTCGGGATGTTCCAAAGAGCCACTGGGAAGAAGTATTTTGAATTCCATGGCCAGTATGTCCTAGGATTCTCGTATGGTCCATTTGTTGGTTCTCATGTAGTTGTAGATGTTCCGTGATAGGTAGTTGTAGAAGTCTTATAGTGTCCTTGTCATAAGTAGTTTAGACTTGTTAGGAAAAACATACTTCTTTCGGATACCTGGGTATTCAGTTGAGTAGGAACCCCGAAAACCCTATAATTAGTGGGGCATAGATATCCTGCACGGGTTACTATAGTGGAGAATGTCAATATAATCTGTATTCGTAAATATGTAGAGCGTAGATTTCGTGCATTGGAGAGAGAGTTCAAAATTAACTAATACCTCTTGTAATCTTATATCTGTTGTTCTTGGTAGCGTTTCTATGAAATAGATTTTGTGCGACTATCTCTATTTTTTGTAAATCGACTGAACCTCTGTTTTATGGCTAATCAGTCGTGTGAACAGATTTTTGTGGGGGAAAACAGAGTGTCAAAACATTGCAGAAAAGAAGCATAGTGCTTACAAGCATGTACTTCTAAAAATTTAAATTTTAAACAACTCTATTTTGCGAATAAACTATTTCGAACGGTGAGTAAACATAGAACGCTATTTACTAAAATGTTTATTTGTCTGTTAAGCATGGTCGGAGGTCGTGAAGGACATGTGTACGTATCTTCAATCATAATCCGTTTGGGGGACAGTGACACTGACTGTATGACCTGATGTCATTTTCCTTAGAATCTGTGAGATATTTGCCTATTTTTCGATTGTTGCGTCGTGTTTGTGAGTGGGTGGATTTGATTTAGTTAATCATTAATAGACTGTGAGTGATTTGAGAGCAGTGTTAGTAACCTAAAGAGATCTGGAGAAAAGACTTGGGGGTAGATGATAATGTCGGTGCTGACTTGGGCTAAAACGTCGAGGAAAGGTCCTTTCCTTCTTCGAAAGTAAATCGGATGTTAAGATCAATGGTGTTTAGGAGGTTGATGATCTGTGAAGGATTCATATTGCTAGAAATTAGAGTGAAAGTATCATCCACATATCTTATCCAGAATTTGAATGGGATGAGCGACAGTATTTTATCTTCTATATAGTGCATGAATATATCACACGAGATCGGGGAAGGCATGTGATATATTTTTGTATACATTATTTTCAAAAGGGAAGCAAGTTTGGTTGGTGCATAATTTGGTGAGTAGAATAAGTTCATGCATTTCAAAATCTGTATAGTAGAATCCCTTCAATCTCCGAGTAAGTGAATCAAGTGAGCTTTGGATAGGTACGTTTGTAAAACTCTTCACATTACATGAGACCAATTTAAAGCAATTAGGATTGAGTAGCTCTAAATTTTTAATAATTGAAAGAGTTTTTTACTGTAAAAATATTATTTCTTAGTAGAGGTGAAAATTTCCGGACAAGATATTTGGACAGTGGATGGGTGGCTGTACCAATATTTGAAACAATTGGTCGGAATGGCATTCCCGGTTTATGGACCTTTGGCAGGGCATAAAACCAGGCAACATTAGCAATCGACGGTACAATTGACTTTTTGATCTTCTCATTTATGAAGAAACAGTTCCGAACAGTTTTATTGACATTGGAAAGTCGAGCAGTGGAAAGGTTTTTCTTTATCTTTGCATAAGGGCCATCCTAGATGAGTTGGTTCACCCCATCTGAATATTGTTTCTTGTCGATTACGATTACCTGACCACCTTCATTAGCCATAGTTATAATGAGGTCTTCGTTCATGAGTAAATTTTTCACTTACCGAGCATCGGCAGATGAAATATCAGGCAAAGGTTGATTATTGTTTGGGGATAACGTTCCCGCAATGCAATGACGAAGAAATTTTTGTTGGCCAAAATGCAATCTGCTAAATTTTAATGCTCTTTCGATAGGAGCTATGACATTGGTATGATGTATTGGCTGGGCTATTGCAAAATTTGAGTTTAAGGAAAGTAAGTTGAGCTGATGCCCCGAAGTGAAATGCTCAAGAGGTTCAGCATCGCATCTTGGGTGAAAGGCTCTTGGTTGGTTGGAGTTTCGATGAGTTTAGAGAATTGTTTCAAATGAGTTGAGTGGCGTTTCCCAAATAACGCGTTGGCATCGTGAATATACTCTAGCTTCCCAAACACTAAAATTTGATGACTTCTAGGACAAGTTCAGATGTAGAGGATAGATTTCGTTTTCGATATAAGCAAGTTTACGCCGGATGTTTTTAATTTGCAATGAAACAAAGCTTTATCCAAATGAAAATTTTGGTGTAATTTGCACGTTAATGAAATTAGGGATGACCTTATGGTCCCGGCATTTAGTAAGAAATTGCAGATATTGGATTTATTTACATCTTTGAATGCGAAGCTTGGAAAATCTATTTAAATCCGGCTTTAATGAATCAAAAATGCACTGCATGATATTGAAGGAAAAATTAAGGGAACAGGCACTGACCGTTTTCAAGTTTTACCCGTAGCGTTCAGAAGCGAAATCGCAAGTCTTGTTGAAACACAAATAAATTCTTTTCAAATTCTGTCTGAAGAAATTCTGTTTCCCATGTGCTCACCAGCTCCATTTGGTGTCCGACAACGTTAAACCTGACAATTGTAGCCAGGCAGTTGTCATTCATTTTGCATAGGGGCATCATGATAGGCGACAGATATCACCCCAAGGTACGTTTATAAAAAAGGAAGATTACCTGGGAATCTAGGATTAATTCAGCAGACACAAAATCGAAGAATATAACCACTGGCCAATTGGGGCGCATTTTAGTACTATATTTCCAAATTTTGCTTCTCATCACGCTCCTCAACTTAACTATTAAAAATATTCTTTATATATCAGAAATACACGCAATTGCTAATTGCATAAAACCAATTTTAAAATTATATTAAAATGATACATTTCACGTACGGTAAATATCTATTCTTTTGCTACTACCCATATCTTGTAACGTTGTGAATGGTTGCGCCCTCTATGCTACTAATTACGGGAAGTTAAGATTAAACTTGCCTTCTATGCGTTACTAACAGCTCAGAATTTAACGTTATTTTAAAGACTCCAGCAAGGGTGTAATCGAGGCCTAGCGACGCTAGGGCACTTCTTTTGGAAGCCTAGCGGCGCAAGGGCAAAATTTTGGGAAATCATACATTCTACAAACAAAATTCTGTTCAAGCTGTAAATAAACTATATGTGGATTCTACAATTCTATTAAGAAAATTGTGTTTTAGAGCAATGACCCTAAAATTTTGAATAAATCAACTAAGAATCGTGGGAATTTAAAGGAAATTACAGCTTGGAACACGTGCCGTAAACATATCGTAGTACTTTTTTCAGAATCATGGTATGTCGAGCGTATGCAAAACAAAAGCAGAATTAATGGCCGAGAAGGATCTTTCACAAAACTTGAGATTGCCGTTCATTTTGAGGCTCATTTTTTTATATTTGTTTATGAATAAGTAAGGAAAAACAAGTTATATACCCTGCATGCCGTTCGTTGCACTGTAGCCTCCCTCAGTGAACAGGTTAAAAAAAAACTCCATTTTTTGGCCAGCCTTAAATTTCTTTAAGACATGTAGGATATGTGAAGTGGATCAATAGATACTTCGGGCCTTGTAAAGGATAAAGTTCTATTTACTTTTCCAGCCCTACTTTTGTATTTGAAGATGAGGACAGAGCCATACGTGGGTTTCTCTTATATAAGGCGATTAGATTTAGAGCATTGAGCCTCAGATTAAAAGAACACAAGGTTTATGTCATCAGAAAGCAAGAATTCCATAACATCTCCGGCAAAACACTTCCGGGAATTCGGACATCAGTTTCTATTCTCCAATGCACATATTATTAAAAAAGTCAACTCAACACTTGATCTCACAAGGGGAATCCACAGTGAGTGCTCCGTCGATTTTGATGAAAGTACAGCCAAAATAAGGAAAATACGTATCTCGATATTCGTGCCAATGCGCATTATTTTCGAAGATATGCATTTTTAAAGATTTTGCATCCGATATATAAGCTTAAAATACGACATCCTCCGCAAGCCAATCGGTAGCCTAGTTGGTAAGTTACCGGCCTAGCGCTTCGTGTTTTTGCGTTCGATGCCCGTGGAAATCGGTTGTTAATATATATCCTTTTTACATGTTCATTTATGTATTTTTATTAGTAAAAATACTTTGCTTACAATCGGATTTTGTTCATAAACTTACTTTAATAAAATTCATATTTATGTAATTAAGTTAATTGTACGCTTATTGCCAGTGATAATTTCTACTCGAATGTTAATTGTTGATTACTAAAAAATTGAAAAGTAGAAAAAGTTTTGGTGTAGCCATCCAGCCTGCAATGTAGTTAAGTAGATCCAGCACACTTTAATAATGTTTTTACAAATGACGACGGCACCTCTTCTTCTACTGTTGAAGTAATTCCACCTCATTGTACCCCATACTGTTAACCTCGTGATGCGTACTTCCTTCCGTCAAGTAAAAAATTTCATTAAAAGGTTACAAAATTGTGTAAGAATGTGTAATAATAGTGTAAAAGTAATAGTGTGAAAGTAATCTTGTAAGAATAGTGTGTTCAAGAAAATAGTCATTTAAACACGCGAGCAGATAGATGCTTTGAAGATCCATTCACTTATTCACAATCAACTTTCGGCGCCGAATTTTAAGAATACGTTACAGTACTCTTGGTTTGTTGCAAAGTTAACAAACGAAAGAAGCGTCTTTGAAAATGTAGATGGTATTTGTTTTCCAGATGATATTAGACAAAGAAAATCAGTTGTTCGAACAATTCATTTATAAAATGCTCACGTTGTAGAATTTTTTTTATGTTTTTATTGTTTTTATGATAATTGTCATCCATAATCGTTTATCAATAAACAATTCCGACACCTCCGATAGTGATACACAAAAAATATGTTCACGTCAGTCAGTTTTAAAATAAAATTGATTGCATTTTATAAAATAAAATGTTTCTGTATAAATAAAATGCACATAAATGAGATGCACATAAAATGTTTATATGTTATAAAATAAAATTATGTTTATATGTTATAAAACAAAATGATGTTTATATGTTATAAAATAAAATGATGTTTATATGTTATAAAATAAAATATTACATACTAAAAATGCATTTGACAATAGATAAATATATTAAAAAAATATTAGGCATAATAGATGCTAATAGTGAATGACTGCAAAGGCCAATAATGACAAAATAAGACGAATTAACGCAGTTTTCTTTTTTATTTAATGGAATTGTTAAAAGTTTTCAGAAAAAATCTTTCAATCCTTAAATAAAACAAAACTGCGTTATTGGTGTAATTTCATCCCTTCACAGGTTGACAATGAGTACGCAAATTTTATAAAAGTTATATTCACATAAAAACTTACAGCTAACTCCTAAACTTTTTGTACCTTTACAACTCTTCAATTAAAAATTAAAATTCGTGTAAAAATTATAACTGCGAAAAATAGTAGCACAGAATTAAATATGTAAATATGAATTTTATTAAAGTAAGTTTATGAAAAAAATCCGATTGTAAGCAAAGCATTTCTTACTGAAATTTAAAAAAAAAAAAAAAAGAAGTAACCGATTTCCGCGGGCATCAAACGCAAACACACGAAGTACTAGGCCGGTAACTTACCAACTAAGCTACCGATTAGTTTGCAAAGGATGTCTTATTATAAGCTCACATATAGAATGAAAAATCTTTAAATCATTAAAAATCAATATCTCCGAAAATAATCTGCATTGGCACGAATGCCGAGACACGTATTTCCTTATTTTGGCTCTACTTTCATCAAAACATTTCATCAAAATCGGCGGGGCACTCACTGTGTGTCCCCCTTGTCAGTTTCTTTGAGGCATTTCACATTCTATCAAACATCAACGTTTCAGTTAATGATCAACTCCTTAGTAACTCTATATCATCCACTTGGAAAAACCTTTTGGGTCTCACGGCTAAAGGCGTCTCCACAAATACGCTTTACTCCTCCGCCCAATCAAGTTTCCAACCGACGTGATGGCAACACCGACCAACAGCACGGACATAAACAGAAGCCGCCATTCGCTCTGACGACGATAGCTGTTTAACGCTATCGAAATAGCTATCAGCGATGTTATCGTTTTAACGATTTTAAATAACTACACCATAAAAATTGTATTTTATTTGCTTCTATAAGAATTTCTACATTTATTTCATAACAAGCTTACACATCGTTATGAAAGTACACTGTATTTGAGGCGTCGTAATTAGCGTCTAGGCCAGGGGTCTTCAACCTGTTTCGATCCATGGGCCAATTTTCCTTATTCCCGTAGGCTCCCGGGGCCCGCGGGCCGCACTACTGTATCAGCAATATTAGGACTGAACAAAAGCGGCTCAAGGGGGGCGCAGCACTGGATCAGCCTTTGTTAATGCTTTTTCCTTAAATCTCTATATTAGTTTTGCGTGCGCACCAAACAATATTTTCAAAATTTGTTTCTGAGACTGAATAATATACAGTGAAAACTGTCTTAGGCGGAACCTACATAAAGCGGAAACTTGCTCAACACGGAATTTTTTTACGGTCCCTTCAAAAGTCAATGGTAGTTAACATTAGCTACGGAAACTGTCTAACGCGGAAACGGAAAGCACTATTTAGTCCCGTCAAAGAGAAAAACCTGCATAAAGCGGAAAATCGTTAGTAGGAAAAAAATTTTCTCAGCAGAAAAAGGAAAGAGGGTTGTAATACAATGCAAATAGCAAAGTGGGGGATGACGAACAAAAGGCATTTTACAGATATAGAATGCCCTTGTCCGGATAGGCGGAGCCAGGGGGCGGTTTTGGAGGTTGTAACCCCCATCGTAATGAAATTTTGTATATTTAACATAGGAATATAGGTTATAGCTATGTAACCCCTCCCATTAAGCCTATAACCCCCCTTATGAACTTTCTGCCTACGCCTATGATTGTCCGACCACCATTTTTCCGACAAATCAAGTTCGCCAAGTGTTGTCAATTTATGTGGCTATGTATCTCTAATTATTATAACAAACTGAATGGCGCTAAATTTGGAAATACACTATCCAATGGCGTGGGCGGTATATTTCGTGATAAAATTAATTCCAAAATTCATTCATGGAGAGAAAATATGTTGTCATGGAAAAAATTCAAAATTCAATAATCAAGACAAATCTCTGGAAAGCGAATGTTTCAATGGTGTATCGAATGCAATTCACTGATGGAAATAAAATCAAATATATCAAATTCAGCTTCAAAGAGAGAGGCAGATTCAGATGTCTTGAATGAATAATGAATGAATTTGACATTATGAAATCATATCCTACGGCATTTCATTTAAATTTCCTTTTATGTTTGTTCCATAGGTTGTAAGAAATTCGATTTCTTCAGAAAATTGTAGTTTTCTGCGCGGCATAGCTTTCCTGCGCCTTCATGCGTTATGACACAGGAAAGCTATTCTGCGTATCTTCAAGCGCAGCATAGCGGTCCTACGTCATAACGCACAAACCAAAACGAACAAATGTCCTATTCATAGGCGTAGAGTTATATGGGCCCTTGGGGCCCAAGCCGCCCAATAATTTGAAATAAATTGCAATTTTACATATATTGTAATGTATAAATGTACATAATGTGAGTTTGCCCCCCCTCCCCAATAATTTTGGAAACTCTACGCTGATGGTCCTCTCTAAAGGCTAACAACAGGAACTGATCCAAATAACGTACATAAAATTTCAAGAAATTAATTAAATTATATTTAATCTCACGTTTTTACCCTTCTAAATGTAATTTATAGACAAATACACTTTTATTTAAATTAAAGAATTTTAAATACGTCGAGTTCAAGAATTATAGCGTGATGTAGTTAAACATCAAAAACTGATTTCCCGGCAGTAAGTAATATTTAGTATTTGAGATTGACCTGAATAAATGCAATTTGCCCATTCCTTCTAAAAATTCTTCGAAACTTCTAAATCTGAATGGATTACTTTGATTCGGTAATTAGCCCATAATTTATTCAGCAATCTTCATTTCCGTCAGAAAGTAAAACTTAAATAGAAACACGAAGTAACTAAACATTATTTTATTTCAAAAATAACTGGAAATTAAGCGATAACTAAATATTTGCCTATTGAACATTGCATCTGAAAGTTTTCCCTCCACGAAAACTGGCAACACAGTAGTCACAAAATAACAATATCTCCAATTTTTAAGTATTTCTTTTTTCGTTTAATATTCCTGACGAACGACGACTAAGTCCATCAGAAACCTGCATTAAAATGTGAAAAAAAAAAGAAGAAATAAATCGAATAAACTAATTTTAACCTTACTAACACTTATAGTGTTGTCTCCACTTATAATTACTGAGGAACCCTTTACGTGATACGTCCCTATCCAGACAAACCCTCTATTAATAATAAATAAGGAAACCCCAAGGGGTTTTATTCATCACTGCTTAGAAATAAGCATGAAAAACATGCCGCAAATCAGTATAGGAAGGCAAGTAGTATTTTTCTATTATGGCGTGATGCTGATTACAGTCAATTATCTCCATGGAGTTGCTTTTTATGGACAAATGATGGAAATTACATAGTTTTTATGAATTTCTACCATGCTTAACAAATTGCTTGAGAAACCCTTGGAGGACCGCTGCGGACTCAGGGGATCCTTCGAACACACGCTGCTTTGCAAACCAGGGTTCAACTTAAACCGAGCTCTATTAGTTTTCTTGCTCACGCTGTTTCTGCTTATCCGCAAAGCCCGAAATCGAGTTCATTTTATTAGCTGGTGGCTCGAGTCATAAAATCTTCATCAACAAGTGCAGCGCTGACTGAAGAACTCAGATGCTTTCAGGAAATGGCTTCCTACCTTAGCTACTGCCCAACCACCAT
Organism: Dysdera silvatica; assembly: GCA_006491805.2. Taxonomy (NCBI): domain Eukaryota; kingdom Metazoa; phylum Arthropoda; class Arachnida; order Araneae; family Dysderidae; genus Dysdera; species Dysdera silvatica. Next base: position 24,695,975 of record QLNU02015270.1, read on the forward strand.
TGATCATTTCTCAGAAAGCTCACCAGGCTTAAACTTGCCTATGATGAGTGATTCAATTCAGTGATTCATCTTCGAACGTGCGAAACATGTAACGAAGTACAAAAAATGCAACAAAATATAAAACTTTTGTTAAATTAAAGTAAGCCCTCTATGGCAATTTAAAATGTAGAATGGCTTCACTAAAATTATTTATTTAATAAATAAACAAAAGCTGGTGTTAATGTAACCTTAAAAATATTTTTTTGTAAAAATCGGAATATTATTCATTGCTGCTTCATTGCAGAGCTACTGATTAATTACTACTATTAGAACAAAATCACTTGGATCGCGGGAAATATTTTGGTCAGTCGCTTTGCGTAAGTTGTAATGGTGTCTGTTTTATCCTGTTGTTTGGGCCTGTGGTGGCTAAGTGGTAACGCGTTCTCCTAGCTTGCCATTAACCCAGGTTTGATTTCCAACGGTTCCAGAATAGAACATTTGCGGATATACTGTAGTTGAGGGGTTGGTTCCCTAGACATTAACAGGTTCGGCTTCCTCGTGAAATTTTAGCTGACGGAGCAGCAAGACCTTTGCTGCCCTTGCGTCGTGAAACGAACTAACAAAATGAATCTTCCTTTGATAATTTCTTATAACTGACCGTTCATGTTTTCAAATTTCTTGGGAATCTTGCAGTTCGTTCAATGTTGTCTGACGATCCGCTCCTGCTTTTAATGATCTCCATTATATATTTGCTTGAATTTTTATTTTTCTTCTACTTGAGCACTTTAAAATAGTGAATCGAGGCTAAAATAATTGCAGGAAAGCCATTGAAAGTGAACTACTCTACTACTATTCCTTTTAGATATTTTCATGTACAAGCAAATATAATATAACATAATATGAATACCTTTACGTGTGATATCTGTTAGGATAAGAGAGCTTAATTTGTTTTGTAACAGTTGAATTTCGCTACCGCGAACACTTTTAGCACAAAGTACTTCCTGATCCCCGTCAACTTGGATAGGAATATTCTTGCACATTTAGTTCTTTTAACACGAACAAGGTTAACACTAAGTACCGCATAACATGAATTAATAATTAATGGATCCTGGAAAATTTCCGCCGCTTATCACGAAAGAAGAGATCTTTCCTAACTCTCTCGATACAATGTTTTTGAAAAAATTCTTTCTTCGAACCAGAGAGTTGCAAAGAATGGCAAAATATTTATATTTCTTTTAAAGGAGATGAATTATATTTTAATAAGTTTAGAAGAATAGGATGACCAATCTATTTTTACCGCGGTAGGAGGATTCTTTTTAGTTTCATTTCCACCGCACATAATGCACATTCTAAGACAGCCGAAACTGTTTTTCGTGACGTGCATTTTATGCACAACGGTGTGTTACGCTTGATTCCTTCGACGATTAAATGCAAAAACGAAATGAAAAGCTCAGATACTTTTAAGTTTAAGGAAAATAAGCTGGGAAGTCTAAATGATGTGTATTATGCAGAGACTTATATCACATTAATTGCCGTAACTTTCGTGAATGCAAAGTGTAGTTTGTCGATAATTCTAAAAAATATAACCTGCTAGCGTAGCTAATCAGTTTGAACCAGCTCGAAAAACGATTGGGAATTGCAACAGCTGAAGAAGTTGCAACAGCGCTGAGGATGTAGAGAAGAGAGATTCGAGCGCAAAATCTCGCGGTCATGGGTGCAATTCTGCAAGTAAAGACACGCTTTTTCCAATGCTCAGAATGTGCGTAAATTAGATGCGTATCTGGATGGTTACAATGCTTCAAGGAGAGGCGCCGAACTATTTATAAAAAATTTGTAGCGAGGAATGTACGCATATACAAGTTTCTGTTAAGAGTGTATATATTATAATAAAATAATAATGATAAAAGGTATACAAAAAAAATGTATATAATAATATGTGGTAAAATATGCGTATGATAAAAAGAGATGGAATAAGTACTGGGGTCCCAGACTTTTCATATGACGCGACCTACTGTTAACATGAACAGATTCTCCATATTTTGACCCCCATCTCTTGTGGTGTTTGTGTTAACGATGTTGGCTTGTTATGGCACAAGGACGACGAAGTCAGTCTGCAACTTACAAAGTATAACAGCATAATTTAATATACTTTTCATTTGTATAAATCTTTCAGTGTTTCAGTGATTTTCACGTCTTCTTACATTTTTTACATAAACATTTTTTGAGTATTTAGTATTTTCACGACAACGAAGGTTTCGCGTGGTTTTCCGAAGTGAGCCATTTGAATTCCATAAAACTACTTGCGTTTCTTATTTTATGCTTAACAACACGAGTTTTTGCATTATACATTTTCTAATTGTAACATCTTTTAAACATTAGAATTATATTCTCCGCATCCACGTCTTTGTTGAAGAAACGCTGGGAACAAAGGAAGAGTTATGGATAGTTTTTTGACCTTCACACTGTAACCTTAGAATGAACAAATGAATGAAAATGGAAACGATAGAATTGCGTCAGGTGACGTGAATTTTTCTCCAGAATTCTGTTTGAAAGAAACAGACGCTATCAGCAACTGACTTTTCCTAAAGTCTCTAGCAATATATTTTCCATAAGAGGCATTGTTAAGTTATTTCCAGTCGGGATGGAGAAGGGGTTATGACATTCTCAATATCTGATTCAGACGTACGAATATCATGTTATAACTTAAATAAATGATATAAAACTTTTTCACAAACTTGCTCTTAGTGTCTTGAATTAGTTGACTCTACCACTGTAGAAACGTAACCAACAAGCAGCCAAGAAATTGGGAGAAGGAAAACATAGATTTAAAAAGTCCAGAAAAAGCATAAATTTGAAGATTGAAGCACTTCGCCAAAAGAGTCTCCAATACTTTAAGTGCTTGTGACATGCCATCATTTCAAACGAAACTTTTAAGGAAGGTCGCATGTGCGCCAGCTGAGAATACCAATGACGGGGGAATACCACATCTGCGCTGAATCTTTCTTTAAGAGTTTGGCTTTAAAGGATATGCTTTTTCTCGTGCTCCAAAGTTTCGAAATAGCTTGTCAAAACGAAATCAAATTTTTGGGTGCAATATGCAAATATTTAGAAGGACTGTGGCGGGGAAAAGCAAAATATAAGAGTTATTTAGATTTCATTTCGTTCGCGAACTGTATGGCCACGAACTTCAATGCTCTATAATCTCCCGAATATTAAAATCACAATAAATTTTCAAGATCAGGAAACGACGGAAATATATTTTAGTGTGATAGGTGCGATTTTTCTGCTGAAAAGAATAGAAATATCTTATATATATAAAACCTGATAAGTACAGGTAAATTTAGTTCATAGTAAATTGGAATTACTATGGCTCCAATGTCTGCCTCGAGTAAAACCAATTAAATACATTACCATTACATAAAAAAATTGTTTTTTATGTAATGCTGAAAATGGTCTTATACTACTTTAACCTTATTATATATATATATATGTGTGTGTGTGTGTGTGTGTGTGTGTGTGTGTGTGTGTATTTAATATTTCCATTAGCTTTTCTTTAAAAAGCCTTGCTCAACTTGATGAATATTTAGATCAAATGATGTTCGTACGACTTCGTTATATCACAATGTTCTTATCACGGAAAAATGCTGTAACGATGGTAATAAATATTTAAAAAAAATGATTTCAGTCCTTTCCTACTAAAATATTGCCCATGAACTATTTGATACTTTTTCTTTAAACGACATTAAAAACCAAGATTTGTGATGAGAAATTCTTGGCAGAGTTTATGTTTGATCATTTGCGTACATTTGATTTTAGATTACGATCATTTACATTACGCATTAAATGCAAATATATTGTATGAATATATTTGCGTATATATAATAATGCATTATATATAATAAATAAATATATTGTATGGAAGGCAATTTAAAATGTAGAATGGCTTCACTAAAAATATTTATTTAATAAATAAACGAAAGCTGGTGTTAATGTAACCTTAAAAAATATTTTTGTATAAAAATCGACATATTATTCATTGCTGCTTCATTGCACAGCGACTGATTTATTACTACTATTAGAACAAAATCACTTGGATCGCGGGAAATATTTTGGTCAGTCGCTTTGCGTCAGTTGTAATGGTGTTTGTTTTATCCTTTTGTTTGGGCCTGTGGTGGCTAAGTGGTAACGCGTTCTCCTAGCTTGCCATTAACCCAGGTTTGATTTCCAACGGTTCCAGAATAAAACATTTGCGGATATACTGTAGTTGAGGGGTTGGTTCCCTAGACATTAACAGGTTCGGCTTCCTCGTGAAATTTTAGCTGACGGAGCAGCAAGACCTTTGCTGCCCTTGCGTCGTGAAACGAACTAACAAAATGAATCTTCCTTTGATAATTTCTTATAACTGACCGTTCATGTTTTCAAATTTCTTGGGAATCTTGCAGTTCGTTCAATGTTGTGTGACGATCCGGTCCTGCGGACATCTTAATTGATAATGGTTGTACATACTGTGGTCGTTAGAGCGGCACCTGTTCGACCGAAACAAACCCATTAGCTTAGGCTAAATGACCTATCCTTTATAACGAATCCTTGTCGATGTCAGATGGGTCGTTACGTGTCGTTTTTTGGATGATATATCGTTCAACAGTTGGGCGGATTACCCTTAAGTTTCCATTGGCAAAAGGAAATGCTTCTCTTTGGCGGAGATCGTAAATATCTTACAACTATTGTAAACTTCGTTTCGTTGAGTAAAGCCACGGGGCAAAAGATGTATTTAGTTACAACAGACGCAGCAGCCTGTCACCCATATGTAAGATTAGAACCCCACTGACGTCGTTAGTGTATCTAATTCTTAGAATAATATGGGAGAAAATAAGGGTTTTTCCCGCCATTTCGTTGATTGGCTTTTAGTTCCTACGTAATAATTTAGTTTAGCCAATCAGGGACGTAAATTTCTAGAAATTCACATGAAAGAAGAGAGAGAGAGAGGATGAAAAGTTTTTTGGTCATTCTGGTTTGAGCTTGAGAAGGAATTGGATGTTTTTTTATTTATTTATTTATTTTTTGAGCCGGAAAAGATGAAGTTAGAATTCAAAATATGAAAGTCGGTAGGAGAAGGCCCTATGGGGCCCACTGCGGATCGTTTTGGTGAGATGTGTCCTGAATAAGTTCCATGTATGAGAAAGTTAATAAAAATGTATTAGGTCCCTTTATACGTTTAAGTGACAAAAGATGTTCGAGAAGGATGCTCCAGACGCCCATGTAACTCCTATTACGTTTACAACTACTCTCAGAGACTGGTAGGAAGTTAAGGGTTGTGATTTTAGATAACTGACAATTAATCACATAAGTTATAAATTATTGATAAGCTGCCTATAAGCTTAATAACGAATTGTATAAAGGTTGCCAAAGATAAAATTGTCGTATTTTTATGAAGTAGAACCAATTATAAATTAAGCTTTGTAAGGTGCATGCAATGTAAATAGTTTTAATAAATATTTTATGTTGTTATTATATTTATAAATTCCAACCTCATTGAATTCCAATCTTATTCGTATTGAACATGTGGATTTTAATTGGGAAAGAGACACAAACTGGGTATTGTAAATTCTCAGTGTACTAAGAGTTACACTATGCACATTTATTTCGGACGCATATCAACTTCATCCCCAATTAAGGTACCGCACCTTAAAGTACCCAAATTCTTTCACCACGTGGGATTTAAAAATTCTTTCACTGCATACGACGAAGCCAATTTCACTGTTACAGACGATGGGTGTGTTTCGGTTGAACAAATACCGCTCTAACGACCACAGTATGTACAACTATTATCAATTAAGATGTAATGTTCGCAGAGGCGGACCGTCACAGTTGGGATCATTTAAAATGATTTAATGTTATGACTTATCGGCTACTTGTCCTCCCATTAAACTTGCAGAAAATAAAAAAAATGTCATTACTGACATTATTTTGCCCAAAATTGGCGGTAGTTAGGGCTATTTTAATTAACTCTTCGTCTTCAACTACAGCAGTTCCTCAGTATCGTCAAATTCTAAGTATTCAAAATCATCTTCGCTAACTGTTTTTGCTAAATTCAAAAGACTCGGATGTTTGATTTCATATATTGCCATAACATCAATATTTGTAACACAATACGTCTAGTCTGTTTTTTAGCATGCAGGGACGTTGCTGATGGAGATACAACAAGTACTCCCGGCGGCTAAACTCAGCGGCGGCCGTAAACCATTTATCACACTATTCTATTGCCTTCGAGGGCTCTGGATCAAAGTCAATATTAAAAATCTTTATTTTGTTTTATGAAAATAAAAATTGAAATGAAGTCCAAAAAGATCGAATGAGATCGATGTTTAAATTTAGCGAGTTTTAAATTAACATTGGACCTATTATTGTTTTGCTTTGTATGTCTGTCATCAATAGAAAGGTCAATCAGTAAGTGCTGCCTTAGTGATGATGTGTTTACATGAGTTTTTCACACGTGATTACTCACCAGCTTTCAGAGAGCAAGTAAGAGTCAATTCATCAATTTTTGGCGAATTAAAAATGGAAAGTTGGAATTTGACGAGTTGTAGTTTACTTCGAAATTTTAACTGGCCAACTTCCAATTCTCCACTTTTCAATTTCTATTTTAAATACTAACATTAGTTATCATCATTATATTTAGGGAAAACACTTACCTTACCCTTCTTATTGCCTAACAGACAGAAAAACAAAATCAATAGCGGGTCCAATGTTTATTGACACCCGTTAAAAATGTTTCCTTTGCATAATAACTGGTTGAAACTATGTACACTCGTGTCCAAAAGTTAAGCATAGTTCGTAAAATGTGAAAAAATCTGAGTAAATATTAATAAAATGTTTCAAAATCACTTATGGAGAATCATAGGACTAAAGTAAAACATTGTGAATAATCAATATTGTGCACCTGCGCACGTCGAAACGATTTTAAAACGGCATCAAGCGGCATGGCCAGTTCAGGCCGATTTTTTGCAATTGCCGTGATATGAAGCGTTGTTGACGTTGTTGTCGAAAAGAAGAAATTACGTCACAAAGACGCCAACTGGACATGGTTATGAAAGGACAAATTATTGTAATACTGGAATTCGGACGATCCCAAACCGAAGCGTCTCGAATTCTGGATGTTCCTTAGTGTGTGATATTTATCTCAAGACTATGGTAGAGGCTTCAAATTACTGGAAATATTACCCGACAACCAGTATCAGGTCTGCTAAGGGTAACAACTATTCGGCAAGACTGATAGTTGATAGTAATTCGCGACGTCGGGTGGACCACTGCCAGACAACTGGGTTTAGCAGTGACAGCCGCCAAGGGAGTAAGAGTTTCAAGACAAAACGGCTTATAGGAGACTCAGACACGTTCGTTTCTATGCCAGATAATGAGTAGTTTGCATCCCCCTTGAATCTGCACAGAAACGCGAGTGTTTACAGTGGAGTTGGGGGGGGCGAAGTGAATCAATGTCATATTCAGTGAGGAGTCCAGATTTGTCCGCAAATTGATTCTTGTCGTAAAGTGATATGGAAAGTACGTGGAACTTGTTTTTACCCAGGAAACATAACGGAAAGACATCATTTTCTTTCAGCTGGAGTCATGGTGCGGCCAGACATCATGATGGTTGGTCGTTTCGATCTCAAAGTAACGAAAACTAGCGCATGCAGTGGCTTTCTAACTCTCCTGATCTTAATCCTATAGAGCAGTGGTTCTTAAATTGTGGTACGCGGACTGCTGGGGTCCACATAAAGATTCGAAAAAATGCTAAGACAAGAATATTTACTCTTTAATGCTAAGAATAAATTATGGGGAAATGAAAATTATACAAATTTAAAGTGTCTATTTATTGAGGTAACAGAAATTGAGGTAAAAAAAGCCGAAAACTTAAACGAGAACATTACTAGGCATGGTCAATTAAAAACTAAAACGTGTGCGTTATTTTAAAATTCCTTCCCTATTAAGTGGTGGAAATCAATGATGAAACACTGGAAATAAATATGCATTATAATGCAAATTCCGGATTTAAGCTTTAAACTAAATCTTGGGGATTCTCAAGGGCGAGTGATCTCTGGCGGCGGGTTCGCAGTCTAGGAAAGTTAAAGAAAAGTTACAGAAAGCTGCTATAGAGCATGTATCGGATATGCTTTGAAGATGATTTGCATCCCTTTGGCACCCAATAAGTTCCGTTCCAGAATTGAAAAGAAGCTCTCCATGAGATCTGGAACTCTTCTAGCACAAAACTCGTGAATATCCTCATCAAAAGTGTGGTAAACCATTGTGCAGCATATGCAAATACACACCTTACTCAGTTTCAGCATCGCCTTTTTTAATATTTTTTTTTTTCACTAAAGTGGAAACCAGTAATTTGCCCATTTTACTTTAAAACTTTTTATTTGGATAATACTAGTCAATATTACTCTTGTTTTGCATTGTTTTATTATTTTGTAATCTTATTATACCCTCATATCGCGTTTCCTTTCCATTCCCATTTATAATTCCTTAAATATTCACACAAATAGCAATTATGTTTAATTTTGAACATGAGTGCATATGTCACGGTAAATGTGATTAATCGGATGACTCATAATAACCGGCGATTATTAATAGTAACCAAATAAGCTGGTTAAAGCGATTAACATGAGAATTTATTACATTGACCGGTTATTATTAATAATTTCCAATGATGTTTGGTCACTGTAGTAATTTTCAACACATTTAGCTTGAGATTTCCATTACGCATAATTAAATGTTTTGATTTAGCATTTTCACTGTTGTGCTAATTTTTAAAAACAAAATATATTATAGTTGCAAACACAACGGAAATGTCACAATACACATACAGTTTTGATCAGTTCATTTAAAAACAAGAAATATCAATTGTGACAAACTCATGTTTGTAAAAATTGCAATACCATGAAGGAATCACGTGATTGAGCTGAAACTTTCAGGAAATGCAAATTAGGGTATGCTATTCAAATGATTAGAATTTCAGAGTCATCGCGCATGCGTGGGCTGAGCAGCGCCCTCTGAACTGCTGATGGATCCGTATAAATAGAGGGCTGTAGCGGGGCGTGTATGGCTATCTGCTAGTGGTAAACGTTACATGAGACGTCACTATGCCTCTACGTCGAAAGAGGGCGACATTTCAGCAAGTTACGGAGTTTGAACGGGGACGAATGATCGGCTTTCGTGAAGGAGGGTTTTCTTATCGTGCAATAGCAGCTCGTATGGGGCGTAACAGCAGCACAGTGATGCGAGTGTGGAAGCAGTGGGTTCAAGAGAACCAGACAACTCAGAAATCCGGGAGTGGACGCCGAAAGGTGACGTCAGCACGGGATGATAGACACCTGGTCCGCATGGCGGTGACGGACCGTTTTGCTTCATCTGGACAGTTGGCAGAACGTTGGTGCACTGCTACAGGTGTATCATTGTGTGCTTCATCAATTCGTCGGCGTCTACTGCACCGTGGACTGCGTGCAAGAGTTCCTTTATACAGGATCCTCCTGACGCAAAACCATCGGCGCCTGCGGCTACAATGGGCTCATGGACATAGAGACTGGCGTGCTGATTGGCAACAAGTGGTGTTTTCTGATGAATCCCGCTTTAATTTGGGGTACAGTGATGGCCGCATCCGTGTTAGACGCTATACCGGTGAACGCCACCTTCCGGAGTGCGTTATCCAACGTCATAGTGGACGAACCCCCAGCGTTATGGTCTGGGGTGCGATTGCGTATCATGGACGATCTCAGCTGCTACGAATTGTGGGTAATCTTAACAGCAACCGGTACATCAATGAAGTTCTGGAGCCCGAAGTTGTTCCCTTCCTTCAAGGCATTCCCGGAGCTGTATTTCAACAGGACAATGCCCGCCCACATATTGCCAGGAATGTTCAAGACTTCTTTTCATCACAACAGATACAGCTTCTTCCTTGGCCTGCCTATTCGCCGGATATGTCGCCGATTGAACATGTGTGGGATTTCGTTGGTCGGCGTCTCGCTCGTGATCCTCGTCCCATAGCTACTACAGATGAACTTTGGGGTCGCATACAAGCAATCTGGAATGCTCTTCCTCAGGCACACATTCAACATCTGTTTGATTCCATGCCACGTCGTATAGCATCACTTATTGCAGCGCGTGGTGGCTTCACCAAATACTGATTTTCGACATGTAATATTGTTTTTTTGCTTTGTAATTTTAATCGTTTATTTGTATCAACACAGGTCGTTTGTACATTAAATTTCATTCAATTCACACGAGTCTTTCATGGTGTTGCAATTTTTACAAACATGAGTATAATAATGTGAAAATTATATATGAATACTTTTGCAAATATACGTTATTTCACTATAAAGTAAAATAAAAACAAAAGGATTGAATTAGTGATGAGATCAAATAAAAACATACGTTTTTTATTTAAATATGGAACATTTTAGCCAAAAACAAAATTATCAAATGAGAAATGCAAATAATATATAAAGAAATATGGTTTTTGTGTTTATCTTAATAATATGGATGTTAAATTATACAAAATATGGTACTTTGCTGTAATATATTCTAATAAAGTAAATGCAATGAAATCAATTCATGCGTTTTGTTGAATTCTACACAATTTATACAGTAGTAAATATGATGAGAAGTCTTCGAAATATTTGTGGAAACGAAATTAAAATTTATGAAGTCGTTACGATTTCAAAAATTATCATTCAAGAATAGATATGATAAAATATAAAAAATATAAATTGAACTTTCAGAGCTGTTATTTTAAATTAAAAATATAAGCAAAAAGTCAGTATTTTATTTAATCCATGATTTTTTAACTTTACTAGCGTCTACAACGGCATATTCATTACAACAGCTTGTGGATACATAAAAATTACGTTAGAGTTGAAGTTTCGATAAATTATGCTTAATTAATTGCATTGACTAAACTTAATTGGTAATTATTAATAATAACCTGTTGTGCTTAAAGCAATTTATCACATTTATCAAAGAAAGCGGTTATTATTAATAATAACCGGATTTATTACTTTAACCGTAACATATATACTGATATTAAAATAGATACTGCATATCTTATTCTAAATTAAACATGCAATATTAAATAAATGAGAGTATTTATTTGCACCCAGTAACGATACTGCCAACATGCATCCATAGTTGACCATTGTAACTCGGGTATCTCGAAAGCAACATCTTTTACACAATCCATTACGAAAACAATTCAAACACAACTATAACCATGAGAGTCTTATCCTCGTCTTGTTTATTGAAAACGAATTATGTGGATGAAACTTTGTGAAAAAATTCAGAATAATTAATTAATATAGCGAGTAAATAAAGTGCGTGTAAACACCGTGTAAAAGAAACCCAGGAATACTTCATTTGATTTTATGCGATAGACTGTCATAAATATATAATTAACTAGTTTCCCCAGTATATAAGAATGGGCTTCATGTATAATATGTACAAGATAAATTTAGGTTCCATACTTTACCAGATATATCTTAGTTTCGTCATAAACTTTAACTGATACGTTTCTAACTCAAATATCAACACCCACTTGTTCAGATGTGCGTAGGCTTACAACGCCAACGCAATTTTCTAAAAATGGACTTGAAATCACTGGATTTGCAATCGAAATCCAGTGAAGTATACATATCAAGTTAAATATATTTATATTGACTCCAATTTCACCGTTTCCATCATTTCTGCCTAAACCCGTTTCCGGAACCACAAACGCGTTTTAGATTTGTTCGCTTTAATTTCAATTTTGGATTGCACAGTAGCACCTGGATTAGTTCGAAATTTGCTTAACCACAATTGGCTGCTGCATATTTTATTATTATTATTTTTTAATTAAACATCAGCTTCACGTTCATATATATTTTCTAAAGCGCTCCGATTTAAAAAAAATTATATTCCAGGCTTCACATCATAACTAAAAAAATCTACAAAATAAAAGTTGAGTTACATCGGTCTGTTTTTCATCCATTACGCATGCTTGGACTACATGGTGCTCCTTGGTGTGAAAATGAAAGTTTTTGTAGAATGGCCATTAATAATGAGTTTTGACACACCATACATCATCTGATGTATCACATCCGCCTACTTCTGGTAAAGTTCCGCTGTATACAGATGTGTACATTTCAGCCGACAAATAAATTCGCAGGAAAATATTTTTTCAGAAAATTCGTCTCTCCGAACCAAAATGCCCACTCGTTGACGAGGTGATAGGAACTTAAATAGCTGCATTGTCACTGTCAATACGAAATGAATAAATTTAGGGCAACCGAGTGTAGAGGTGGTTGGAGGGGAAAGTGAGGGTACGTCACTCCGATGAGGGGAAATTCGTGACGTTACAACCACAATGCATTTTTGGGCAGATTTTGTGATGTATTTGTACTTTCATACTGAAAATTTAATCTTCCAGTTATTCGAAATTTCGTTTCTTCGGAGTCGCATCCTTCCCATTTCTCTTTCGGATAAACGGAGTTCTGCTGCATATTAAATGCAATCAGTGAATGAAACAATAATTAGTAAACTTTGAAAAACTCCACAACTGTTATTAATTACGTAAGGAAACTTTTTCCGTAAGCACTAGTGCAGGACAAAGAATAAACAGAAGTTTAAAATAAAAAATAGT
>QLNU02015270.1:24716754-24734319 GCA_006491805.2 Dysdera silvatica
TGTTAGAGATAAAATCTAGGCCCCCATAATTTATGGGTCTGTTCAAATTACCAAAGAAAATTAGAAAGAATGTTTTGAGTTGAGTAGCATTGCACAGCCAAACTGGTTCGATAAGGCAGGAACTGGAAATTGCTCCTTCGATTTCACAAGAAGATCAATTCTATCTTGGCTGCCGATAAACGCGAAAGAACTCACGCAACCGAAATGAGAAGAAAACATTCTGGGATTTCGAATGCTAAACGAAAATCATTTTATTCTACTCATTTTTCTTGCAAAATTCTTACAAATCCAGAGCAAGAAAATGCAATCAAGTGTATTAGACCTTTGTATGTATATGCTAATGCATTTGCGCATTTCGGCAGAATTTAATCATATGTGATTTAGCAATCTCACTGGATGTTTAATATCGTAAACACGTTTCAATATACAATGGTTTCGATCCATTTCATGAAAGAGACGAGAAATTTATTTTGCGAGATTTGATTACCTTGAAAACATTGCCGTATTTCTCTACAGGCTATACTAAGATATAGAATTATGGCGGCAAAATTCGAGAGACGGTACTACCAAATTGTAAACTTTTTTTATTGCCAGTATATTTTCTAAACCGAAAGTAAATATTTAGTTGGCGGGGAAAAATGTAGGTTATATGAAACAATAATCATAAATTGTGACAAAATAATCTGCATGACAAATACCCCTTACCCACGGTACGGATTTACAAGATTATATAATAGGCGAATTCATGGATGACTCGAATGTTAGTAAATAATAATACGAATACTGAGCGGTCATTAAAATTTAAAAATTTGCTTTTTACTACTACAAGATTTTTTTTAAATTTGTCCTTGTTCTTGAGCCCTGATAACCAACGCTTCAAATCAAGCATAAAAGGAGAAACTGACATATCGGATAAACTGAGTGCTGAATGACATATCGGATAAACTGAGTGCTGACTGACATATCGGATAAACAGAGTGCTGAGTGTATTTTATTGCGTCATTTTTTTTATTGAATTTGCCTTTAAATAGATATGCAGTTGCTAAAAGTACATGAATGTTATTTTTCAATTCCTTGCAGATATTATAAATTTCCTTGCAGATATTTAAAATACGCACAGAGTTTCTTATCTCGAGTTACGATTTAGATTGCTATTGCTAAGCGGAAGTTTTTAATGTTGTTCAGGAAAAAATGTCTAGCGACTAATGTGCAATATTTTATTTGGAAACGAGTGAAGTCATTTCGTTGAAATATTTATCGCTATCGTTAGCGTTAGTTCTGTGGGAAAAGAACTTTGATATAATAAAGTTGCATAAGAACTATATTTGATTTCAACTGCCACCAAGTTAAGTGATACGCCTTAAAGTCAGTACTTAATGGAAATATCTAAAAATAGTTCTATTTATTTCAAGTCGCGAGAACTATGCTGAAATACCTTTTCGTCAGTTTTTGATTCTGTGAAATTTAATATTCGAGAGATTGGAAGATATATCATTTCATAGCTTAAATATTCGCATGAAATGAACTCTAAATGACATTCTTATTTTCGCATTAAGAAAAATTTTGCTGCGAAATTTTTCTTATGCCGCTGGTAAATTTTGCTTATTTTTATATATGTTTTCATTTCTTTCTACTTAATTTAATTTTCATTTAGTTTCTATTCTTTTCCTTTCTTTTCTTAAGCTTCTCTAATTTATTTTCTTTTTTTGTTAATTTTATTCCCATGTTACTTTATTACTTTATATTTTTTTCTATTTCTTTCCTTTTTATTTATTTTTGATTTTGTATTCAGATTAGTGACAAAATTTTACTCGTTATAATTTGGAATACCGTCAAAACACGTTTCGCATCATTTTTGTGAAAATCAATGTTACTGTTTGTCATATCATTACTTTGTTATTGCTAGCGGATGAGAATGGACGAGGAAATCTTGATGCGCTCTAAGGCGATTCACTAATCCATCACCAGCAGGAGAGAGAAAGAGACAACTGATATTAGACACCCGAGTGCCAATTTTCCCAACCATCAAACGCTGATCCCGTTTACTATTGATCTACAGTAAGAAGTTAAAATCTCAGTGATCATTGTTGAATGGGAGTTGTTCATTAGATGGTTTAGAAAAAAATATTGACTTGTTTGTTTTATTGTTACCATGGGGAAAGAGGTTTGGAGACCACGACAATGACAATCATTTTGCTCTGTACTTTTAGGTAAAGTACAGGGCGGAATGGTCCTTATCGGGGCTTTGATTAGGTTAACCTGTATACAGGGTGCTCTATAACCCTTGGATAATAACCACGAAGCGGTATTCCTGGGAAAATTTTTAAGATATAAAAGTAGTCTTTATTTTGGTGATAGGTCAATACTTTTTTGTGATATTCGCCAAAGACGTCCAACCAATGAGGAAACTATCCGCATAGGTTAGCACATGTTTAGTGTAATACCAATTACAGAATATTTGTTTCTGCAGGGCTGGGGTGTAAAGCATTAGGCAGTTAAATTTTTAATTTAATTTCAAAAGCGAAATTGCACTCGCGGATAGCAAAGGTCATTTTGCGTAATATATTTCTTAATGTATCACTTGATTGTACAAAAAATATGTAATAAGAATTAAATTTAGTAAAGAGTTGGGTCGAATAAACCTGGCGTATAATTTAGGACTAATCATCTTAAATACCACAGTCAGTCAAATATTGAAATAACAAATAATTTGAGAAAGGATCAGAATGCCAGTTCCAATAAAAACAATGCAAAAAACTAAATATTTAAAAAACTAAATATTTAAAAATGATAAACTAATAACAGAGAACAGTTAAGACAAATATTAAAAATATATGGATATGCTCAAACTCTGAAGCAGTAAATGAGGAATACAATAAAAGAAGAAATACAAAAAGTACTTAATATACAATTTGTGAATAATGAAGGAAATACCAAAATGGTTGTTGTATTTCTATGGCCCAATTACAGCAAGGGTCACTCTACTCCCCAAATACCATAAATATGTTTAAACACTATCATTAATTCAAGAATTATGTGCACAAAGAAAGGATCTCTACTAACAAGGGAAGGGCGTGAGCTGAACGGCGTCGATTTTAATGGGAGTGGTCTCATTTGAAAGCTCTCAAAAAATTGTTAGACACATATTCGAGCGTTTTTCATAGTGAACCTCAATATAGATGCCAGGAGTCAAAAAAGTGCAAAATTAGAGGCATTTTCAAAGATTTCAAACGGCTTTATCTCGGTTAAAATTTAGAGCTAAAAATTAAGTTTCGACGCATTATATGCATCTTTCAAATATATCCAATACAAATTTCAGGATTTTTCGGACAAAACATTACTAAATGTAATTTTGAAATTCTGAACATCGCCTCTATTATTGATATCCATTAAAAGACTTATTAGCAATTCGGCGAAATCATTGGCGATATTTCCAGAAAGCTGGCTGTTTGCGTTTGTATTATTGAATATGCATAAAATATATAAAAGGAGGTTGAAATATAAACTCACGCATTAAAGATACAAATTAATGATCGAAGACCTTGCTCTTCATGGGAAATATCGTGCATATATTTTTTATAATCATTTAATATCTTTTCATACGAAAAGTAATATCTCCGTTCAATAACTTGCATTCGTAATACCCAAAAAGCTACCTTGCGTCAGAACAGTGGGCCATCCAGAATTTTTCGGACGGGGGCGGGGCAGTAGCACACAGAATTTTTTCAAAGATATGTGTATGGGGGAGGAGGAGATTAACATCGAGAAATTTTTTCAACTGTCATGTTCATTAGTAAGGCGGTTGTATTCTCTGCATTTTTTTTTCTCAAAAGAACACGATTTCTTGAATGCTGATCGATTTTATGACAATATGCAGTTCAGAAATATCATCTTCCTGACGGGCACGTCTTGCCTCAAGATCGTCGGTCCTAACAGTAAATTGATTTGTAAGTTTTTCTGACCCATCCAGACCCTACATTATTATCGCTTGCTGTTCCGCGAAGAATTCAACCATAGTTCGTTTCACTCTAATTTCAGACGTTGGAGCAGCCTTAAGATCTAGTTTTGCATTAATTCAAATGCAAAACACTTGAAAATCGGTTTGAGACATAACCTATTCAGCTCTAGGTGGATTCATACAATCGGCAACTAATATCGGTGAATCTCTACATAATGTACATATCCACTTCTTAATAATTTCTCTGGTCATTTTTTTTAAAGTCCAACTCATAATTCTTGATAAAGGCGTGCAATAATAACGATAAAATTTACCGCAACTTGTCGCTGTACAACGAATTCCCTCGGACCCGGGCGAAATACATCCGTAACAATTTTCATTAATGGCTATAAATACGAAGTTAGTATCCAAGAATACAATTTGAGAATCAGAGAAATATATGTAGGCCATATAAATTAATAATATTATAAAATCGACGCTGGACTCTTCACACTCAATTTAATTAAAAACAATTTTCATTACCAAAAAAAAACATATATATATATATATATATCACATCCAACCATTATCTATCCACTAATGGATGAAGGTCTCTCCAATATATATACACACACACACACATATATATATATATATATCATCATCATCATCATATTCAACCATTATCTATCCACTGCTGGATGAAGGTCTCTCCAAATGCTTTCCACACAAGTCTATCCTGAGCAATTCGCTTCCACGTCACCCCAACCTGTTTTCTTATTTCATCCACCCATCTAGTTTGAGGACGTTTTCTAGGTCTTCGGTGGTCTCTTGGAATCCAGTTCAGAATTTCTGTTGTCCATCGTTGATCAGTTCTTCTTGCAATATGCCCAGCCCATCGCCATTTCAGTCCTTTTACTTTAACAATGATGTCCTCTACTCTAGTTTGCTCTCTCACCCAAGTGTTTCTTTTTCGATCTCTCCTAGTTATTCCAAGCATGCACCTCTCCATGCTCCTTTGCGTTGTCTGTAACTTTCGTATTGCTCCAACTGTTAGACTCCATGTCTCTGATCCATAAGAGAGGACTGGCAATACACACTGGTTGAAGACTTTTCTTTTTAGACATAAAGGCAATTTCCCCTTCAGGATAAAACTGTTTCTTCCAAATGCACTCCAGCCAAGTTTATACGTCGAGTTATATATATTACATATATATATATCATATATATTCCGGAGAGAAAAGCACAGCAGCCCGTGCTCATGCGCCACCAAGCGGCCGTTACTTATAAGCACTGTTAAATTACTGTTAAGTTTATTGAAGGACATTGTTTTTAGTTGCTGCAATTCCTCTACATATTGTGATGTTTTACTTCACAAATTCTGGTAGGCGCTAAATCATGAAAGTATGGAAGCCAGGGAAGAAATGATAGGTGCAAATGCATAACAATATATGGGCAAAAATATCACCATAAATGAAATAAAATACTCCTTTCTTAATGGGGATATCTCATGGCGATTTAAATATTCCAGAAATAAAGACATTTTTAATTTGATAACCATGTTCACAGGAAGAGAACTGCAAATGTCTTAAATATATTATACTTTCTAGCATTTTCCAGTAAACGTTTAAAAATTCCTTCTGAGCCTGTGATGTTTTCTGACAAACTATTTTAAAACTTTAAAGTAGAAAGAACCACGTCTTTTAGGAACAAAATTTTAACGGAAATTACAGCGAGGCTAGAATATTTCTCCCGCATTGGTATTCTCAGATGAAGCGCGTGTGACACCCTTTAGGAATTCCATTCAAATCGATAGCGCATCACAAATACTTGAAGTATCGGAGATCCTTTTGAACCTTTATTCTTCTGCAGGATTTTTTAAATCTCTATTTTTTCTAAATTTTTTATCTCCTTATTGTTAGTCACCCTCCCCCCACTCCCAGCTCGGAATAGTCTAATCCGAGACAAAAAAAAATGAAAAATTTAGGGCGACTTCGATATTTTCGTATAAGTTACCACTTGATATTCAAAACGCAAGAATGCGTCCGAATCCAAGATGGTTCTCTGCCCTAGGTTCTTCTTCACTCCGACTAAAAATCTTTTACCGTCCTTTCTACAGAGAAAAAATTGCTAACTTCATAGAGGAACCGGTTACGACGCGTTTTTATAGTTCTCTTCGCCTTATACTTTTCCTGTTTGTTTATCACATCCTTGCAGAAACTACAGGGTTCGCCAAAAGTTCGTAAAATTTTTAAAAAAATTGTACAAAAGAAACAAATAATGATAAAGAAATGTTGTTTGCATAGAAATTTTTCTAGGAAAATCGGATTTTTTAGTAGCAAAAAATGTTTAGTTCAAAAAATCACCTACAAATGGTGCTGAAAACTCCAAAAGACAATGGACAGGACAACTGTGCATTCCATCGATTTATTATTGCAACAGTTGTTCAATATGACCTCCAAGACATTGTGTGACAAAACTAAAGCGAACAACACAGGACTTGTGGCCATTTCCCGTCTTCAGTTGTTTCCTCATACGGAATTCTTGAAACGCATTGGCTTCTAATTCAGTATTCAGGTAGAAAAATTCACAAGCAACGCTTTATATGGCAACTATAATATTCTCCAATTCTGCAGCACTATTGGATTCAAATGAAAAGTCCACGTTCATCAAGGTCTTTTATTGTAAGCCTGCAGCGTATACTTCTGCTGAATACCTTGCGTATCAGCGCTGTCTGCAAGTAATTTTTAAACTAATTTTTTTGCGACTGAAAAAATCCGATTTTTCAAGAAATCCTTTCTTACAATCCGTACTTTTTATCGTTATTTGTTCTTTTTTTATGATTTCTTAAAATTTTTACGAACTTTTGACGTAAGCTGTATTTGCAACCACGATTAACGTGAGTCCATAATGGTTTTCAAATATTTTATCAATGGAATCTTTTTCTTACCACATACCTAACCACAGAAATCCTCTATTTATATTTTGTAAGGAAAACTTAACATATTGCTTATCGCTAATTGGACATAAACATACAACTCGGTTATCCATATAAAAGATCATGCATAAAGCAAGAAAATTTTCAATCAAATGTTACAAGTAATCATGTGTTGATTAAATGTATTATTGGGCTGAGAGAGAGATAGCATCTTTGTCTTTACCGCTGCAAAGTAATTTAAAGTCTAGTTGTTTCAAAGGAAGTTACGATACTCCGTGCTGTGCCTTTATATCTTCGTTCTCTATCAAAGCACATAGCATGAACGATTCACGATCACATCGATTATCCTGTTCTTACTTTTACAGATTATTATTTATTGTCAGCTAATCTTTTCTATGGAATTTTGACGACGAAAAATCATACACTGCAAAAAACCTCTGTAAATTAACAGAAAAAGTCCTGGCAGCTGAGTCACCAGAACTTTTCTGTTTTTTCTACAAATTTTCTGTTTAATAAAAGTTACGTAATATAACTGATTTTGATCCTTTTTTTTTTTTACAAATTTTCCGTTTAATGAAAAAACGCCGGCTGGTGGTATGAATTGGTATTTATTTTATTGTTTTTGATAGATAAGTCTTTAAATAGGTACGCCACGTGTCTTATTCACATTGTCATTACAACCACTGTTCTTTTCATGTTAATATAAAGGTGTTTTTTTTTTTCTCCATGCCGGGAGCAGAATCCACGCTCAGTCGGTTCGTAAGCGAACACTCTAACCGTTCGACCGATGATTAGCTGATAAGATCTGATACTGAATCGATACTGAAATCGATATACAAAGCCCAAACGTTTCCTTCCTAGTACGCATGCGTCCAACACAGTGTTGCTAAGAGAGCATTTGTAAAGCAGACTAAATGCATTTTCAATGAAAGACAGATTTCGTCCTTCTGAAAAAACAAAAAAAATGATAAATTAACAGACATTTTTTAGGGTGTAGAATTTACAGGTTTTGTTGAAAATTCGTGCTATATTTTACAAATTCATTGTGAAATACTTAGGATGGCCGTACGAATCGTCAAGGTTCCCTATAACACGTTTCTGGAAATATTGCCATGATTTTCTTTATTGTCACTGCCGTATTTAATGGAAACACATAGGTTGCACTTTTTACGTATATAAACATATAAGCATATCACTATTTTTTCTATTTAAAATGTGTCGGTTGGTCAATTTTCTTGAAGGAATGGGACGCTGGTCATTCGCCAAGGCAACAAGTTAGCCTGCGCCGGCCCTGGACCCATTCTCGGTTGGGGGGGCGCATCCCCAGCTCCTTCCCCTAGAGCAGCCCTTACATTCAAGATGAACTATCTCTCCTAATAAAAATACTTTTTATGTATTTCTTTAATTTTAAGGATGTGTATATTTTTCATTTTTATACATAAAATTTATCATTTGCTAAACCAGATCTCAACTAGGATTATATTTTTTTAGAAATATTTCATATTTGAGCAAACTTTATTAACATGATGAACGACCAGATATCTACTCCTCAATTCAGCGCGCTGGTTTTGCCTTCTTAAAACCGCGCTAACGACAAACTATTTTTTCTCAGATTTCAAATACTTTATAACGTTTGCCAATATTGGGCAATTTTACCTCACAAATATTGTTTTCCATA
This sequence comes from Dysdera silvatica, assembly GCA_006491805.2. Lineage (NCBI taxonomy): Eukaryota > Metazoa > Arthropoda > Arachnida > Araneae > Dysderidae > Dysdera > Dysdera silvatica. The sequence goes on from QLNU02015270.1 coordinate 24,725,308, forward strand.
GATAAAATGGCAACGAACTAGGCGCACAGTAGATCTATTCCAAATAATTTCCTAATGAAAATGGAGAACCTATGTCTGAAACGCAGCTAATTTCATTATTACAACAAAAAGTGAAACCATGAGCCAAAAAGTCTCGTATTTACTAATTAAACGTCGAAGATTTCTTGATAACTGCTTAAATTATCTGTTTGATATTTGCTTTAAACCTAACTTTCATTTACAAGGACTGTTTGATTCATTGTGAGTTTCTTATTTCGAAAAAAATGCATGTTACATTTAGTGTTTTGGAGATAAAGTAGATTAGCCTGTTTTTCATCGAAAAATATTTCTCTAATTTAATTCCAATGGCAGATCATTTAATATCAGATTAATATAATTTTCAGAAAGAAAATAAAATTACTTTTTTCTACATTGCTTGGCAATTGCTAATGAAAAGCTGGTTTTATCCATACAGCGGTTCCCAACGGACCCATAGTCGCAGAAAATCGGATTGAAAAGAGTGAGAGTGCTGCTATACAGATCCTCCTAGTTGTAAAAGAGGCCGTACCTTATAGACTGCTTTTTATATAAAATCAGAATCAGTAAAGCTTAAAAATAAAATCGCCTTGCAGGTTTGGAAGATTGTGATGTATGTTTTCACTCATAAATTTGATTTACAAAAAATACTGGTTGCAGAAGGTCTCCACGAAATTATATCAGTGCTCATGATGAAGGATGGGAAATTGAACGGCCCTAGGTAAGTTAAGTACTACGAAAGTTGTGATAGCAATAGGCATATCCAAAAGTATCATTCTTCGATGAAACTAACTAACGAATTTGGAGGAGTTTCTCTGCGAAGATATGGCCGTGGCAGGGACACAATAGCTCAGTATGACAGATATGTAGACTTTTTAGTGAAAAGCATCAGAGTGATATTCTTGGCTAGTTAGACATAGACATTTCAACTACCACAGGCACTTGTGCTTCTTCTAGAACCATTTCTCCTCATCTAAATCGAATCGGCTTGTTCGCGAGGACATCTGTCCGATGCATTCTGTTAATAGCATGTCATTGTTGGGAAAACTTACGGCGGTCAAACGAGCATCTGCATTGGGATCATCAAGAATGATCAAAAGTGATATTCCCAGACAAGTCTCATTGTCAGTTCACTGTCAAGAAGGACAGTGGCTGTCAACTAGTGTAACTGGAACAAAGAACTCGTTACCCTCAGCGGAACGCTTTTAAGATTTATCGTTATAACCTAGGAGTCATGGCATGATGCATAATGGCATGATCAGGCATAATGCATAATGGCAGAACACCTTTCTGCATCTTTGCCGTATGTTTCATTGCGGCAGCACATTTTTGTACTGCTTCTGTACAAGCTTTTGGATCACCTTTGCCTTCTCAGGAGCAATGGGCCCAGGATTTTTGTTCATGGACACAACATTCGTCCACACGGAGCAGCTCGGGTATCTGAGGGACGGACAGAAAAGTTATTGAAATTATTTAAAGTTATACATAGGGAAACCAGGTAGAGTGAACACCTTGGTAAATTACCCACTTGAATAAAGCGACCATTTTTTACGAGAGAAGTGGTAGGGACTTATACTTAGTCATGCTCATTTCAAAGTCTGTCCTGTATAGTGACCACCTTTCTATGGTGACCACTGCAATCCAGTCCAAAAGATGGTCACTTTAGGTAGATTCTTATATATATATATACAAACCTAATATAATACCTTAAGTTTGCATTATTCCGGAAAGAAATTTACTGTTTCATTATGAATAACAGAATTTTGCATTTGTTTATTTTCACATAAAATTTATAATATTAATTAAATTATTTTAATTATCATAAATAAACATTATAGTTAAATTAATACGATTCATAATATTTATTTAGTTATAATGATTATCATAATTCAAATATTATTTAAAATTTATTAAAGTCGATTGCGGAAACCTGCAATAGTCTAACGGTTGTATGGTATTTATAAACAAAGACAACGCTGTTATGAGGGTCTTTGCTTATAAATCTTATTTGCCCAGTGCTACGTCAATTTATCTTTCATAGCTTTAAGTACTTCATTTGATTTACTATGGCTTTGTTAGAAATCACTAAGAAATATGATGTGCGATCTTGAAAGGAAGTAGGAAAAAACGTCCTTTGGAATTTCTGGAATTCAACATACTCTTATATTTGCACTCCAGGAATTACTGGACAACAGCTGGAGGATTAAAAGGACAATTCCATATAAAGTAGAGTAATTTGGAAAAGATGATCTGAAAATTTGGCTTTGCAATTTCTCGGCAAATTGTATCACGAAATAATCATGGAATTAGATTTTCCATAATTCTCATCATGTCCAGCATTCGCCTGTATATCGGAACCCCTTTTTGTTTCTTTGCAAATATAAATATTTTATGTATCGCCTACGTGCATTAAATATGTAAAAAATGATTTTCAGTCGAACATATTTCAATTGCTTACATTTGTGTAAATTATGGCTCAAATCAATTGAAAGGTCTAAAATACAAGCAAGAAAACGTGTGCAGCGAAATACAGAAAGGTCCATTTACAAGGAACACATTTAGCGAGTTTCCAGATTTAGGAGGAAATTATTAAATTCCGATTATATTATAATGATTAAATGCAACATATTTTAACTTCATTTAGTAAAAAGAGTTTATGAGGACTCAGAATTCAATGAGTAAAAATAGCGAGTTTCTAAACAAAAAGTGAAAAATTCTAAATAGCATTTAGAGGAATCAATATTCAAGGATTGCTATTAATTGAGATAAAAATAATGAACATTTTTCCAAACTTTAAATTCAGAGAATTTCTGAGACATTTTCTCGTTAAGAATATATGCTAAGGAGTTGAGAATGAACTCTTTTCCGAGCCATTGCTGACAGGCACTGATGGCTACATGTTTAATGCGCTAAACATTTCGCACCCTTGCAACGAAAGTGTTACAACTCAAAATTCGGTGAAAATGACTTAATGTTACAACTAGATGTAGAAAACAGTGCTGCATTCTGCCGTGTGAAACATTAGATTGTAAGTTATTATGTTTTCCGGTAATTGGTATACGTAACGGTTTTAATGTTTCATAGCTGTTATCTAACTCTCACGCAAGAAGTTCCATTTTGAGTTGTTCGTTGACCTTGAACGAGGGACCGTTAGATTCTCTTTTTACAAAGCCTAATATTTCGTTGTAACTGTTTACGATATCGGACGAGGCAGAAAAGTATGTACTATTTCGAGTTGTCACACTTTCGATGAATGGTCAAAGGAAAGGATTTGGTTACAACTTGAATTGCTCCTCTTTAGCTGAATGTTCAAAGAAAATGGAGTCATCAATATCAAAACTTTTTAGGGGTATTAGAGTAGAATCTTGACAGTTAGTAAAGGGAATAGGGTCTTAACGCCTTCCAAATCATTTCTACGGCCTCAGGTTTCTTTCTAGAAAGAGTACGATGACGTACTTTCCTACTAACAGTCCTGCAGTGTCGTACTTAAGGAGGTGCGAGCTGGGCGGCCGCCCAGGGCCGCTAAAAAATACAGTGCAAACACCAATAAATTAGTTTTTAGCGGCCTTTATATACCTTCCCAGAGTATTTAATCAATTGACCTTTCGTGTGTGTAACGTTATATTTCCCATAACGCACAAGAAACTTTTAAATCGTGGTTAAAATAAATATACACGTTGTTGGTTAAATGCACTGGCATCAGTAAACTATGCAGGTTATAATATTTATTGTGGTGGCCTTATAGCTACAACAGAGGCCTCCGATTTCCGCCAAAAAAGTTCTGAGAAGTAGAAATTTATAATTAATCTGTACTGGCTTTTCTTTGTAGTTATAATTCGGCAGTGGACCTCAATAAAATCATTTCATTTACCAACAATATCTTAGTCAAGAAATAAGAAGTGATTGATATATGCCAAGCTAACTTTGTTTAGAAATGTCTATCTTTAATTTAACTTCATTATATTCTCTCTTTACCTTTGGAGTTTGGGCGAGTGAAGAACTTTATTTTGTAATGCTAAACTCCGGTCAGTTTCGTTTTTAATCGTTATGTTACGTTAAAACATTTTTGAGGGCCGCTAAAATCTGTTTTGACCAGGGCCGCTAACGCCGTAAGCACGCTCCTGAGTCCTGTCGCCATAGGTGTCAAGCATGCCCTTACAGTATTGCTTATGAAACCTGCAGATGCAGATGATCCCTCGTTGACTACTGAACCCACCGTCAATGTGGACGGAGCTTATAACAATATTATTATTATTATTATGGATCCCACAGTGAGTACTGAGCCTAGCCAGATGTCTCCCAGTATTGCCCAGAGGAGCGTTCGATTATTACGTAAGCAATATTTTGGCCATTTTATACCCTCCTTCCGTGGTAGGCAAAAATTAACATTGGTAGAAAGATAAGAACAACAGCAACCCTCCCCACATTCCAAAGCCGCTTACGTAATACTTCATAACTCCCCAGTGTTATTTCTCTCCGGTTGTAACACAATAACAGGATCATAACTGGTCAATCATTGAAGAAGCTGTGAACCGGATTAGGACCCCAAGGCACCTTTTGCCGCCCTGTTCTACCTATCCGTCTCCCAATCAGTGATAGGAGCATAAAAATTGCTACACATTTTTACTGACAATAAATACGTTGAAAAACAAACTCATAAATTGAAACATAAACATTAAACAATATTAACTTATATTGAAGCATTATTCCTTTTTGGTATATAATAAATCAAATTCAATTTTATTGAAATAAATTTTAATTTTAGCAAAAAATAAAAGCCTATCGAACACTGGTATTTAAATGGAAAGCATTACGCCTATATAGCTTTCTCCTTTTCAAAATAATAATAATATACTTCCCGTTTTTAGTTCTTGCTCGGCATCAGTAAATATCAAAAACCGACCAACGAAACTGTTATAATTCAAAATAGTACATCACGCAAACCTTGAACGAATCTCATAAACGATTATAACTCAAAAAGTCGTGATAATAAGGGTTCTGGTCAAATAAATGAAGCAAATTTTGCCTCATCTGATGTTTCCAGAAACTGATCTTAGGATTGAAGTTATTAGATGATTTAAAAATCCCTCAATTCAGCCAGAAACGGTTTTTGTGTTTCCTGAAAATTGGGATTCTTGAGTTGCATAACTTTCGTTGCAAGGATGCGATTTTATGACGAAAATTAAACGAGTCTAAATAATGTAAAACGAAACAAAAATCAATTAATCAAACTTCATTTCGTGAAGGAATTGCCATTGAATTTCAATAAATCACAATACTACCAATAATATATTCAACAGTGGGATGTTCCACTACAGGAGAGAGGGGAAAAATGAGAATAAAGACTCTCACATATATTTGACGGGCCCCCCCCTCAATCCCCACAAAAAAAGTTTCTTAATTATCCCCAAATATACCTCATTTTAAGAATAATTATAAATAACAATGTTTCATATCATTTTTTATTCACCTTACTGCACTAAAATTCAGTTGGTAATACAATACGTTGTGCGTTAAATTTTAAGTAAATGAAACTCTGAATGTTATTGTATAATAACTTATAATAATAATAATAAGTTTATTCAACCCGCTATATACAACAGTCAATTATGCATAACTTGAGAAGTATAAAAGTTATAGGAATGTAAGAGAAGATCTATATTAAATTATTTTAAACTTTGGGTTAGAAATGGAAGAGAATATAAAGCCCTAGCTTGTTAGGAATTTCTTTTCTGTATGCATGTGGCATATGTATTTTACATACACAACTTTTGTTTTTAAAGTTTTGCTTCGCAGTGGTAACGTGTTTTCCTAGCGTCCCGTTATCTCGGATTCGACTTCCCACGTTGCTAAAAAAACAAACAAAAAAACAAAAAACAGACGCTTACAGACCAAATACTCATTGTAGTTCGGGGTTGGGTTCCCTAGGTCATAAAAGTTTCGGATTCCTCAGAAAGCTGTATGTGCCAACGCAGTATGGCCATTGCTCTCCTTGCGCTTGTAAACTTACAAACATGTTCTAAATTCGAAATTTCTTCCTCATTATGTAGGAGACCGAATGTATGTAATATTTTATAATACTCGTACATCTCAGGAAGTAGGCGTGCTTTTATATTACGTATTACCAGTTATTAGTTTAAGTTGTCTTTTGTACATTCTATTTAGTGGTTTGAAAAATTTATATCTTTTCAAGAAACGTATTTTGCTATTCTACTACTTTCATGCTGTATGATTTTAAGTAGAGTGAAACTTCAATATATTGAACTTTCGTATACTCGAAAAAGCAGTATATATATATTGAAGTCTTGGTAGATCCCCTCGGTCATTACAAAAACGTTTTCTGCGTATCGAAAAAACTATATATATTGAACTCGTTTCAGATAAATCAAGTTTTTTTGTCAGCTGAAGACTCTAAAATGTCATGGATTTCACAGTACACTGAAAATATTTCTAAAGAGCTATTTCGCGGGCTTAATAAATCGCCTATATGATGAATAATATCGCTTTTATGATGAATCAACATCAAAATTTGTGTGCAAAAAGACATCAGAAAGTCCATTATATAGTATAGTATTCATATATATCATCATCATCATCATCATCATCTATCCACTGCTGGATGAAGGTCTCTCCAAATGCTTTCCACACAAGTCTATCCTGAGCAATTCGCTTCCACGTCACCCCAACCTGTTTTCTTATTTCATCCACCCATCTAGTTTGAGGACGTTTTCTAGGTCTTCGGTGGTCTCTTGGAATCCAGTTCAGAATTTCTGTTGTCCATCGTTGATCAGTTCTTCTTGCAATATGCCCAGCCCATCGCCATTTCAGCCCTTTTACTTTAACAATGATGTCCTCCACTCTAGTTTGCTCTCTCACCCAAGTGTTCCTTTTCCGATCTCTCCTAGTTATTCCAAGCATGCACCTCTCCATGCTCCTTTGCGTTGTCTGTAACTTTCGTATTGCTCCAACTGTTAGACTCCATGTCTCTGATCCATAAGAGAGGACTGGCAATACACACTGGTTGAAGACTTTTCTTTTTAGACATAAAGGCAATTTCCCCTTCAGGATAAAACTGTTTCTTCCAAATGCACTCCAGCCAAGTTTAATACGTCTGTTGAGTTCTTTCATAATGTTGCCATCCATTGAAATCAGCTGGCCAAGGTAAATATATGAATCAGCAATTTCTAGCTCAATGTTGTCAACTTGTATTCCACAAGGAAGTAAATTCTCTTCTATTTTAGCGGATTTATTCTTACACCATTATGAAAAAAATAATAGTGTTGTTTTGTGTAATGTATTTAGATACATAGATGACATCATAACTTTCGATAACCACAGTTTCAGTGCTAAACACCTTGATACATATCCCGAAGAGCTTATACCGAAAAAGACGTCAGAGGACAGCACCAAAGCAAACTTCAAACTTCCTCGATTTGAATATTACCATTATTAAAGACCACGTCAATTGCACCATGTTTGATAAAAGTAGTTGTTTTAATTTCAAGGTGAACTTCCTCACTAAATGGAACAGCAATATCTCTATAGGTGTTCAACGAAATATTTTGATTACACATTGTGTTCGCATTTCCAAAATATGTAACAATATTAACGATACTACCAACAGTCTCATATGTTTCTTTACTTCATTAAAAACAATAATTTTTCCATAAATTTCTGCTTACGCAACCTTAATGTTATCCTCGCTAACCTTAAACGTAGAAAAAATTTTAATATAAAGTTGCGCCATATATTTGGCTAATACTTTTCATTTACATTTTCATAACTTCTTCCCCTTTTATCTTCATTTTTCCTTTTAGCTACTTTCCTCACCCCTTTTAACTTCTGCTACAGCTAATTCTTTAGCCTCCCTGTTGTTTGGCACCAAACTGTCACCATTACTAAATAATTCCGCCAATAACACCCTCTGCCCCCCTCTCTCTCCCTTTCTTTCAAATGTCAAAACACAAGGTCATGAACTCGAAGAGCTAGGCCCAACGTATCCTTGTAAGTACATGTATAGTTTATTACATTTTTATATATTTGAATATTTTTTGGTAACAGCAATGATCTGTAGGGTGATGTCGGGAATAGAACGCTCTTGAGCCGTTTGACAGTGTTTTTCGGGGTTTTAGTCGAACGGTTTATTGGCGTTTCAGAAACACTGTCTTGAAGATCTTATATATTGTGTCCGGCATGCGTGTATAACTGTTCCCTTGAAAAAGATTGTACATGCATGCCTAGGTTCAATATATTGTCATATAATTTCAATCTTCACTCTCGTCACTAGCCCGTTATTATTAATCGTAAAATTGTCTATTCATTTATACTTTCACTACACAGGAATGTATATTTTGTAATTGTGGTATGATGTACATACATTTACACCTATATTGTATATACACATTTTAGTGCATAGGCCTTTATTATTTTATATAGTATGCAGATGTGGCTGTGTGAATATTGGTATTGCTCATATATTTGCACCTACTTATTAATAATTTTCATTTACTTGCTTGATTTTCTACATTTTGATTTATATTTACATTATCTACTATTTCCTATTTATATATTTTTATCATATTGATTGCTGCTGCTTCATGCGCGCTCTTCATTGATAAACTTGTTTGTATTTTTATTTTACTGCTTACTATTGTTTTTTATTTGTTTTCATTTCTCACCAATCTATTTGCTTGATTTTCTACATCTTCATCTATACTTACATTATCTACTATTTTTCATATATATATATATATTTACCTTGGCCAACTGATTTCAATGGATGGCAACATTATGAAAGAACTCAACAGACGTATTAAACTTGGTTGGAGTGCATTTGGAAGAAACAGTTTTATCCTGAAGGGGAAATTGCCTTTGTGTCTAAAAAGAAAGGTCTTCAACTAGTGTATATTGCTAGTCGTCTCTTATGGATTAGAGACGTGGAGTCTAACAGTTGGAGCAATACGAAAGTTACAGACAACGCAAAGGAGTATGGAGAGG
>QLNU02015270.1:24734419-24777970 GCA_006491805.2 Dysdera silvatica
AAGGCGCTCTGTGCCCAATGAAGGGACCTTGGTTCGACTGTAGGAAGAGGACGTTGTCTCTTTTTCTCCTATACCGAAATAGCTCTAGTACGAGCTAAAAAACATGTCAAATTTATTGATTGTAATAATATTAAATCAATTTTATATATTGAACAGAATCTATGTAATGGCAGACAGACCAATATTTTTGTTTTGTTTTTGCTTTTCGAAAATTTTTGAAGCTGTTCTTTCTAAAAAAAAATTGGTTAATAGCGTTTTCGTATGCATTATAAAATTATTTGCAATGAGTTTCGATCAAAAAGTAAAAATGCAGTCATCTCCCTTACGCTGAGATGACCTTTGGGATGATGAAAACCCTCATTGCTCATGCGCTATTTCAAGATTATTCAGAGTATACCAATTATTCAGAGTAGTATTCTAAACAATATAACAAAACTATTACAGTATCCTTTTCAAAACAGTAATTCCCAACTGAATAACTGAAATGAAACCATTTCTTTCGAATAATTCCATTTGATTAAACTTTAAACAGTTTTTATGGACGTAAATACATCTTATTACACAAAGTATTCTCTATTTAAAAAATCTAAATTGGCAATTTTATATATCTGAATACATTTTAGTATTTGTATCATTTGTTTTTAAATTTAAATTTAATGACTCACTTGATTTTGATCGAAAATGGAGAGAGATTTAAGTATATGCATATATATTGAATTAGGACTTGTTCAAAAATTATACGAAATTTTACATATCGTCATAAAAGTAATTTTTCTAATGCCAATGTGATACTTTATTTCAAAAACATCTAATTCAAAATGCTCACGTACATTTTAAAATATATTTCAGCAGTTTTATCAAAATCAGGAGAATAGTTTTGAGAATGCGCAAACACAAAAAAATTATATATAGTTAAAACTATTTTACAACACAACTTTATTTATTTATCTCTGCTACAGCAAGCATTAGCTAAGCCAAAAAAATAAAGAAAATAAAATTAAAACATGACTGCACCAGAAAAGATCCGAAGAAAATACCATTTGATATTCACTTATTTCTTAAGCTTTAATATAATTATTTATTTCACTTATAATCAAAGCCCAATCTCTATTTGAAATTGGGATCTATGTAACGAAATTTAAACTCTAATATGCAAATGGCTTATATTATTATGCAAGTTTCTCAACAGACATTAAACATCAAGACTAAGAACATAAAAAACTAAGTATAAACTTTTATTTCATGCAAATGTATTCTTGTATCTCAGTAACGAATTTCAATACGCTTCTTCAAATCTATTTTAGTGATATAAAGTTCGAAAGACAAAACTTTATTTTTATATTTATAAAATATTTTAGATGAGTCACATCCCATAGTTTTGGGGTATAGATCGCATATCTAAATTAAATTCTTCAATTAAAGCAATAGAAAAAAAAACATTTTTGAAATTGATAGCCTTTAAAACTTTTGACCCAACTATTAAGCCTCAAAAGAAAATGCATCCACCATAACTAGTGAAATTATATTTAGCGATGAACATTGGTATTAATGCATGTTTTTGATGGTTTGTTTGCCATCTGTTTACACTTAGCCAAGTAAATGTCACTTTATCCTTATTTAAGAAGTTGAAATCTTTGCGGTAATTCATAGCTGGAAAATCGTCCGCTCGATAAAAATCCAGAAAACGTTGACCTATTCGTCTCACTGTCACACAATTAGAAAGGGAGTTGGAGGCTCAACGAAGATAACACTTCCTTCCTCTGTTCTCCAGGGAGATTGATTAGATAAACGTAGATCAATGGTATGGTAGACGGATCATCGTCCAATGGTGGGGGAAGGCCCGCACCAGATAGCTTGATATCGGTTGTCTCTCTTCAGCTGATGATGGATTAGTTAATTCTCTTAGGATGCATCCAGATTTCCTCGTCAATTTCCAGTTACTGCCAATTACAAACTAATGGCATGACAAATAGTTAAGGTTTCTACCGAAAAAACCCGAAAATCACTCGCGTGATTCCAAATTACACCTTTCCTGTCAAGTGAATAGGCATGTTCCTTGGACACAAAACCCATGAATATGATCTTGTCAAAAAACACAGATGTCAGTTATGCATTGAAGTTCAGTCTATATAATAAAGGGCCATGTATATAATTATAGTGAAGTTTATAGGTAATTAATATAATTTGAAACTAATATAATATATATAATGCATATTTCATGTAGCAAATGTGTCATTAAAATAGTTTCGTGGAGATCTTCCGATGAAATTTAATCACATTCAAAATATACATTTGTCTTTTCAATGGTACCAGGATAATGAAGGTCTTATTGCGACAAGGCCTAGAATTATCCGAACATCTGTTACAAAGGGGGCTACATCGGACACTAGGGTAGGAAGAAAAACAAAAGCGGCATGCGTTCTGATACGATTGGATGTCAAACAGCTACACGATATTATTTCATTGAATTTATGCTTAGATGATTTGGTTAAGGTATTATTACCCTCCGCAGGGATAACACAATTGCCAAATATGGTCAACACAGAAAAGCCTCCGGGGCGAGATTTTTGTGAGTTTTCGTGGGGGAATTTATTATACAATAATTTCTGCCACCCACGTATAGATTATAGCTCAAACTAGAGCTTTATTCGTTTTGGAGAAAAAGAGACGCTTTCCCCATCCTGGATTCGAACCAGGGTCCCTCCGTTTAGCCCGGAGTGTCTTGGACCGCTAGACGAATGAGGACAGGAAACAACGCTCTCTTTCTCCGTATGTAAAGATGTTAAGGTTAAAAGAAACTCACAAAAATCTCGCCCCGGAGGCTTTTCTGTGTTGACCATATTTGGCAATTGTGTTATCCCTGCGGAGGGTAATAATACCTTAACACCTTTACATACGGAGAAAGAGAGCGTTGTTTCCTGTCCTCATTCGTCTAGCGGTCCAAGACACTCCGGGCTAAACGGAGGGACCCTGGTTCGAATCCAGGATGGGGAAAGCGTCTCTTTTTCCTCTAGTACAAAAACAGCTCTAGTTTGAGCTGAAATCAATACGTCGCTGGCAGAAATTATTGTATAATTAGATGATCTTGCTTAAAAAGAAAACTATAGAAAACGGTTCATCACCTTCATTTTAACAATTTAATTTAGTTTTATTCAAGCGCAGACAAATGGGTTTTAAAATATTTTGAGTACTCTTTCGTACAATATTGTGTACGTTAAACGAATTTGTAATTAATTGAACTATAAATGATCATATGACTAGACTCGAGCAATTGTTAAGCTCCTGTTTCTTTTCTGTTGCATTTATTTCATGGAAGGAAAATAGATCGAGGTATTCTTCTAAAAGCAGATATATCCAGAGATGTATTTCCTCAAAGCGCGCAATTTAAAATTCATAAAAAGGCTAGAGTTTTCTCCTTGCTGCAAAACATGCACGTCTGTATTTTCCATTTTCAAATTTAGAGTGAGGAGTGATCAGCATTCATGGGTAATTTTGCGAATAAATCCAATGGGAGAATTAAGGAAGGCGCGAAGTATGTAGGCCGATATCCATCCAAATATGGCAATAGATATGAAAGAACTATAGTATCAATAAAGCAGTGATCGTAAATATATCTCCAAGGATGAGTTAAACAAGTTGGAAATGTATAAAATGCATAGGAACCGATTTCTATATAAAATTGGAAGTTCTTTATCGATAGAAAGCATTCTAAATTTTTTTAAGTGGTCTGGAGGAGAGAAGAGGACATGAACCATCACTAATCTGGTCACATCCATGCGGTTTGAATATCAAGAGATAACGTATAGGAAAAATATCGAAGTTTTTCCTAGCTGAACATTTTTTTTTGTCCCGGATTAGACGATTTTACTCAGAGGGATACATTACGTAAAATAAAGGGATAAGAAGTTGAGAAAAAAAAACGAAGACTCAAAATATTCGGAAATAGAATAAATTTGAGGATAGCATTTCATCAAAAGGATCGCCAGTACTTTAAGTACCTGTGATATGCCATCAGTTCAAATGAAAATCCTTGAAGGCGTCACATGTGCTTCATCTGAGAATACAAATGAGAGAGAACTACCAGAGCCGCGCTGAAACTTTCTCTAAAATATTAACCTCAAGAGATGTTATTTTTTTCGATGCTTTAAAGATTTAGAATAGTTTATCAGAGATTAAATAAGTTTCATAATATAGTTTATCAATTAAGTCACTATAATCATTAAACTAGTATAGTGATAATTAAAAATCTACAAAGTATATTTATGATTTATTAACATCTTACGAGCTTTGGAAGTAGAGTAGAGCCTATTTATTTGGAGATTAATGCATGCAATATATTTTCAGCTTAAATGTAATGTAGATATCTCTATATACATTTCGAACAATAGTCTCAAATGTCCTCTATATATCGAATTACGGACTGAAGTGTCAATTGTGAATTTGCAAGCATTGGAGACACATTACTTGCATAGCAACGGTCACGTCGTTACATGCGTGATGGAACAAGAGTATAATATGGAGGTCGGGAATATTCGAGAAATCTACAAATTCAATTGCGGCACCTGCTAGCCCAATTAATAAGGATTATTAGAGGTTGGAGAGAGGGTAAAGGGTAAACAAGTTATGTTTGCCCTTATTTTTGTGGGAATCGATTGGCTTTGCTCGAGGAATAGGGTGAAAATTAAGGAGTATTTAACCAATGCTTTGGAATCTTTTCCAAAATAAATACCACACTTCGTTTCCATTTGCTTATTTTTATATGGAACATTCTTCTAGCGTGTAATAATTTTTACAAGGTTAGAATTAATCCATCGAATTTTTCACGTGGGTTAATTTTTTTGTTGTATTTCGTTTTCATATTGGGACGTTTGCTATGTTTTCGAAGAACTACAAATTGGACTAGTGAGAAAGCTATGGAGTGGACGATGTATCAAAAAATCAAACTTGAACAAAAAATTGCGAAACAAACGAAAATGTCCACTCTCATCCAAATAGTTCGTGATTTTGGTATTTCGGAAAATTATGAGAAAAATATAATTGAATAACAAAATTAATCACAGAGGAATATTTCCAAGTATCCCAAAATTTTACCTTGTCCAGCATTTTGCTGCAAATATTAAAGATATTCCCTGAACGTGCACTATTATCTTACAAAACTAATCTAAAACTTCAGAGCACGGAAAAATATCCCACCCTTTAAGATCCAAATTTTAGAGAGACGTGCAGCGCGGCTGTTGAAATTTTCCCCATTGGTATTCTCAGATGAAGCACGTGTGACAGTTTCGATATTTCTATTCGAACCGACGGCACATCACAAGTACTTAAAAAAAGTATTTTAAAGTATCTGAGATCCTTTTGAGGAAACTCTCCTTTCCTCAAATTTATTCTTTTCCAGAGTTTTCTAAACTTTCGTTTCTCTTCCCAATTTTTTATCTCCCTGTTTTTCACTAAGCTTCTTTCAGATTAAAATCGTCCAATTCAGGACAAGAAAGCAAGTCCAGGAAAGACTTCGATATTTCCCTTTTACGTCATCACTTAATTTTCAAACCGCAGCAATATGTCCGAATTGAACGTGGTTGATACGTTCCGGTTCTCCTTCAGTTCACTTAAAATTTTCTCAGAATGCTTTCTATCGATAAAAAACTGCCAACCTTCTGAAGAAATCGGTTGCCACGCATTTTTAAGCAGTCGCCGTCTTGCTTTTCTTTTTTCTTCAACCCGTCTTTGGACTGATATTTACAACTGAAGTGATTTTATGGGTTTTCCATCTCCACTGTCTGTCACATGTTGATAGAAATCAGGCTATACACTTTGTACCTTTCTTTAATTCTCTCACCAGATTTATCCGCTCAAGCTATTCCAATGAACTCCGATCTCTCCCAACTCTACAGTTAGAAAATTGAATACGGAAATGCATGTTTTGCAGCAAGTAGGAAACGCGAGCAGTTTCATGAATATTAAATTTCACGCTTTCAAGAAGAACCTCTCAGGATATTTTTTTCATGCCTCACACTGTTTTCCTTGCAAGAAAAGAGTTCAGGACAATAGAAACAAAACTTTAATGTTTTTACAAGTCAAATCATAGGATCATTTAGTATAACAAATTTATTTACAAATTTTTGCCCCTCAAACAATACCGCAGGGTGAGTGGTGCAGCGTGGGGAGACAATGGGATGAAAAACCCAAAGCAAAATTCTTAGGGGCACAACATTTCAATACTAACTTGTGGAAGGGAGTGCTAACAGGTTTAGCTGGCATAACACTCCACTTGTCCCGGGCTCTGGCAATCCACGCTGAACCCTTGCGCATGGAAAAGTCCTCAGAACACTTTTGAAATCATTTGTTTTGTGCTTAAATAAATCTGAAATAAAGTGCCAGAATGAACGTGCCGAATCCATTGCTTTCGATACTAAGTTTCTTTACGCAAATATATAAACATACACTTAACATGCCTTAGGGAAGTGGTCCCTAACCTGAGGGTTGACCCTCTCAAGGAGAATGAAAACAAGTTTCTGTTTGTTCGCCACAACTATTTTTAGTTGCAATTATTTTTATAAGGAATTTCATACCAAATGTTTCCAACGCTTTTACAACAACATGGCTACACACATTGCAATATTCTACTAATGGTTGTTAACTTTATATCTGTAATATATATAATTAATGTAATATAAAAGGTGGCAGCGGCTTGAAAAATTTTGGGAACCAACAGACTTTAGGGTGTCATAGTTGCAACACAGTCGTCTGTCGTATCATTAACGTGGTTTAGATTCTCAATGGTATCGCAGAAAACCGGACGATTTGATGCACACTGTTGAGCTGGGTTTGATTCCCTTTTTAAGAGATGTTAATATTCTTCGGAAAGCTGAAGTTTCCAGTACGGCAAGACTTTTCTTATCCTGGCACCTTTAAAAACAGATTAAGTGTACTCATATTTATTTTGAATGCAAATAAACTTTATTCAGAGTTCTCCATGAAATTATTTTAATGACATACGTAATATATAAAAATGCCTTATATATTTCAGTTTAAAATTATTTTACATACAAAGTTCTCTATGTTCCTCTATATGGCCCCTTTCTGATATATAGACTGAAACTCAATGCATACTGGAAGTATTCAATGTTTTGTTGGCACAAAAATATCCATAGATTTTGTGCCAAAGGAATATGCCAATCCATTTGACAAGGAAAGTGTAATTTGGAATAACATCAGTGATTTTCGGATTTTTCTGTAGAAACCTTTACCATTTGTCTTGCCATTAGTTCGTAATTGACATTAACTAGGAATTGACGAGGAAATCTGGATGCATCCTAAGGCAATTAAATAATCCATCATCAGCTGAAGAGACACAACAAATATCAAGATACCTGGTGCGGCCTTCCCCATCCGTCGGACGCTGATCTGGTCTACCATTGATCCAGGTTTATCTAATCAATCTCCTTGGAGAACAGAGGAAGGAAGCTATCTTTGTAGAGAGTCTCCAACTGCCTTTACTAATTGTGCGACCGTGAGACGAATGGGTCAACCTTTTCTAGATCATTATCGAACGAACGATTTTCCTTTTAACGGTTACCGTACAGATTTCAACTTTTCAAATGGCCCAAAGTCTCATATTTACTTTGCTAAGGTGAAATAAATAGCAAACAAAATCCTTAGCAACATGTGTCGATGCCAATGTTATTCGTAAAGAAAAGCAACTGTCAATAGTTACTGTTGATGAATTTTCTTTTGTAACGTACTTTGTTATTAGATGAGTCAAGATTTAAAGGTTATCAACTGTCAGAAAATGTTTGCTTCTATTATTATGTAAAATATTTGATATATAAATATAGAATTTAATTATACTTAATTTAAATACCCATGCTTTATCTCGGACTAGAGCTTTTTTATGCTCCATAGAAGAAAAAGAGGCATATGCCTCTTTTTTTTTTCCTGTAAAGTATAAAAAAGCTCTTACCTGAGCTAAATCCTGGGTGTGAAAGTAATTAAGTATAATGAATTACCCTCAAAAAATCAAAAAAGATCTCGCGCAGGTGGCTTTTTGTGTTGATCAATATTTGGCAAATATGTTATCCCAGCGAAGAGTGATGATATCTTACATAGAATTGTATCTCTAGTCATTTTAAATTTATACCACTTAAATCACGATTCGCTTTGAGTTCTGTTGCGAAAATACGAGAAGGAACTTCAAGGAAACAAAATTTCTTACAGAGTTTATTTTGTGGTGATCCTATTTGAAATTTGTTGTGAAGTTGGGATTATAATAAAAGCAAACTGATGATCAAAGTTTTAATTTCGTTAGAGAGGTCCAAAAATCAACCTGCGTAGGATCTGTAACTTGCATTTTCTGAAAATCCGCTTATTAGAGTTTGAAGAAACTTGGACATTGTACTTGTAATTATATTTGTAATACGTTGTTTTTGTGCTTGTGAATAAACATAAAATAATTTTGAATTATATAATTACAACACAGTTCCACCAATCTTTGAATTTTGTTTATATCCGTGTCCTTCTTAACAACAGTTCTCCAAAATTTGATAAAACTTGGAAAAGCATATTTGAAGTATACCTAAGCAGATTAAATTTGATGTTTTTAAAAATAATTAAAATGTCACTTCAGTGGCATTTTAAAATATTATGCCATTCAATTTTTTATATGAATTTTTTTAAATGCTTTTTCAATATATTCATATGCATGTATCCTACCAATTTCCATTAAAATTAAGCGAATAGTTCTTACAGAAAATTGTACAATACTAAAAAATGTAGCAATTAATAAAATCGCCAATGTAACTGTTTTGGAAATGGAGAATACTTGGCCTATATTTACATGAATGAATGTAAAATGTATGAAGTTTCATTGAAATGGAATAGTTTCTTAAAAAGTATGGTAAAGTAATCATTCGGAGCAATTTATTAGGACAGCCCTTTTTACTTTCAGTTTTAACCAGACTGCCAATTGTTGTAACTAAGAAGACTTATAATAATGAAACTGTTTTAGATTTTTTGTAAATTGAAACGAATTTTTGAATAGATATTATATGGAAAACCCAACTTATGGGAATTTTAACCATTTATTGATTTATTTTATATATGCTATCAAATCGAATCCATATAGACTATTTGTTCAATAAATAATTATAATTAATAAATAAGACAATTGAGCTTATTTTATAGCATTCATTGGAAGAACCTTTATATATGAGCCTATGCAAACTCCTCAACTTGTGCTCTTCGATCATCACATTTAAATGGATTATAATCACATTTGTTTAATATTAAGAATCACCCATACACCATTGCAGTACATTTTTGTTTAAATCGATTTGAAATAAATAATAATTCAATATAATTTTGATTGAATAAGAAAATTCCAATGCTTCCTTCGGTTTAGTGGTTGGTGGCCAGCATGAAATATTATTTTTTTTTATCTCAGAACGCAAAGAAAATTATATCCGTATAGTTAGTCCCATTCTGGTCTTTAAATCATCCATATATCCTCTTCTTTCTCTGCCTTCAGGTCTCTTCCCTATAACGTTTCCTCTTTAGTTTCAATCGAAGTGTCCACAAGCTTTCTTCTATAAAGCTATAGATAATTCATATAGTCTGGAACTTTTTCTAAGGATTGTATTCACCATATCTCTGATCTGAATTCTTTAGAACTTCTCCGTCAGAGAAAATATCAGTCCATCTTAATTTCATTATCCTTCCCAAGGTCCATATTATAAAAGATTATATTTTGTCTTGGATGTCTATTTTCATTACCTAGGTCTCGTATACGCATTAAAGGATAAGTC
The DNA here is from genome assembly GCA_006491805.2 of Dysdera silvatica. Lineage (NCBI taxonomy): Eukaryota > Metazoa > Arthropoda > Arachnida > Araneae > Dysderidae > Dysdera > Dysdera silvatica. Next base: position 24,744,220 of record QLNU02015270.1, read on the forward strand.
ATAAATAGCCTTTTATAATTAAAGTTTAAAAAACTTTGATCCTTGTTAAAATTATAAGAATTAAAACCACAATGGATTCTTATATAAAATTTTCAAATATTCCAAGTAATTTTTATTATTTGAAACACTCATACAAAATAAGTAAACCAGATGTAGGTATACTGGTCATTTCACTGTCTTCAGTAGTAATTAGATTCCAGTTCTGTTTCTTGGAGGGAGTGGACGCTAGTCACTTTGCTCTTCGTTTTCCTTCACTTTTCGCTTTTATTTTTTGCCCCTTCTTTGTCTTGACTCCAAGATTACTGCTCTGGTAATTGCCACTGATATTGCCTCGCATTGACGAATCGGATTTAATCTGTTTAATTGCCTTTTTTCTTCACCCCCTCCTCTCCGCTACTGTCTCCCCTAACGCTTTTTCCTTGCTGTGATCTTATGTCTACTTCCAAAGAATGCATCAGTTTCGGCAGTGTTTTCCTTTCTGGAGCCCGTGGCTGCCTCTGCTCGTATCTCCTATCTCGTGTTGAACCTTGCCGTCTATGGTGCCTCTGCTGTTTCGGCTGTTGATATCCTTCGCCTGCCATGCAGTGCTTTCCTTCACCCTCACCGCCCTCTCTGCGTTCTCTCGCTCTTATCGCTGTGTGCTTTGGTGTTTTGCATGTTCGACCTGGTGGTTTTTCAACTTTGCCGTTTATTTGCAACCTCATCGTTCACCGATCCCTGCCCTTCAATAACTTCATCAGGTTTCGCTTTTTTTCTCGATTCATGGAACTCCGCCATGAATTATATCACCTCCTCATACTTAATGGCATGGAGGGTAGGACCAGTGCTTCATCACTATGGCTTCGCCATACCTCTTAATCCTCTCTTTTAAACTATTTTATCTCGTCACTTTTAATCAATTTTTAATTTGTATGGTCAGATAGATGTCGGAACAGATATATCTATCACCAATATATATCGGTTGAATAAAAATTTTCTTTCTTCTGGAAATATAGTTCTGCTCGATCGGACCACATTTTCAAATCATCTCTGGATACAAAACAACTACTACTACTACTACTCAGTAGTAATTATACTTAATTTTCGACACTCAATTAAATTTATAAGCTCAAATTAGAGCTTTTCTTGATTTAGGAGAAAGAAACTCATTTTCAATCCGGGAGTCGAACCAGGGTTGCCCTTGAGCCCAGAGTGTCTTGACCTTATTGAACGAAAAAACCAGACAGGAAAAACCCACTGGAAGGACTTATTGAAGAAATTGATATCTCAGAAGCAAATGAAAACATTGTTAAGACAATAGTTGAAACTGCTGGGGAAATTGGTGGTGTAACCTGTAAAAAGCACAATAGCAAATTATCTGAGAAGACGAAACAGCTCATGAAAAGGCGAAGAGATATGAAGGTGGACAATCAAAATACCAGTTCCAGGATTGAGTACATAGAACTTTGTAAAACTCTGCGCAAAAGCATGAAAGAAGACATAAGAAAATTCAACTGTGAGCTAGTAAGGAAGGCCATTGAAAATAACAAGAGCCTTAGGGTTGTTAAAGGGAGTTTGTCTATTGGGAAGAAACACATCATTGCATTAAAAGGAGAGGATGGCACCGTAACAAGAAATAGGGAAGAAATACTTAGAAGAGTTGAAGAATTCTACAAAAATCTATACGAAAGTAACAGTGGATTAAACGAAGACATTGAAATAGTCGAAGGAACAGCTCCTAAAATCTTAAAAGAAGAAGTTTCATTTGCAATAAAAAGTATGAAGAAAGGAAGAGCCCCTGGTGATGATGGTATTACATTAGATATCCTAAAAGAAGCTGGAGAATATGTAGAAGACATACTTGCAAAATTCTTTACCAAATGTCTTAACAGCGGTAACATACCAAACCAATGGGATTCTGCAACAGTAATTCTTTTGCATAAAAAAGGTGATAAAGAGGATTTAAAAAATTACCGACCAATTAGCTTGTGAACTCCAAGACATGGTACAGGAGCTCTCAACTAGAAGTAAAGAAGTTGGACTCAAGATGAACCTACAAAAAACTAAGATCATGTTCAATAATTTCGTAGAGGAAACAAAAATACAAGTTGACAACATTGAGCTAGAAATTGCTGATTCATATATTTACCTTGGCCAGCTGATTTCAATGGATGGCAACATTATGAAAGAACTCAACAGACGTATTAAACTTGGCTGGAGTGCATTTGGAAGAAACAGTTTTATCCTGAAGGGGAAATTGCCTTTGTGTCTAAAAAGAAAGGTCTTCAACCAGTGTGTATTGCCAGTCCTCTCTTATGGATCAGAGACATGGAGTCTAACAGTTGGAGCAATACGAAAGTTACAGACAACGCAAAGGAGCATGGAGAGGTGCATGCTTGGAATAACTAGGAGAGATCGAAAAAGGAACACTTGGGTGAGAGAGCAAACTAGAGAGCAAACTAGAGTAGAGGACATCATTGTTAAAGTAAAAGGACTGAAATGGCGATGGGCTGGGCATATTGCAAGAAGAACTGATCAACGATGGACAACAGAAATTCTGAACTGGATTCCAAGAGACCACCGAAGACCTAGAAAACGTCCTCAAACTAGATGGGTGGATGAAATAAGAAAAGAGGTTGGGGTGACGTGGAAACGAATGGCCCAGGATAGACTTGTGTGGAAAGCATATGGTGAGACCTTCATCCAACAGTGGATGCAGATAATGGTTAGCAGATAATGGTTGAATATGATGATGAAGATGATGATATATATATATATATATATATATTATTCCCTGACATGGCAACATGTAAACTTCAAGATACAGGTGCTGTCGCCAGGTGGCGTTAGGCATGCTCTACATGGAAATATCACTCTTTCATGGAAAATGATTATGTGTGTTAAAAAAAAGCTCATTTATGAATGTCACGGTCAATTTGTGAAGTGTGATGTAGAGGTGCTGAACTGATTAGTGCAATGCATCAAACAAATGACTGTGGTGAATTACTGGTTCTTTTAAATCACACGTTACGCGCAATGCACTTGCGAGTGAACAATAATCACAATCTTGAAGTAATTGGGTTTAACTACTTAGGATTTATTGCGCTACCTGGAAATTATAATCACCTTTCCGGGAATCGGCAAGTGATGTTTTGCAATTTTGCTAAGCCAATGCATTGTTAAGATATCCTTAACATAGTATTGTCGGAAGCGAGATAATCTACATTTCTAGGGGCAAAATTGCCAGATTAGTTAGAAATCTCCATCTGCATTAAAATAATTTTAATGTAGCCAGATCCTATGAATATACAGAAAAAAATACTTATAGTGAAAGTTAGATGGCAGTCATAACTGAAACTAATAAATAATCGAGTTTTGATCAAGTAATGATATAATTAACAGCTTATATGTTGAGAATGATAAAGGATATTCGAGTATATGAGATAAGCGAAGAGATCTGCAAAAGTACCGAACAACTGGAAAAGCACGTAGTCGAAAATTCTCTCAAACCCTTGAGACTCAAAACTACCTCCTTGAAAAATAAAATCAGTGTTTTTAGAAAACGCACACCAAACTTGGTGGTGCCTAATTGATCTTTTCGGCATAATTTGGACTGAAACTCCTATAATTGCATAAACATCGTTTCATTCACCTTATGAAGAACTATTAAATGTTTAGTTGTTGGAGGATGAACATGGTACATCTTGAATCTCGTAAGTAAATGTATAATACCGAATAGGTATTTATAATGCAAATTTGTGGATCATAATTATTTCAAAATTCGTGAGATTAATTAATTCAAGATAATCATAACGCCTGATAAAATGTGGATATGGATGTATTTCTACTATGTGCATACTATTTGTTATTGGTTCAAATTCACTTTAAAAAATTGAGGAATAAAAAGGTTTTTTTATTGTGTTATAGTCAATGCTGTGACTAAATACAGGGTGTTCGTAAACTGTTTAGACAAAATAAAAGGGGTGATAGTACCTATCGAGACGCACAATAGTAGCCATAGAATCTTTAGTGGCAAACCACTCACAACACTTGTTTAAAAACCGTCCAGCATCCACAAGTAGTGACAATTTGTACATGTGATGCGCCAGATATAACTCATATTATCTGATTAAATGCGTAGATGATTATAGCATCGCATTTTGCGCTTCTCATGCACTGGTTGTCACTATTTGTGCATGCTGGACGGTTTTAGAACTAGTACTGTGAGTGGTTTGCGACCCTAGGTTCTATAGCGAATACTATTCGCCTTGATGGGTACTATCACCTCTCTTATTTTCTCAAAAGACTTCACGAACGCCCTGTACAACATATAGCAATCTTCATCATTAGTGACTTTCCAGGTAACCTAAAAAAATCACCAAAGAGGGAAAAATGTTAATGGGAACTTGTGCAATTCTATGAAGGCCCTGCGGCCACTGCGGGTGGAAATGCGTTTACCTAGCGCGCCGTTTAAACAGATTAAACTTCCACCAACGATGTCGAGAAAGAGAGAATGTGTGTGTGTGTGTTCAATTAATTTATCACTTTGGCTTGAAGATTGGTTCCCTAGATTCTAAGGGTTTTGGTTTCCTCGGAAAACTGTGGCCAGAGGGACAGCAAAACCTTTGGCTGTCACTGCGTCGCAAACAAAAAAAAGTAAATAAATATGTTAGTGTTTGCTAGGACTGCAAAATATCGTCTTTAAACGGAAAATCCGTTAACACACATGGCGTTATTGAGAAATTTTCTGTATCCTTTCCTTTTGTTGGCAGGGGATGGTCCTTACGCTATCCTTGCGCCATAAACCTTCAATTAACCAGCTTCATGTTTTATACAGAAAATTAAGATACTTTAAGTCAGCGGTCCTGAAAGCGGTTGACATCGACCAAAAGGGATCGATTCAGGCTTGGGTGTCGGCCAGGGTTGTCTAAGAAAGTTAACCATCTTTACAACGTCCAATTAATGACTATTTTTAACGAAGCTATTTCTTTCTCACGAAAAATACATCTGCTTCTTTTCCTGTTCATGACGTTTTGTCTCCTCACTTTGGTAGTCGTCAGTGGAAGAGTTACTGCAATTAAAAATCACTAATACGACGGCTACCCAATTATATGTAAACATTTTAAATATTTAAGAATTTTTATCTTCCCAATAAAACATCGTTCATAAAGTGTTTTTTTACCTAGAATTAAGTCATGAAAATTTCTAAACTATATCTACTTCGATTTTTCATTCCAGTTTATATAAGCATTATCTTAGCTCGGCCCTGTGGTTTAAGAGGCAGCGCGATCACGGAGCATACTGTTAATCCGAACTCGACTTTAAACGGCGCAAAAAAAACACAAAAACTGCTCATTATTAGGGCCCTAGGCATTAAAAGAATCGAGTTCCTCAGTAAACAGTAGGTCGCGGCGCAGCATGTTCATTGTTATTGTTACGCCGTAAAATGTGAGATTTCCAAACTCGTTTGTGTGTTTGAAGCTGGTTTAGGTCAAGTTAATCCTATCTTAAAGAGAAATATGAATTGTATGTAGAATTTCGTGGCAATTCAAGACTGAAAGACAATAGTTAAGGCTGCAACTTACTGAACTTGAATTCCGAATTACTATTCTTACAAAGGATCACCAATCGCAACATCCTTCTTGAAACTGATAATCAATATTACTGACATAATAAAAACGTTATTGTAACGCATCTGACTAGATATAATTTTAATAGATATAAAATATAAATAAAAATACTGTGAAATAGACAATCTTAAAATAAGACATGCTTTTTGAGTGCAGAACTGTGTGATAAATTTAATTAAATAAATTGAAATACTCAAGAACTTGACCTTTCCATTTTCCCCCACGAGTCCTCTTCTGAAGCGTTCTAAGTCAGTGGTGGTTGTTGATAAATGCCAACGCATTTCTCACGATTACAATATTTTCGGAAATCTGCAAACGACCACGTTTTCCGTCAATGTGTCAGCACAGAAGACGTCGGTGAGAGCACCAAATTCAGAAACAGTGAAATCAAACAAGATTGGTAAAGTGCTGTCAAAGATTGCACATTATCTTCGCGAAACCAATCTTGGAATAATCATATAAGTGTTATATTTTACTTGCCTTATTATAATGGAAATAAGATTTTTCCATTAGACTTTCAACGAAGGATGAATGATTGTAATTTTACGAAGTATTTGTCTGGATCACAAAATATCGTCGCTAATTGGAACAACGTTATTCAGAGAATTTACGGTACGTAATGATGAAACCATAGGGGTAGAGTTATATGGCTCACTGCGGCCCAAGTACCAAAAATAAGGTAAATTGTAATTTTACATATATTTTAATGCATAAATGAATATATATGCATGGGGCACTACAATAATTTTGAAAATCTTACTTTACTGAATAAAATAATGTCAAAATAATATAGAAAACATCATAGAGGAGGGGCTGAACAAACAAAGAATGGGGAATTTTACTTCAGATGATTTACATCTTTTATATATGATCTTCAAGTTTCATATGCAAAAGGTTGCTGAATTTTCTTTCTATGACTGGGCAAATAAAGATGAATGCAAATCAAAGCAAATTGCTTGATTTAATACTATTCGTAATGACCAAATGTTATTTTATTTAAAAGTAGTCTGTGTTTGTTGCAATTGGGGATCAGTAAAAAAACACTTCCTTTCATTCAATATCGTCGAAACGGGCGAAAGAAAGAGTTTGAAGGCAGTGTCATTTCCACGCCGCTAATCTTGTGAACACTTCCCGACGTTGAAGGACTATTTACTTTCAGAAACTCCGATCCGAAACTGCGAAAATAACACCAAGAAGAGAAGTTACACAAACCCAATCATGCCACGAATTTGCAGTTTGCTTTTAACTGGAATAGTACATTCAACTGGATTGCTGAATGCCGAGGTTAAAATACGAGACTCTTCAGTTTTATGAGTTTGTTCGAATTACTGAAGAAGAAATTAGAAAGAACATTCTCTGAGTTGAGCAGCACTGCGAAATCACTGCAAGAAGATAAGCCTGGTGCAAGGAACTATTTCGATTTCGCAAGAAAACCAATTCCCCTTTGACAAAGGATAAACACCAGCGAAATCACGCAACTGAAATGAGCGAAAACATTCTGAGATTAGGAATGCTAAACAAAAATAGTTTTATTTCCCCCATTTTCCTTGCAACATCCTCACAAAAACAGCGCGAGGAAATGTAATCAAGTACTCGATTTTTGGATGCATATGCTAATGCTGTTAGCATTTCCATATAATCGTAAATGATTTTGAAACCTCGCCAGATATTCAATATTGTAAAATGCATTTGAATGTTATACGGTTTTTACTGTGTCAGTCATTTTGTGGATTATGGAAAGAATGTTTTTACAAGTTTCAATTATTAAGGATATTTAAATATATTTATACAAAACGATAGCTTTTATATGATTTTCTAAAGTTAGATGATAATATTTTAAAGTATTTTTAACTTGTAACTAACTCAGCTCTAAAAATTTCTAACTATGGAAGAAAATTTTCTACTTTTCTGTAAATTAATGGAAACGATTTAAAAAGAGACACGATATATTCGTTGCGTAAAGATATCAAAATTGCGTATCACTATAAATGTGTAAAGATAGTCACTTCTTACTACAAAGTTTTGCTGGTTCTATGGTCACATTTTTACTGTCACTATACTGTTAACAAATGCATTTATGCGTCTATTGTATTATACGTTGTGTTTTATTACATTTAATTAGAAGATATATTGTCAACTGCTTTTGCAAACAATAAATTTGGGTTGCATATATCAAAGGTCTTCCCATATAAATGAACAAACGGTATTATGTTACGTGATTTTGATTTTTATGTACCTTAAAATAAAATATCCGGGGTTGGCTATCACTTTCATAGTAGAGTGCTCCCTTGGCAGCCTAAGTTAAGATTCCGAAAACAAATGGTAGGGCCTGGTGCAAGATGACATTTGGCCTTGCTTGGCGCAGGAAGACCATTGTCCTGGAGCCATAAAACAACCAAAAAACACCCTTTAGTCATAAAATCATAAACAATATGCACGGTTATTAAGAATAAAAAAAAACAATGCTTTTCCATTCCTTGCAGCAAACACAAATATTTAAACATGACATCCATCTAAGTTTTTATCGGGAATTTCGGTTCTGCTAGGTTTTAATGACATTTAAGGAAAAAAAAAGTTATCAAGCAATTAATGGGAAAATATTTTATGACTAAGAAAGTGAAGTTGTTTCGTTGAAACATTGATTACTGCCGTTAGTTTGATTTAGCTGTGATAAGAACTGGGGTGTAACGGAGCCTTGTGGGCATCATTTCATTTCAACTTTCACCAAGTTGAGGGGCACTAGGTTGAACGATTTTTCTGTTCTTCCCTGATCTAGCCAATTTGTGGTGATTTTGACGTTCGAGGGAATGGAAATATTTAATTTCTTAATAAGAGTGTACTCACAAAACGACCGTAAAATAAACTTCGCACATTCTTTTCTTTCCATCATATCCCTCTTAACCCGTTAAGTCACTCTCCCGTCAATAGGACGGGCTGCGGTATCGATTGATATTTGTTGCTCCCGTGATATTGCCAGGCTTTAAAATGTTTTAGAAGCTATATAATAAATAGTGCGAAAGCATTGATTTAGTTACTTTTTGTCGTCATATCTCATTTACAAATTTGTTAACATTTTTATTTGTTAAATAAAAAATAGTTACTTCTTGAATGGTTTTCTTGAAAATAAGCGATACTTACGGGGTCAATATGAAAATCTGGCCCCCAAAAATGTTATTCCTTCTCTACAAACTATTTCAGAAGTCTGTAGCACGGCTGTAATAGCACACCCTTTAAGAGTGAGCTTCTGGAGCAAGATGCAGCGTAAATGTAGGATTTCCTCACCACTGATATCCTCTTCTGAAGACGTCTATGGAACCCTTTGATTTCCATTAAAACCAATGGCACAGCCAAAGTACTTAAATTAGTATTTGATATTCTTTTGCCAAATGCACCGCTGTATCCTGAAATTTATTCGTCTTCTGAATTTTGTAAATCTTCGATTTTCTTCCGAATTTTTTTCTTCTTATTATTGAATAATCTTCTCCTAATAAAGTTGACTAATCTGGAACAGAAAATGACTTCGATATTTTCGTATAACTCATCACTTATTATTTAAAATTCCTGTATGCGACTGATTCAGAAATGGCACATGCCTTCGATTCTTTACCCAGACTAAAAATCCCTTTATATATATCCCTTTATATTATTTTATAGCAAAAATTTCCAATTTGAGGGAAAAATCATTCGCTATGAATTGTTAAAACGTTTGCTTTCTAATGCACTGTCGTATTTGCCCTACCTTACCCTAGAGGAAAAGCTCATGGCAACGCCTGGTTCGTTTCTCTCGATTTCTCCACTCATAAAATATGAGGCAAAACAAGTTTTTCTTTTCTTAATGCATAATACTTATATGACAAAGATCTGGACACGGAGCATCGAATCTTTCAGTTGGAGGAATGAGACAGTAATGAAATTGGAAAATGCCTGAGCGCATATTGTGCAACAGAGGAGGAAATGTGATGCCATTTCATAAAATTTAAATTACGTCTTTTGAAGGAAACTCCCATGATATTTGCTTTCATGCAATATGTATTCCTTAATATATTCGACTCTTTTAGCAAAGAGGCGATTCGCACTCCACTTATTCATATAAAACAGAATAAGAACAAACCTGTAACGGTAATGTAAACAATTATATGAAGTAAATTATATTAAAGCCGATTGCACTTTTCACCATAACTAACATGTAAAATTAATCATAATAATTCGAAGTTTTGTTTCACGAAGGCCTTCACAGCGCAATTTTTAAAAGAAAAAAAATTTCGAGCACAGATCTCTTACAAGTTAAAAGATTTCGCTATATAAGACATGGCGTTTCGATTCGTATGGGAAAACCTTCTACAGATGGTAATAAATGAATGACGGTAGTTGAATAATGCCACTGTATTTTATGCAGAAAACGTGAGTATGAAAGTCACTTAAGAATAACCTGATTACTAAATCTACAGTAGCTGGTCATGCAATACAAAACAATCACAATATTTTGCGATGCAAAAGTTCTTGTACAACCTGTGGATTTTTGGCCAAGAATCTTCGAAGAAGACGTAGAAATTTCTAAACAAACAATTTTAATTAAGATGAACTATTTCTGTTCTCTGGTTACCCGTCTTAAGAATTTTTTAAGCGTGAAAATAATATTTTGTTCCACATTTTATTGCTTCCGTATTTTTTTACTGCCGTTCTGTTTTGGCGCTGTTGAAAAGCAAGATCCTCTAATTACTTTCCAGAAAACGCTTAAACCGTCAGCATAAATGCAGTGGCATTAGCCAACTACCATAATTAGTTTCCTGTCTTCTGAGAAAGGTTGCACAGGCGAATAGAAACGTCACGTCTTATTAAAATCTTTTCCCCTTGTAACACAGTTTTGTGTCTGAAAATTGTTTTATAACTAGTTTTCAGTTTGTTCCTACGTGAACAAATCTAAAAGAAAGTAAACAAATACTAAGTCATCTCTATTCACGTTCAAAAATTTAGTTGGGCATGAACTCATCGCTATTTTCAATTTTGTCTATAAATCTCTGAAGCAATAGATGCGACTTTTCTTTCTCGTTAGCTTATGTTTTCAAGCATATTTCATGTAATAAATAGAAAGTTTTTTTGCGGCGTATAGTAATTTTTACAAAGGTAAATGCGGTCGATTGAAGTTATTTTACATGGGTTAATCTTACGGAGGGAACCCAGAGTGAGTGCCCCGCTGATTTTGATAATTTTTTTTTGACGAAAGTAGAGCCAAAATAAGGAAATACGTGTCTGGGCATTCGTTCCAATGCGGTTTATTTTCGGAGATATGAATTTTTAAAGATTTAAAGATTTTTCATTCTATATGTGAGCTTAAAATGCGACATCCTTTGCAAGCCAATCGGTAGCTTAGTTGTTAAGTTACCGGGCTAGCGCTTCTTGGTTCTGCGTTCGATGCCCGCGGAAATCGATCACTTTTTTTTAATGCATCCTTTTTATATATTTATGTATTTTTATTAGTAAAAATACTTTGCTTACAATCGAATTTTGTTCATAAACTTACTTTAATAAAATTCATATTTACATATTTAATTCTGTGATACCATTTATCGCAGTTATAATTTTTACACGAATTTTAATATTTTATTGAAGAGTTGTAAAGGTACAAAAAGTTTAGGAGTTAGCTGTAAGTTTTTATGTGAATATAACTTTTATAAAATTTGCGTACTCATTGTCAACCTGTGAAGGGATGAAATTACACCAATAACGCAGTTTTGTTTTATTTAAGGATTGAAAGATTTTTTCTGAAAACTTTTAACAATTCCATTAAATAAAAAAGAAAACCGAGTTAATTCGTCTTATTTTGTCATTATTAGCCTTTGCAGTCATCCACTATTAGCATCTGTTATGCCTAATATTTTTTTAAATATATTTATCTATTGAAAAATGTATTTTTAGTATGTAATATTTTATTTTATAACATATAAGCATCATTTTGTTTTATAACATATAAACATAATTTTATTTTATAACATATAAACATTTTATTTTATAACATATAAACATTTTATTTTATAAAATGCAATCAATTTTATTTTAAAACTGACTAACGTGAACATATTTTTTGTGTATCACTATCGGAGGTGTCGGAATTGTATACTGGTACACAATTTTGGATGATAATTATCATAAAAACATAAAAAAATTCTACAACGTGAGCATTTTATAAATGAATTGTTCGAACAACTGATTTTCTTTGTCTAATATCATCTGGAAAACAAATACCATCTACATTTTCAAAGACTCTTCTTTCGTTTGTTAACTTTGCAACAAACCAAGAGTACTGTAATGTATTCTTAAAATTCGGCGCCGAAAGTTGATTGTGAATAATAAGTGAATGGATCTTCAAAGCATCTATCTGCTCGCGTGTTTAAATGACTATTTTTTTGTAAGCTTTCAACACAATTTTGTAACCTTTTAATGAAATTTTTTACTTGACGGAAGAAGTACACATCACGAGGTTGACAGTATGGGGTACAATGAGGTGGAATTACTTCAACAGTAGAAGAAGAGGTGCCGTCGTCATTTGTAAAAACATTATTAAAGTGTGCTGGATCTACTTAACTACATAATAGGCTGGATGGTTACACCGAAAATTTTTCTACTTTTCAACTTTTTAATAATCAACAATTAAAATTCGAGTAGAAATTATCACTGCCCATAAGCATACAATTAACTTAACTACATAAATATGAATTTTATTAAAGTAAGTTTATGAACAAAATCCGATTGTAAGCGAAGTATTTTTACTAATAAAAATACATAAATGAACATGTAAAAAGGATATATATTAACAACCGATTTCCACGGGCATCGAACGCAAAAACACGAAGCGCTAGGCCGGTAACTTACCAACTAGGCTACCGATTGGCTTGCGGAGGATGTCGTATTTTAAGCTCATATATCGGATGCAAAATCTTTAAAAATCCATGTCTCTGGAAATTAGCCGCATTGGCACGAATGCCGAGACACGTATTTCCTTATTTTGGCTATACTTTCATCAAAAAAAAAAATTTCATCAAATCGGAGGGGCACTCACTGTGGGTTCCCTTTGTTTGTGGCTGTAATTCGTTTCCTTATTGAAGTACTATAATATGTCGTGAACATGTACAGTAAAATTTGGGTCTAACTGGGCCGTCAACGATGCCTGATTTACCTGGTGAGTCGCCGCTGGTTAGGGTGACGTCACCAAGGCGCGGTTATGCTGATCGAAGCGTACTATGAGAACGGCTGAGGGGCAATGCTAAGGGCAGCAGTGGCAGACCAGGAGTGCCTTGTGAGACGTCCAGTAAAATGTAATGGTAACGCAATTCGGCCTGCATGTCGCAGGGCTCGGCGGAGTCCTGCATAACGTTGTTAATTGGTTGACTTTCCGAGCAATATGTCGAGTCCACGTCTTGACGAAATACGCTAGTTGCGCCGAAATTCCGAGACCGAAAGTGTGCTGAAGCATAGTGGCAGTACTTCGAAAGTGTTTCAGCGGTTGGGCTCATCAAAAATAGAATCCGCAGACTTAAATTATTCGGAGTGTCCAGTTTTAAGTGCAGAACTGAATCCGTACTTTATGAACTTTGGCATGTGAAGCAAGAGTGGTGCACCTCGCATGTTATGAGTTGGAGGCTCAAGTGCATTGCGGACTTCGTGAACGTTGTAAAGACCGGGACTCGATGATGTATTTCAATATTATGTTTGTATTTAGCTGATTATAGCGTAATGTACAAATCCAATACGGTTATAGGACGAGTTACTAACCAGTTATAAGTTGAGTTAAAACTGTGAATTGGTCCTTAGCCGTGTTAAAGCAATTATCGCGCAAGGACAGGAGCAAGCTCAGTAGTTAACGAAATAACTAAGAGATTGAAGGCGGGGTATTTCAAAGTTGTTTCATGTAAGTTAACTAATTCTTGTGTAATGGTTTTTTGAGTATTTTAGCAGCCCGAAGATAGCAGTGTATGTCGATTCTGTAGATGTTTCCTAGATTCAGTTAACGTTGAAAGCGATGGATAGTAATATCCAATAATAAATTGTATGTTTTTAGAAGTTCTGTGAGCCGCTTCGGTGGGAACTGAGAATAGTCATACTGGGTGTATTGAATCTTTACTTGTTCTTGATTATGTTGAATTTGAAAGTAAGATTGTAATTTGAGACTTCAATAAACGCCTGTTACTAAACCTTGAATTAATTCTTAGCCAATTGCACACCTCACATTTTACTGATTAATAATGTCAAGTTAAATCGCTGCTAGATATTTACAGGTAGTTTTACGTAAGAACTATTTCCTTATAGTACTTTATTTCGCAAGTTTTCGATAAGCGATAAATAGGAAAGGCGAAAAAGCTAGGAAAAAATTCTATGCACACAAAAAAAAACCCCACACATGGACAAAATTATTGTTCAACAAAATATTTAGTCCTCATTATTAAAGCTTGATAGTTTGTGAGGGTTAAGATATCCTGAAAAATTGAGAAATATTTATTCTAATAACAAGGATCTTCACAGGAAAGGAACTTCAAATGCCCTGAACACAGTTTTTCCAATGTTTTCCTGTAAGTGTTTAAAAAATTCTCTGAACGGCTGGTGTTTTCTAACAAACTATTCCAAAACTTCAGAGCATAGAAAAAACCTCATCCCTTAAGATGAAAATATTACAAGAGAGTGTCCTTGTAGTGATTCTCTAGCATTAGCATTTTCAACTAAAACACAATTGACACCCTTCAGGGATTTCCGTTCGAACTGATGACACTTCCCCAAGTACCTAAAATATGTGGGATTCTTTTGGAGAAATATTCCTATTCTGAAATTTGTTTTCTTTCCAGATTTTTAAAATCCCCATTCCTCCTCCTAAACTTTTTACCTCCTTATTGTTCGTTACGTTTCTTTCAAAGTAAAACCGTCTAATCCAGGACAAAAAAAAGTTCAGTTGGAAAATCTTCGATGTTTTCCTTACAAGTTATCTCTTGATGTTCAAACCGCAAGGATGTGTCTAAATCAGAGGCGGTTTATGCCCTATACTGAAAACTTTCACATTCACAAAAAATATTTTCAGATCTTTGAAAAGGAATAAATCTGCAAGGTTTGGGAAGAAATTGGTAGCTATGGTTTTTTCGAGCACTCGGAATCTCATACTTTTGCTATTTATTCTACGCATTTTTAAAGAAAAATTTACAACAACAAGCGCGATTTTATACGAGAGTCAAAATAAAGAAAATTACTATATTTATGGAAATAATTTCTGTTTTTCCTTAGAGCATTCTTAATTTACATTTATTCGAAATGTAACGCTTTGTGCGAAGCTTCTATTCCAGCAGTGGAAAAACAAGGCTGTTTGAAAATTTAAAATAAAGAAATCCATGTTAAAAACGAAATGCAAGCCCTTTTATGAATTTTAAATTGTGCGTTCTGCCCCAAATGCGCAACAGTATTTGGATTCGCTCTGGTCAAAAATCTGACGCAACGTTTGTTTTAATACAAACACAACAATCTACATTACTTTCAAGTCAAGAATGCAAGAGAAAGAGAATAAAAGCCAAAATTTAATGTTTATATTAGACCAGGCATATGGATGAATAAATTGATATCTAATAATGTCTCATAAGTGATTTTCATACTTCGACAACATCGGTGTAATCGAGCTTCTGAAGGATCTCATACGTTTTAAAACGGCCGTAAACCGTTCTTAACAATACTAAGTGCAATTATGTGTTTTATATGACGTTCGCGCGCAGTGTGTCGTGCGTTTTACTACTGAAAACTCAATTTTAAAATGTTCAAATATAATATATGAAATATAACAAAAGTATACACGACGTACGTGGAAAGAGACCTAGGCAATCGCAGATGGACCAACTGGCTTTTTTTGTTTTATAAATTCTTTCTTACAATAATTCGCAAAAAACTTATGTATGTATTAATAAAAAGTATATTCGCTGCACGTTTCATTCAGAAAGAAGAGTGGGGTCCTTTCATTCAAGATAGGCAACCCCTGCTTTTATGCAGAAATGTGAATTTTGGAGAAAGTGGATTTATACAAATATTTCTAAAAACCCATTTAAATATTACGTGGCAATATTCCCAATATAATTTACTCGAAAAGTAAGTATTCCCAACTTTCGGGTTTTAGCAAATTTATTAATATAAATACACGTAACTAATTAAACATTATATTATGTATTTTTTAAACCGACACCTTTATTTCATACCAAACAAATGCTGACACAATTAACAGTGATTTTTATAAGGTAGAACTATTTTATCGTGTAAATACAATTAATATAAAATTATATTATATATGTGTGCACATGTATGCATATGTATATATCTGTATATATATGCATGTGTATATATGTGTGCATATGTATGTATATTGAAAAATTGTATGATTGTGACATGCAGTACCTTCTAATGTAATATACATAAATACACATATTTAAATGTATATTAACTTGGACAAAGTTAAAGTTGTAAAGTAATATCACACAAGGTAGTAAACCCAAGTAAATTTAAGTAGTAGAAACAGCTTAGAATAAAAACTGAAATTATAGTAGTTAAAAGCAAAGAGGAGTAAAAGATTAAACAATACCAAGAATTTTGTTGTTCATCAGGGACAGCACAAAATAT
Organism: Dysdera silvatica; assembly: GCA_006491805.2. Classification (NCBI taxonomy): domain Eukaryota; kingdom Metazoa; phylum Arthropoda; class Arachnida; order Araneae; family Dysderidae; genus Dysdera; species Dysdera silvatica. The sequence continues at coordinate 24,760,464 of QLNU02015270.1, forward strand.
CTGTTATTGGTTTGCTTTTTCTGACTACTACTGATATAGATAATAAGAATATTATATAACTCAGATATAATACGATTATTGTATAAATTTAATTATAATATTTAATTGAAACAAAATTATCTCCCTTAAATTTATAATTTCATTATATATCTATATATATCATATTAATGCAGATTATGAATTTTTTGTAATTAGCAGTGTTTGCCTAAAATGAAATTGAAAAAAAAAAGACGATACACAATAATTGTTTAACTATAATATATGATTATTATGACTCTTATTATACTCGCACATGGTCAAAATTTAGCCATGAGGTGTACAGTTTTAACGCGTTGTCCTAGTGTGCCATTGACAAGAAATAGACACCATGAGCACCCATGTAAGTGGGCAGGAGAGCTCGCTGCTGCTTAGCCGTTCAAAAATGTGATTTGCCCGATTCTGCTTGCATTTATTTAAAAAAAAATTGTCTCATTTTAAAATGATGTACTTTTTAGTTCATTACTAATATAGTACTAGTTTATTACTAACTTAGTCAACCAGTATCAATTATTTTTTATAGAATTTTAACATCATCTACGATCACTAAAATATTTGACAGCCTTGAGGAGGCAATTTTTCTCAGCCTCCTTCCCTCTAGAAGTACTCATATGGGCGCCGATGTTAGACACCCATGAATTCCAAAAAAATATTTTACCGATACACTGTAGTCCAAGTATTGTCTCCCTAGGTCTTAGTGGTATCGATTCGTAGGAAGAATGTAAGCCTACAATGGCGTAGTAGTAACGCAGTCGTCTACCGTGGTATTAATCTTAATCGTCTGCCAATGATATCGTATAACTTATGCCGTTTCCCTTCTTACCGTAGTTTGGAGTTTTACAGAGGCTCGAATTCTTCGGAAAAATATAGATCCATTGCCATACGGCGGTGTAGAGGTAGAATTAACGTATTCTTCTGTCGTGCCATTAATATGTGTTCGTCTGCAAATGATATCGTAAAATGCTTGCCGTTACCTGCTTACCCTAGCCTGTAGTTTGACAGTGGCTCGGATTCTTCGGAAACGTGCAAGTTCATTGCTCTACGGCGGCGTAGAGGTAAAGTATTCTTTCTGTCGTGCCATTAATACGGATTCGACTATTAATGAAATCCTAAAACGCGTGCCGATTCCCTGCTACCCGTAGTCTGAAGTTTGCTAGAGGCTCGTATTCTTCGGGAAAATGTAGATCCATTGCCATACGGCAGTGTAGAGGTAGAGATAACGTATTCTTCTGTCGTGCCATTAATCAGTGTACGACTACTAATGCTATCGTAAAACGCGTGTGTTTTCCTGCTTAATATCGTCTTGGGTTTGGCAGCTGCTCAGATTCTTCAGAAAAATGTAGGTCCATTGCTCTACGGCGGTGTATTCTTCTGTCGTGCCATTAAGGCGGTTTCGACTACCAATGATATCGTAAATTTGCCGTTTCTCTGTCCATCGTGGAAAAATGCTTGGTTATCTAGGTCTTGTGAGATTCGAATTCTTTGGGAAAGTCTACTGTTATACAATGACGTAGTGGCAGTGTATTTGTCTATGGTGCTGTTAACCCTATCCCTGTAGTGGTGGGGTGGTAACGCGCTTTCCTGATATTCTGTTAACCCGTGTTCGATTCCCAACTCGGTGTTCTGGAAAGCCTAGCTTCATACAAAATCTTGCATCACTCTGGAATCCAGGGAGTTCACAAACAACTTGTTGATATAAAAAACACACAGTATGTTGTGAAACTCTGCTGGGTTCCAGGTCATGTTGGAATATCCGGCAATGAACAGGCTGACATCTTTGCGAAAACAGCAAATGCAGAACCCGAGTGTATGATCATTCCACTTCGAGATCTTGACTCCCATGTCTCATCCCATCTGTATAAGAAGTGGCAGTAGCAAATTTTTAAAAAACTTCACCTCATTAAACCGCGTATAGAGGTGTGGCAGTCTCTCTACAGGAGTGACCGCGAAAAAGGTCACTTTGGCTAGACTTCGCATCAGGCACACACGCTTCCCTCATCAACTTCTGTTAAAGGGAGAAAATCCCCGACGTGTGCCACATGTGGGGATCCATTAAATGTTTTACATATTCTAGCCATTTATACAAATTTTAACCAGCAATGTACATCATCTTTTAACCAAAATAATTTTACCCTTCATGACATTTTATGTGACTCTTTTGATTATGAAATCGTTTTTAATTTTTTATCTAATATTGGCTTTTTAAATTTCATCTGATTTTACTACATCATTTCTCTTTATTTGTGATACAATTTTGCCATTTTAATTTATCTCTACATTAAAATCATATGTACGGTCTCACCTTGCTTGGCGCAGAATCACCATTGTGGTCTTTGCATCATAAAAATGCAATCAACCAACCAATCGATTCCCAACACTTACAGAAAAAAAAGGACCATTACCGACTAACAGCTCATTGTAATCCGGAGGTTGATTTTACGACCTTAAGAAGTTCGTATTCGTCAAAAAACCTTTTGTTCCCGCATAAGATGTTTTAGCTGTCCTTACGCCTTAAAATGCAACATCAACGATATCGTAAAACGCGTGACTTTTTAAGCGTATGGCAGCCCAGAGTTCGCTTCCTTTGCCAGTGAAGACTCCGCTCGCTTGAGAAAACGTACATATCGATGCAGGACGACTTTTTCTCTACAAGTGTCCTGTTGCGTTATATTATAATAGGCGTTTGTTATATTGTGTATATATATACATGGGTTTTCTATAATGCTGTGTCTGTTGACCTATAACACGTTTCTGGTTCTATAACACGTTTCATCGTTCAAAATCCACTCTAATCTTAGGTACTGACAGACGAGCTACAGCGATTTTATATAGCTGCTAAAAAAGACTGGTAAACCATTATCTACAGCAATTTTTTCACACTCGCATTATATGAAAGAAATTCCAGTTTCACTGGGTTCTCATCTTTGAATATGACAATGCGGTTTAAAACGAAGAAAAGTTTTCAGGTTTGATGATTTAAGTTAATTCGAATCAAAGTTTTTATATGCCTTGAAGAATTTTGATGCTTGTCTAAGCAAAATCAATTTTTTTTATTTTAAAAAAATTAAATTTTTTCATATCACACCAGTTTTTTTTTAATTAAAATATGGTAATTTGCGCGTCGTTGCAATATTGACTCCTGTTGAAGCCCGTTGACAATGCTTAGCATATTGCAATATATTTTGTACGCGGGAATTCGTTGTTTTTCCTATAAAGTGAAATTTGTCCCAGAAACAACATTCTGAGCAAGGACAATAAACTGTAACAGATTATCTCTAAAGCCCTTTCTTGAAAATACCCAATGATTCTAACCGCAATGCCACCAGTGTTCCTCTCCTTTTCTTTAATGAATATTTTTCGAAATGATTACAGTTGAATAAAGTAAATCATTCAATAATAGGAAAAGGTTTAAGACTTTCTGCGAAATGCTTTATTTTTATTAAAGTGACTAAAATTTACAAAAACGATCGTGAAAATTTATACCGCGTAATAATTATCCTCGTTCTAAGTAAAATTTCCCCATTTACATATACACGCAGCACTCCGTAATAAACTGAATGGCGCCAAAAGTTGTAAAAGTACTACTAAGCGGTTAAATAATTTACCGTTTTCAATTTCCATCCTTGGATTCAAAGTTCATTTTGAATAAACACAGAAGCACACACACACACAAATAATTGCGATTATAATTTTTTGGGATCGACCGATAGATCGGCTTGCCGATCACTCGCCATCGGCAGCCGATTGGAAAAATTGAAAATTATCGGTCAATATATTAGCCGATGTTACGCCTCCCCCATCCCCCGTCCCGATAAAAACCGAAAAAAATAGATGGCAATTTTCGGCTTTACCGCCGCCAACTTCTCAGCTTCTATCCGCAAGCGCCTTTTACATTTTTATAAACATATCGAACGATGTCATTTTATCATTTTAAACTGTTTCTCTACGGCCTACTGGAATAGAAGTTCGCTATTCGTGGGACCTATTTTCTTCTCCAAAATCGTGTGAGTAGTGATTGATTCGGTTTCGGCGTCTGTCTTCAATGTGTGAGAAGCTTCGGATTTCGCGTTTTGTCTCGTGTCTTTGTGATTCTTACTGCGTAGTCGCTATCTTTCGAGTTATCTGAAGTTATCTGAAAAAACTTTTGTGTCCTTTGTTCAGTGACAGTTCTAGACTGAGGCCTCCCCCAAAAAAAATAACCGAATTTTATCCTGCCTATCTGCATGAGTCCCGCTGCTGCGCCAGTGCACATAGGCAGGAATATGTGCCCCCAATGTTTTCTGTCTAGAAGCGCCACTGCTTACGTGTGATGAAGTTGAATTTTGAATACGTTTATAGAGTACTCCGAAGACAATTTCACTTTTTAGTTTCGATTTTAAGTTCACAGTATGTTAACGGAGTGAGCAGTTTCCCGCCTTCATTTTCCTAATAGCTGTTGTGACTGTTTCATTTGTCTATTGAATGCGATTGTGGATTCTCGGCTGTTTCATTTTCATTGGATTTTATACCCTGCGTAACACACTAAATGCGATTTTTTTTCCTATACCTAGGAAAAACCCGGACTGCGAAGTTTTGGGATATCGGATAGCAAGAAATCAAAAAGAAAAAATAATTTAAAGCAGAAATCGAAGTGAATATGTGGAAAAAAAGTTAATTACAACAAAATATCCTTCATAAATTTACATGTTCATATAATAATGTAGTCCTTAAAAATTTTATTAATTAATAATTGAAAACATCGGCAATAGGCCGATGAAATATAAAAGCAAGAAATCGGTTTTTTAATCGGCATCGGCGATATTATGAAATTCAACAATCGGAAAAAATTTGAAATCGACCCATCGGTTGATCCTTAATAATTTTAAAAATGGCCAATTGAAGAACTAACAATATGAATTTGTTCGACGAACGGAGATAAAAAATGCAAGAAATCAATTGCAGAAATTAATATCTTCATCTTATTTTTTTTATCCCCTTTGATGTAATTTGTAAAAATTACACATTGCCGTTTTTATTTAATTTAAAGAATCTTAGATACGTATCGTTAAAGATTTGTAGCCTGTTCCCTAATAAATGAAAAATAATTTTTTTCCTACATTTGTTTAAATTTAGAAAATAGGGTCGCCTTTAATGAATTTATACTGGATGCAATTTGTTTAATTCCTTCAGAAATTCTGTAAAATTTCTGAATCTCGTTGGATTAGTTTCATTTCCGTAATTAGCCATTAACTTATTCAATAACTATTTGTTCCTCCTATAGGAAAAAAATTAAGTAGGACAAAAGTGCTAAGGATTTAAGCTTTAAACAAATATTTTCCTCTAGGACATATGGTATGAGGCTAAAAATGGCCTATTAGAAAAGAATGTGATTAATTTTTGCAACCAAATGTATTTCTATCCATTATTAAACTTTATTTCTCAAGAAGTTATTTATAGGCTGGAGTGCATTTGGAAGAAACAGTTTTATCCTGAAGGGGAAGTTGCCTTTGTCTATAAAAAAAACGTCTTCAGCCAATGTGTATTGCCAGTCCCCTCTTATAAATCAGAGACATGGAGTTTAAGAAGTGCAGCAATACGAAAATTACTGACAAAGCAAAGAAGGATGCAGAGGTGCATGCTTGGAATAACTAGGAGAGATCGATAAAGAAACACTTGGGTGAGAGAGCAAACTAGAGTAGAGGATGTTATTGTTAAAGTAAAAAGACTTAAATGGCAATGGGCTGGGCATATCGCAAGAAGAACTGATCAACGATGGACAACGCAAATTCTCAACTGGATTCCAAGAGACCACCGAAGACCTAGAAAACGTCCTCAAACTAGATGGGTGGATGAAATAAGAAAAGAGGTTGGGGTGACGTGGAAACGAATGGCCCAGGATAGACTTGTGTGGAAAGCATTTGGAGAGACCTTCATCCAGCAGTGGATAGATAATGGTATGACGATGGTGATGACGTTATGCATTATCCGGATGGTGATAATGATGGTATATGTATGAATTTGGCGCTGGCCCTGCGGTGGCGCAGTGTGGTAACGCGTTCTCCTATTGCGCGGCTAATCCGGGTTCGACTCCCAACAGTGCAAAAAGAACGCTTACTCAGAGATCTCATAAAGATCGCACTGCTCACTGTAGTCCGGGGTTTGGTTCCCTAGGCCTTAAGAGGTTCGGATTCCTCGGAAAACAGTAGGTCCCGGCGCAGCATGACCATTGTAGTCTTTGAGCCGTAAAACCACAAACAAAAGAAAAAACAGAAATTGACACTTTTTTTACTCAAGGAGGGGATCCGAAAAATTGGAGGTAACCCAGTTTTGAAGTCATGTTACGTCATTTCCACCTAGATGAATAGAATGACAATATCCTTATTTTTCGGCTTGAATGTCCCGGAATCACCCCTGCTGTCCTCGCGCCATAAAAATACAACCAACGAATAAAATAACAATATCCTTAGAACATATGCACTGAACTTGTTGACGATCAAGCTTCTCAGTACTGAATACACGCAAAACTCCTACAATAGTACAATCTCGCCTGTAGCTCAATTAGTAAGAGCACTTGACTGGTTATCAAATGACTTTGAGTTCGACTCCCGCCAGGCTCCCCAGAAGGCCTTAGGGTGCTGCAGTGGTAACACATTCTTTCAGCGTGTGGTTATCCCGGTTTCGACAACTGCCTGCTTCGAAAAAAAGTGCACGCTTGCTTATTGCTCACCAATTAAAAATTTAAGAAATGGAAAACGAATACAATGCATGATCAAATATGGATATGTAACTATTACTCGTATGTACTATATATTATTGATACATAAATAGTGCATAGTATATATGGGAGCCCTTACTCCTTATTATGTGTAATTAAAAATGCACTGGCTGCAATATATAGAAAAACCTTCTTCAATCGCCCGTTGTTATAAAGCGCATTTCGTGAATGTAAATAGTCTACATTCGTATGTACTCTATACTACTTACACATAAATAAATACTATTTATATATAAATAGTATATAGTACTTACGAATATATACTATTTACATTCATAAAACTCGCTTTAAAACAACGGCCGATTGAAAAAGGTTTTTCTATATATTGAAACCAGTGCTTTTTTAATTGCATATAGTAAAGAGTAAGCTCTTCCATGGACAATTGGCAATTAACTGAGTAATAGCGCCGTTGAACAGAAGACAATATTAATCTGAATGGATGCATTTCTATGGAGATCGCTTGGGCGTTGCAGTCGTAATGAGCTCGCCTAGAATATTCTTAATCTATATTCAACTCCCAACTGTGCCAAAAAGAATGCTTATCGACTAACTTCTTGTTATAGTCCCGGGGTGGGTTTCTAAGGTCTTAATAGGATCGGTTTCCTAGGTCTTAGTAGGATCGGTTTCCTAGGTCTTAGTAGGATCTATTTTCTCGGAAAACTGCATGATCTTTGCTATCCTTGCGCCTTAAAAGTTAAGTATTCTATGAATCATTTGTCGGGACTACGAAACACGACCCTAAGGGTATATTGTAGCTAAATGGAACCATTATTGAGGTTATTATAGTATTTTATGCTGTAAATTGAAATACAGTAGAGCTGGTCTAAAGTGACGAACCTTGCGACTGGACTGCAATAGTTATCGTAGGTAGGTGGTCAATATACACGACAGACTTTATTATAGGTAACAGTAGGGCTCTAAAATAGGGAGCGGACACATCCGCCATTTTTTTGCCATCGTATCACGTGATTTTATTCAGTGCTAGGTTAAACTTGAGTAACGAAACAATACAGAGTTTCACCAGGAGATTCCATAACAAACAGTTATTTCGACACTGGCGTAAGGTTTAAAAACACGACGTTTCGGGAGCCAACTGCTCCCTTTGTCAAGTGAAGGCAGAATGAACTTGAGTGATTTACATGTATGTTATTTTTACAAAAACAGGGTGAAATGGAAGGGTGTGCCGCTGTAAAATGTTCAAATCACTCTAGGAATAAAGATAGAATGATTATATTTGCAACAGATCCTGAAAGAAAAGGGATTATTAATTTTTCAGTGGCAAACACTATGAAGACGGAAGTGTTCAACCACATGGCGGGTGAGGTGGTTCTCTAAAAGTCTAAGGACTCTATGAAACTCTAAGTTCCAGCAGTTTTCTCTTATAAAAAATGATCTTATTCAGTTGGTCACTTTACTAGTTTCCACTGTAATTCAAAGATTCAAGCACGCCTGTGAAATTCAATAATTGCATGTAAAATATTCTCGAAATATCTTTCTAAGACGAAAAATAAAGACACAAGAGCAAATTACAATGATCGCTTTAATATTATCCTCAAAGTCCCGATGCTACTTTATTTAAGAGCAGTTAGTGCTTGTTGTAATTGATGATCAATAAAACAGACTTTCATCTATAAAGTATTGTCGAAACGGGCAACAGAAATAGTTTGAAACGAGAATCATTTCCACTCGGCTAACTTTCTGAACACTTCCCGATGAAGATGGGCTATTTACTTTCAGAAACATTGGATCAAATCTGCGAAAATAACACTGAAGCGGAAAGTTACACAAACTCAATCGTGCCACGTACTTGCAGTTTACTTTTAACTCGAACGGCACCTAACAACTGAACTGTTAAACGCCGGTGATAAAATCCTGGATTCTTCAATTTTATGAGCTTGTTTGAATTACTACAAAGTAAATTAGAAATAAATTGAGTACTACAGTGAAACCCACCAGAGAGCATCACCTATCTTTATATTTAGAAACATTTTATTTCTATGGCAGAAGCTTATGTAGAATGTGTTTCAAACCCCTGTTAGCGCTCATCCTCAAATACGGACACTGTTTTCATGGTTAACTCGATTAAACTAGAACTTCTGCATGGGACGCAACATGTTTGAACTTCGGTCATTCGCTAGAGGTATCTCTAGCGACAAGCAACCGAAGGAAGGTAAGAGCTAAGAAGAATTTCTCCCCCGTTAACGAAGCGACAATTGACTCAGATTTGCTAATTCAAAAGAATGTGGTTTAGCAAAGATTTTCTCCTTGGGGAAAACTAAACTAATACCACACCGGTGTTTGTTACGCGCTAGTGTCAAAAACAATGAAAATCGCAGTGTTAGAAATTGGTGTATTGGTTCTAAGAATTTTACCTCACACCGACATTTTTTACGGCTGATGTACGGGAGTTCGTAAGGTCACTCTTCTTTCGAAATAGCCAGCATTAATCATCATCGAGCTATATTGGTTCATAAAATCCCCCAAGCATTGGTTGATCCTTTTTTTTTAATGGTAAATGAATTATAATATTTAAAGTTTTTGTTTTAAATTTGCTACTTTTATTCAATAAATGCTAGCTTTAATTACATCAAACTTTTCTTGTGAGCTGAAAAATATACGTTTCGAAATGAAGTACTTAATTGATCGAAATATAGTATTCTGGCTGCTTCAGTATGATCACCGCCTCTCCATTCTTTTACGGATATGTTTTTCAGTCCGATGAGGGTCCGTTAATGAGGAATTTCACTGTACTTTGAAGTTACTATAGGACCCTGTGGTTCCGATGTGGTAACGCATTTACTAGTGTGGTATTTTCTCAGGTTCGACTCCCAAATTTGACAAAAAACAGAACGTCTACCAACTAATTATTCACCGTAGACCGATGGTTGATTCCCTAGGCCTTGAAAGGTTCGACTTCCTTGGGAAAACAGTAGGGGGAAAACAGCATTACTCTTGTTGCCCATGCGCTGTAGAACTCACGCCGTAGAACACACACAGATGAAGATACAGTAGAAAGGTAAATTTGGTTCAAGGAATTACTTCAATTTCGCGAGAAGATCAATTTTCCCTTGAAAAAAGAAAAACCTCAAAGAAATCATGCAACTGAAATGAGCAGAAAACATTCCGAGATCACGAATGCTAAAGGACAATCATTTTATCTCGCTTATTTCCCTTGCAATATCCACACAAAACCAGCGGTAGAAAATGCAATCATACACTAGATTTTCGGTTACATATACTGAGGCTCTACCGCGTTTCCGCAGAATTACCTTCAATTTTAACCCGCGATCAGGCGCGCGGGATGTTTCACATCCCACAATTTAAAATTTGTGAAAAAAACCGTCCACCCTTGCTTTTGAAACTGGCCAAACTCTTTCCTGTTGCCTTCAAAGTCACAATCTTTTGGGGTAGGGTGACAAAGTGAAAATTCCACTTATTGTTCCCTGTAAAATTGGACGTTTTTAATGAAATAATGCTATATAATCAGATGGGGTGCAAAGCACCCCGCGCGCGTTCTCGCGTTCCTCTAATCCAGGCGTCTGCTTGCGGGTTGAACATAAATGACTACAATATCGCCAAGTGTTTAATATTGTAAACATATTAGAATTATTCAGGGCTTTCTACAATATCAATTCAGCTTGTGGGGTGGGGAAAAATTCATTTTGCAAGATTTAATAAATAAGCAAACTGGCATCTGTTTGTGAAAAAAAAAATATAATTTAAGGGAATTTAAAGCTGTTGTCAACGTTTTTCGCTTGTAACCAACGTAACTCTAAACCTTTAGAAAATCGTAATATCGTGCGAAAGTAATGTTTTTCTCCTGAAGATATCAAAATTCTTCAAACCTAAGTGCAATTCATTAATTGCATAAAATAGTATATTTAGAAAACATATCAAAATGAAGAATCGATATTTTCCTATTTATTGCAGCGTAGATATATACTTAAACATGAAATACGGATTGAGTTTATCACCGCCAATTCCGTTTGAATGCTTTCACTAAAGGTTATTCATGTTATTTAAAGAAAAATATCAAGAAGTTAATTGGCATTATTTTAATAGAAGAAAAATGAAGCCGTTTCGTTGAAGCATTCATCTTCAGAGGTATTGCTATATGATCGGAACTTTGACATAAGAATATCGCATGAGCAACGTACTTGATTCAAACTATCACAAATCTGAGCGATACGTAAGTATCTAATGGAAATACCGTAAAGTATATTTTATTTTTTAAGTAGGGAAATTGATCAATGACAGAGCAAAATGGGCTTAAGGGCTCAAGCCCCCTATTGGTCATCAAAACACATTTTCTCTGAGGCTACATTCTTTTAAATCTGAATTCTTCTCATAATTTTTTATTTGCTGCGTGATTGAGATATACTAAAATATAATTTTATTAGTTTTTGATCCTGTCAGCTTGTGGTGGTTTTTAATATTCAAGGAATTGGAAGACATTTAATTTCATAGACAATATGATCGCACGACACGAACTCTAATGTACCTTTTTATTATGCCCATTTCACCACTTTCTTTCCTGGCATTTACATATTATATCCAAAAGTTTACTTCTTTGCTTCTTTTTTGATAAACTATCTGAAAACTTCAAAATGCAAAAAACCAAATTAGGCAAACTCTCGGAGTAAGATGCAGCCCTATTTCAAAACTTCAGAGAACAGAGAAGAATAGCATCGTCGAGGATTCATACTTTATAGAAAGATACAGCGAGCACGTGGTATTTCTCTGGCATTGATAGTCTCTGCTAATAACGCTTGTGACATACACACTTCAAGATTTCCATTTCGACTGTTGGCACGCCACAAGAACTTAAAGTTTTGTATATTCTCTCCAAAAAATACCACCTTTAAATTCATTCCTCTTCATAGCATTACTGTTAATTTATGTGGTGCTCTTATTCGTGAAATCGTTAATTTTTGGTTTGATATCGGTTAATTCAATCTCACCTGATTTTATCACATCGCCCACTTTTAGCATATCCAATTTTACCTTTGTTTGTGGTCTAATTTAACTCTTGCTTTAAAACCCTACGTATGGCCTCACCTTTTATGGCCTTGAATGCTCATTTCTGTCCTTGTGTCACAAAGATTCGACCAACAAACCTTATTTCCGTTTCTTTTAAATCTTTGGTTTGTCTTAATTGTTTTTGCCCCTTATTGTTCGTTGCGCTTCTCTCCGAGTGGAGTCGCTTATTGTGTGACAACAAATAGCAAGTCTAAAAAGAACGTCCATGTTTAGGTACTAATTTTTACTTGATACAAAAAACGCAAGAATGAGTCAGAAATCGTGATGGTACATGATCTCGGCTGTTATTTACGTCGACTAAAAATAATTTTTCAGTAAAAATAATTTCTCATCAAAAACGATCTTCTACCTTCATGAAGAAATCAGTTCCTAGGAGTTCTGCAAAGATTTGTATTTTATACACTGAAGTGCCAGAAAAACTGGTACACCTACCTAATACCATTTAGGCGCCCCGCCCCCCCCACCCATGCTCACGCAGAAGTGTCGCAACACGATGTGGCATGGACTCGACTAATGTCTGAAGGTATCTTGTAGACAATTCACACCAGGAATCCTGCAGGGCAGTCCACAAATCCATAGGAGTGCGGGGTGGTGGAGATCTCTTCTGAACAGCACGTTGCAAGGCATCCCAGATATGCTCGATAATGTTCATGTCTGGCGATTTAGGTGGCCAATGGAAGTGTCTAAAGTCAGAAGAGTGTTCCTGGAGCCACTCGGTAGCAACTCTCGATGTGTGGGGTGTCGCATTATCATGCTGAAATTGTCCAAGTCCGTCGGAATGCACAATGGACATGAATGGGTGTAGGTGATCGGACATGATGCTTACGTACCTGTCACCTGTCAGAGTTGTCTCTAGACGTATCAGGGGTCCCATATCACGCCAACTGCACACGCCCCATACCATCACAGAAGCTCCACCAGCTTGAACAGTCCCCTGTTGACATGTAGGGTCCATGGATTCATGAGGTTGTCTCCATACCCGTACACGTCCATCCGCCTGATGCAATTGGAAACGAGACTCGTCAGACCAGGCAACGTGTTTCCAGTCATCAACAGTCCAATGGCGGTGTTGGCGGGCCCAGACGAGGCGTAAAGCTTTGTGCCGTGCAGTCAACAATGGTACACGAGTGGGCCTTCGGCTCCGAAAGCCCATATCAATGATGGTTCGTTGAACAGTTCGCACGCTGACACTTGTTGATGCCCCAGCATTGAAATCCGCGGCAATTTGAGGAAGTGTTGCACGTCTATCTCGTTTAACGATTCTCGTCAGTCGTCGAATGTCCCGTTCTTTCAAGGTCTTTTTCCGGCCGCACCGCTGTCGGAGATTTGATGTTTTACCGGATTCCTGATATTCACGGTATATCCGTGAAATGGTCGTACGCGAAAATCCAAATTTTGTCGCTATCTCGGAGATGCTATGTCCCATCTCTCTTGTGCCGACTATAACGCCACGTTCAAAATCACTTAAATCTTGATAGATCGGTTATTACCGCTACAATGGTTAACAGATATCTGCCAGACATCTCTTGTCTTATATAGGCGCTGCCGACCGCATCGCGTTACGCTGATTGGTTGCAAAGCTCCGTTATTTGCATACGCACGCCTGTACCAGTTTTTCTGGCACTTCAGGTACTTTCCTATTTGTTCAACACTTCCCTGGAGAACATTTACGACATCGTCCGATGTGATTCTATTACTTCCTATGTCTATTTCTTTTTTCATGTCTTATTTTTTTCCTTATTTTCCTTAACATATTTGTAGGTCAAGCTAAACATAATATCATTACTTAATTCACCATATTTATTCTACTAATATATACCATATACGCGAAGCTGCTTTTTAATGCGCCAGTTGAAAAAGCCGCGCAGATAAAAACTGAAATATACGGAGAGTCATGTAGTATAACCAGAAGAAAATGCTAGCCGTTACGTTAGTTATAAACTGCGCGTTTTAAAAAAATCCTAATGACATTTATTTTGACACAATTACTATCTGTTTTGTTGCATAAAAAAAGTGTGAGGGAATAGGAAAAAAATACAGTGTCGTACTCGAATGCGGTTAATTATAGTAAAACTAATTATCAGTCCACACCTCACAACCAATGTTGACTGAAAGATAATCCGAATTATTTTAAAGTTTCTTTATCAATGAATTTAAAGAAGACCATGAGATTTATATAGCTTTCGCTTTTTTTTGAGAAATTAGGAACAAACTCAATACTTTTTACAAAGTTTATAATTATATGTCAAATAATTTTAAATCAATGTAAGATATTATTACCCTACTCACAAGGCTAACACAATTGCTAAATAAGGTTTTATACACAAAGCCGTCGGAGTTTTTTGTGACGAAATTATCTGGCCATTATGTTAGCCATGAGATGGGTAATAATATCTAATATCTTACAATAATTTTTGCCACCCACGTATTAATTAGCTCAAACTAGAGCTTATTTGCTTTGGGGAAAAATTTTTTTTCCTCATTCGTCTAGCGGTCCAAGACACTCCGGGCTAAACGGAGGGACCCTGGTTCGAATCCAGGATGGGGAAAGCGTCTCTTTTTCTCCAAAATTACATAAGCTCTAGTTTGAGCTGTAATTAATACGTGGGTGGCAAAAATTATAGTATAATAAATTTCCCCCACGAAAACTCACAAAATTCTCGCCCCGGAGGCTTTCTTGTGTTGACCATATTTGGCAATTGTGTTATCCCTGCGGAGGGTAATAATACCTTAACATCTTTACATACGGAGAAAGAGAGCGTTGTTTCTCTCTACATTGGTTTAGATGCAAAGGCGCTCTGTGCCCAATGAAGGGACCTTGGTTCGACTGTAGGAAGAGGACGTTGTCTCTTTTTCTCCTATACCGAAATAGCTCTAGTATGAGCTAAAAAACATGAGTCAAATTTATTGATTGTAATAATATTAAATCAATTTTATATATTGAACAGAATCTATGTAATGGCAGACAGACCAATATTTTTGTTTTGTTTTTGCTTTTCGAAAATTTTTGAAGCTGTTCTTTCTAAAAAAAAATTGGTTAATAGCGTTTTCGTATGCATTATAAAATTATTTGCAATGAGTTTCGATCAAAAAGTAAAAATGCAGTCATCTCCCTTACGCTGAGATGACCTTTGGGATGATGAAAACCCTCATTGCTCATGCGCTATTTCAAGATTATTCAGAGTATACCAATTATTCAGAGTAGTATTCTAAACAATATAACAAAACTATTACAGTATCCTTTTCAAAACAGTAATTCCCAACTGAATAACTGAAATGAAACCATTTCTTTCGAATAATTCCATTTGATTAAACTTTAAACAGTTTTTATGGACGTAAATACATCTTATTACACAAAGTATTCTCTATTTAAAAAATCTAAATTGGCAATTTTATATATCTGAATACATTTTAGTATTTGTATCATTTGTTTTTAAATTTAAATTTAATGACTCACTTGATTTTGATCGAAAATGGAGAGAGATTTAAGTATATGCATATATTGAATTAGGACTTTTTAAAAAATTATACGAAATTTTACATATCGTCATAAAAGTAATTTTTCTAATGCCAATGTGATATTTCAAAAACATCTAATCTAAAATGCTTACGTACATTTTAAAATATATTTCAGCAGTTTTATCAAAATCAGGAGACTAGTTTTGAGAAGGCGCAAATACAAAAAAATTATATATTGATAAAACTATTTTAGAACACAACTTTATTTATTTATCTCTGGTACAGTAAGTATTAGCTAAGCCAAAAAAAAAGGAAAAGAAAATTAAAACATGACTGCACCAGAAAAGATCCGAAGAAAATACCATTTGATATTCACTTATTTCTTAAGCTTTAATATAATTATTTATTTCACTTATAATCAAAGCCCAATCTCTATTTGAAATTGGGATCTATGTAACGAAATTTAAACTCTAATATGCAAATGGCTTATATTATTATGCAAGTTTCTCAACAGACATTAAACATCAAGACTAAGAACATAAAAAACTAAGTATAAACTTTTATTTCATGCAAATGTATTCTTGTATCTCAGTAACGAATTTCAATACGCTTCTTCAAATCTATTTTAGTGATATAAAGTTCGAAAGACAAAACTTTATTTTTATATTTATAAAATATTTTAGATGAGTCACATCCCATAGTTTTGGGGTATAGATCGCATATCTAAATTAAATTCTTCAATTAAAGCAATAGAAAAAAAAACATTTTTGAAATTGATAGCCTTTAAAACTTTTGACCCAACTATTACGCCTCAAAAGAAAATGCATCCACCATAACTAGTGAAATTATATTTAGCGATGAACATTGGTATTAATGCATGTTTTTGATGGTTTGTTTGCCATCTGTTTACACTTAGCCAAGTAAATGTCACTTTATCCTTATTTAAGAAGTTGAAATCTTTGCGGTAATTCATAGCTGGAAAATCGTCCGCTCGATAAAAATCCAGAAAACGTTGACCTATTCGTCTCACTGTCACTCAATTAGAAAGGGAGTTGGAGGCTCAACGAAGATAACACTTCCTTCCTCTGTTCTCCAGGGAGATTGATTAGATAAACGTAGATCAATGGTATGGTAGACGGGATCATCGTCCAATGGTGGGGGAAGGCCCGCACTAGATAGCTTGATATCGGTTGTCTCTCTTCAGCTGATGATGGATTAGTTAATTCTCTTAGGAGGCATCCAGATTTCCTCGTCAATTTCCAGTTACTGCCAATTACAAACTAATGGCATGACAAATAGTCAAGATTTCTACCGAAAAAACCCGAAAATCACTCGCGTGATTCCAAATTACACCTTTCCTGTCAAGTGAATAGGCATGTTCCTTGGACACAAACCCATGAATATGATCTTGTCAAAAAACACAGATGTCAGTTAGGCATTGAAGTTCAGTCTATATAATAAAGGGCCATGTATATAATTATAGTGAAGTTTATAGGTAATTAATATAATTTGAAACTAATAAATATATATAATGCATATTTCATGTAGCAAATGTGTCATTAAAATAGCTTCGTGGAGATCTTCCGATGAAATTTAATCACATTCAAAATATACATTTGTCTTTTCAATGGTACCAGGATAATGAAGGTCTTATTGCGACAAGGCCTAGAATTATCCGAACATCTGTTACAAAGGGGGCTACATCGGACACTAGGGTAGGAAGAAAAACAAAAGCGGCATGCGTTCTGATACGATTGGATGTCAAACAGCTACACGATATTATTTCATTGAATTTATGCTTAGATGATTTTGTAAGGTATTATTACCCTTCACAGGGATAACACAATTGCCAAATAATGGTCAACACAGAAAAGCCTCCGGGGCGAGATTTTTGTGAGTTTTTCGTGGGGGAATTTATTATACAATAATTTTTGCCACCCACGTATATTATAGCTCAAACTAGAGCTTTTTTCATTTCGGAGAAAAAGAGACGCTTTCCCCATCCTGGATTCGAAGCAGGGTCCCTCCGTTTAGCCCGGAGTGTCTTGACCACTAGACGAATGAGGACAGGAAACAACGCTCTCTTTCTCCGTATGTAAAGATGTTAAGGTTAAAAGAAACTCACAAAAATCTCGCCCCGGAGGCTTTTCTGTGTTGACCATATTTGGCAATTGTGTTATCCCTGTGAAGGGTAATAATATCTTACATCTTTACATAC
>QLNU02015270.1:24780744-24792313 GCA_006491805.2 Dysdera silvatica
ATGTTATAATTTTAAACCCACTTATTTATGGGAATTAGGGGTAATCACAACAAATTATCTCATTTAAAAAAAAAGTTTTAACACGCTCTTAATTGCTATTTTGATGGCATAAGAAAGTATTTTGTTACATTTTTATTGTTAATATTTCTTACGTTGTAAGCAACTAGTGTAATATATAAGAAATGGATTTAATAAAATACATTTATTAAAAATAATACATTTATGATAATTTAAAATATTAGGGGGCCAGGATGAGCACAAATGAAGCTCCCGAGCTAAAAAATTTTGAGAGCCACTGGTTTAAATAATTATTTAATTGCTAATACGTTTATTTCATATTTGATACCTTCTACTAGTAGTGCGCCATGCATTCAAGTATTGCAGTTCTGTTAGGGCAGTTGTCAATTTGTGATTATGTGTTAGTTTGATTATTTTTTGTGTGTTACGTAAGCATGGTTCAGACTCCCCCCCTCCACGTTGTCAGCAAACAATAAGCAAATGTTAAACCCCCCTCCCGCAAATATGCTTACGTAATGCTTGAACGGCCCCTTATAGTGAAATATTGATCCGCTTTCCTATTGTGGCGTGGTGCTAACTCATTCATCTGTCGAACTGATTTCTCCTAGGTTCGAATCTTTCCATGATATCGCAGAACGATGACCGTTTTTCTGCGCACCGTCATCTGAGGTTTGGTTTCACTGCCAGACGACGTCAGTATTCCTGGGAAACTGGCAACGTCGGCCATAGTATTATCTTTGCTCTTCTTGCATTGTGAATACATAAACAATCCATCAGAACAGCAGCAAGAGAAAATGTGTCCATCTGCTATTGTATACGACGCTGCAATTTGTCCTGTTTACGTTCCATTGAATAAAATAGATATCAGCAAGAGGCAATAGTGAGGCGTGATGGAACGCCACATACGATAATGATCGGAAAGATCTTCCTCTACGAGACCTCCAGCACGAATTTTACCAGTGGAAGGTATGGAGCTACCAGCTAGTTGTGGCCCACAGGTTGGTTCTCTATGCATAAAGAAATTGGTATTTCTCGAAAACCTGTTGGCCTTAGCATCAAGCTCTGATATGAGGTGTCACAGGGATCATGACCTCTCAAAAATGTTTTTTCACTGTAAAAATTCAAACTTTCATGAAAAATGAAGGGTGTTATTCCAAGACCATGGCAAATTCTGTCCTTAACCCCCCAAAATGAAAGTCTATGTCCGCCCCTGCTCAGCATAGCATGACTCTATTTGACTTCCTGCCGTGAATTCACAAATAAACCTGAAAGCAATTTCCGTGGCAATTTATTCAATTTTCCTCTGTTTTTTACAAGTAAACTTGGATACGAAAATTTAATTTTGAATTAGCTTATTCCACGTAGTTCCTGTTTCTAGTCACCGCATTTCTCCTATTGGAAATATTGGAACTACCTTTTTTTGCGCGATAAATCCCTTTCTCCCTCTTTTGAGTAGAAAGCTCACAAATTTTAATGTCATTCCGCTTATTTAGGCTACATAGCTCTCTGAATAGAAAAACCTTAATTATATAACCACTGTCTATATCAGCCAGATTTGAAGTGGCTAGAAAAAAGCAAAACAACTTATTTTCGACAGGTAAGCAATATGTTTTAAGTCATAAAATGAGATAAAATCTCATTTTAAAACTCTAATTTAAAAAGAATGTGCTACAGCTCCTTCCTTTTAATAAGTTTCCCTGCCTTTCCACATCATTGGGATTTATTTTATTAATCATCTCAAATATCAAATTATTAAAAAATGATTTAACGCTTTCTGAAAATTTTAATCCTTTTCTAATTTTAAAAGGCGAAATTTGTAGATTGCATTTGTTACATTCTGCTGGATAGTTGGCATGCATAGAATAAACCATGTGCTGATGAATGCGAATTCATTGCGCATACGAAAGGTAATTACAATAATATCATAAAATAACTCAAATGATCGGATTTGTGTTTTTATTGAACTGCTGATAATTATTTTGTAAGAAAGCCCTTATTAGAATAATTCCACTTGCCGCTTTGGAAAAATAAACCGTTTCTTTTGATGAAGGTAAACGGACGTCTACGAGACATCTTGATAATTACTATCACAGCCACGGTTTAGGCAAATTTCTTCGCCTTATTTTAATAAAAACTATTTTTTTATAACTTACAGGGAACTTAGTAAAATAGTACATAAATGCACGAGGGCGAATATTTTGTATATAAAAAGTGCTTTCAATTGATATCGTATATTTTTATATTGTACGGATTTATCGTATGACTGTATACAGTATCACGTACATAATGTTATTGTATGTAGTTTATAAATCTGACTTATATATTTAAATATAATACAATTACATTTTAAGCCAAGTTTTCCTCTAATAATTACCTGAAATGTAATTTTTTACCAGGCTATAAAACAGTTTTAAAATTCCTGTTTCCAAAACTTAAGTTGTTTATAATTTTAATTATATGTTTGCTAACAGAGGACATATTTTTATTAAATATGCCATTCCTTTGATTTGTTTGAAAGTATTTATTCACACGACATCCAACCAAGCATCAGGCCGGGAGTGACCATATAGCGAACTAGGCGGAACCACAAGAGATTTCTTAATACTGTGGGGTGATACTACTGAAAGGTAGACAACTTGGAAATAACTAAATAGAGCGAGATAAATTATTTTCGAATGAATGCCTTTCACAAATGGTTACTCTCAATATGTAGGGTCTTTCTTATCCAGTTATTTTCAATACCGCCCATTTCTTGCTCTCATACGTTAATACATTTTCCCTTACCTATTATATGTAGAATAGAAATTTATATATACTATTATATGTAACTATGCATAACGTTATCTCATTACTGTTACACCTTTCAATGCATGAGCAATACCTCTGCCACACTAGAAACTTGAAGGCCGCTTTTTCCTTTTAATTTCTTTGTGCATTATTACAAGACATTTTGAAAATTGCTATCTTCTCCTTCAACAGAAATATCCCAGAAATGTTTTTTTCTGTTTTTGGTAATTCATGTGTTATAAGTCGCGATTATCATGCTTCTTTTGGGCCAAAACTATTGCAAGAGGGTGGAATGCGCCGTATTTTTTCACTTTTCGGTTGTTGCAAGATATATTGGGTCAATCGTTTCACGCGGAGGAGTGGGGGAGCACACCGTCGTTTACTTTAAAGCGACATATTTGCTTACGCCGGCCCTGTGTAACGTAACTTCCTAACCACTTTTGTCGTTTTACGAAAGCACAGAAAAATTAAAAGAAGAATTCTACAATATTTATAGTTTAAAGCTGGTTAAAATACTCATTCTTACTTAGCACTTAATCTCATCATTGGTCTCGTAACAAATTAAATTTATAATGTACTAATGACCTGGTGGATTGTGGTAAACTAATATCAAATAGATTAATTTTTGGATTTAACTTGGTGCTATTAACATGATTGTCTTTGATTAATCTACTCGAGATCCTAGGTTTATTATATCCAAAAAGATATTTTTCTGGGACCCTTCCTTGTATGGTCAAATTGTTTCCACATATTGAAAGAAGAAATAATATAATGTATATTATTTGTACTGTGCAAGTGAAACGTATTATTATTATAAATGCACCAAAATAAACCTAATTTTTCCAATCATTTCTGCATACTACACAATGATATAAATGCATTAACGGAAAAACCACCAAGCTTCTAGAGAAAGCCATATTGTCGGTAATGTAAACATATCATGTTCTTTTATTATTTGAAATATAATTAAATTAAATTTATATTCTCATCGTAGAGCTTTATTATTAATATAATTTTTTAAAATATTTCGATTAGATGTTATACGGCTTATATTATAAAATAGAATGACAGATGACCCTTTGAATTGTTTTGATAAACATGTGATGAAGTAAGTTGGTGAGACGTTTTCTTTAAATCATCCTTACCTATTTTCTTCTTAGGCAAAAGCTTAAATAAATGTGATTGCAGTATCACATTGCATTCATACATTGCTCTAACCGAACCTTTGGTAGACAATTTCGTTACATTAGCCGGGATTGTAGACAATCTTCTCTTTTCTTCTATTGCAGAAAAAAAGGATAAACAAAAATTGCTGTACAAATAAAGGAAAAACAGAGATAAACAAAGATCGCTAAAACTTCAGTTGCGTGTAATTCAATTTGTTGCCCCGAAACCTTTTACCAGCACTCACGTTGTTGACATGTTCATCGATTGCAACAAAAGAAAGGAGGGCTTGTCTATTACAAGACATGGCTTCATCATTCAGCTAATTCGAATGTGTAATAGACATTTATTTAATACTTTGCTGGTAAACATTGACAAACGAGCATTCTATTAGGTACCTTTGTGTGCTTTTCGTAAATAACTATATTGAGATCTTGGTTAGATATTGTTTTGATCTACAGAGTCGAAATGGCTTTCCCATCAATCACTGCAATTGAAATTTGTGCCACTGGTCGGAACGTGGATGAAAATAGAGCAAGAACGAAAAGAAAACGGAATAAGTAGAATAAGAAAAGAGTCGAACACCTTATTAACGAAAATACTCACGGTTCCATAAGGATTCGTTAGCATAAAAGTAATTCGCGCTGTCCGTAGAGGATATAATCTTATCATCACGTAATTTGTTAGGGTTTCAGAAACAAATTCATGTTAAATGTAACTCACATTAAGCGTGTTAACCTTCATAAATTTCGACTGCAATACAGTTAACGAAACGGGGATTGGAATGAAATTAAATTTGAAAAAATGAAAGCAACCCGGAACCGATGTTAATCTTTTTGTAGTCACACCTTTCAAAGGACGTACAACTTGATATAGATTCCATTTGAAATTTTTGAGTTGACCCCCCCACCCCTGGGATCACACATCAAAAGATTCTTACTCACAAAGTGTGCCCCCAAAAATAATGGGATACGTGTTCGCCGATTTTTCCATCTACCCAAACGTTTCCGAAAAAATGACCTGAGTCAGATTTCGTGAACACCCTGTATAATAAATAATTGCACTTTGTAAGGTGAAACTGCAGTGCATAGCTTAAGGTTTAAAATAAACTTTATAGCAGAATTCTATTCCTTACAGTTAACAATCTGGGGAAATGGGTATTTGCGTTGTTTACGAAACGAGTTGAACCTTTCTCTTTTGAAACACGCAACAAGTAGAAACTCATTGATTTCACTACCCCCATACTTCCACATAATTGACAGAGGGGGCCTTGTGGTTGCACTAAAGGCATCTCTCTAAATCTCAGGCAAGTTTCTCCAAACGAGTTCCACCTTCGTAAACCACGAGCTACCATTACAACCGCAATCTTCCCCTTCACTTCCCCCCCCCTCCATTTATCTTAAAACTTCATCTGAGTTGCGTCTACAAGGCCAGGTAATAATAAATAGCCTACATAAGGTTTCCCTTCAAATATTTAGTCTGAAAGAGATTATTTAGCTTTAAGAAGAAATGGATACAAAAGAAAAATTAAATACATTTTATTGTGTGTTTTTATTACTCTTCTCAGTGTTAACACGATTGCCAAATAAGAATAACACACAAAGACACCAGGGTGTGTTTTTATATTTTTTTTAAATTAGGGATTAATCCTGCTTATAGATTTTACTACTAAATATGCGCTGCTTTCTTATGTAAATCCCCATTTCCTAAATTTGTTTAGGGCATGATTTAAAATGAAAATTATACAAATATATGCAAATTTAAAAAATATAGGCATAGTAAGAATTGTTTTTCAATTTTTGATGTTTTTATTTTAGGAAATTAAAATGTTATTTATATTTATAAGATGCTAATATTTTTACGTATGAATTTTACCGTGCTTAAAATTCCATATATTTTTAAACATTTTCTGTATTTTATTTCACATTCTTTCGACAGCCTCACACTAATTGTTTCATATAAGAAATTTCATTTCTATGATGTGTCAGTATCAAAAATCTCTCAAAATACTCAAGGTATTGAAATATCTTTATCATATATAAAATCTTAAGTTCATGAAAATCGTTCTTAAATATAATTTTATTCGTTATAAAGAGGCAAAGAGGGAGAAATTTCACTTATAATAATACTCAACAAAATTATTTAACTTGATGGTTATATGAACAAAACATCTAAGAAAATAGTAAGGATGGAGTTCCCTTTAAAAAAAGCAAAATACTTGATAAAGGTAGCTGTAGATCTCGAAACTTTGCGAAATTTTTCTCATGCTGTTGGTGAATTTTGCTTATTTTTATTCTTTTCCTGTTACCTTTCACCTAATATTTCTTTTGTTTAGCTTTCTTCCTTTTTCTTTATTTTGGTTTTTCTAATCAGTTTTTCTCTTTTCGTTACTTTTACTATTCTTATCACCATTTTACTTTTCTGCTTATTTTCTTTGCATTCCTATCAGTGACAAAATTTTACTCGTTATTGTAATGCCTGGACAATCATAGTATTATTTGGAAATTGTAAATATTGCATGTATTTGCAAGATTTTGATTTTGTATAAAACGAATATTATTAACAAGTTTTGTTTATTGTTCCTAGAGTATGTTAAGTTATATTTTATACGTTATAATACAGAATTTACAGACATAACGTGCATCATGTATTACATTCTCAAATGTAATTTTCAAAACAATGTTTTCCCCTTTTCAGTTTCAATGAATTTCAGGTTTCGCCGTTTTCTGCACACTGCTTTCCTTATCTACTATATCAGAAAAACGGATACTGGTATCAAAGAATTCTTTGTAAAATGCTCGCTCCAGAGAGAAATTTTGGCAGATGTTGAAGATCCCAGGAAAGTTGCATCGGTTTAAAAACCTATCAGCGCAGTTCCATCAGCAACAGCTTTTGTGTTCCTCTTTTGAAAAAGGAAATATTTGCAATATTTTTTAATAGCGCAACCCGCGTAAAACGGCATTAAACAAGGCTTGAATGAAATGTCAATTTTAAACCTTACTAAACTTTACGCGAAGGCTATAATCTTCTTTCTCGCGTACACTTTAAGAAATAATTTTAAATACAGTTGGACTTACAACGAGCCTGCATTTTGTGATTTTCTGGATATTGCAAGGAAAACATGGATTTTTCTTTAGTATAATGATTAAGTGCAATCCGATCTAATGGTTGTCAGTGCCGCATCGACGGCAACTTACCAACCGATTGGCTTGCAGAGGGCGTCGTGTTTTAAGCTCATACATAGGATGCAAAATATTTATAAATTCATATCTCCTGAAATTGGCGCAGAATAGCCCAGATGCTCTTGTGCCATAAAAAATCCAGACAAACAAACATCTTTTAAAATTGGCGCGGTATGGCTAAGATGCTCTTGCACCATAAAAGGTCCAAACAAATAGCTCTTAAAATTGGCGCGGTATGGCCAAGATGCTCTTGCACCATAAAAAGTCCAAAAAAATAGCTCTTAAAATTGGCACAGTATAGCCCAGATGCTCTTGCGCCATAAAAATCCAAACAAACAAACATCTCCTAAAATAAGCTGTATTGGCACGAATGTTGAGACACGTGTTTACTTATTGTGGCTCTAATTTCATCAAAAAAAAAAAATCATCAAAATCGGCGGGGCACTCACTGTGTGTTCCCCTTGTGAATTCAAAACATTTAACAGAGTTTAAATAATTGTTTTATATAACGAGAAACTTAAATTGTTTAATAATTTAAATTCCTCGTTACAACAGTTTACATCCATGCTCTTTACAACAGAGTTAATATCCCTGCTCGCTGTAACAGAGTTCATATCCATGCTCGTTATAACCGAATTTATACCCATGCTATTAATGGCTATCATTGTTGTATTTACGGAAAACCTTCATCTTACCCTTTTTATTGCGGACAGACAGACACAAAAAAAAGCAATAGCGGGTATAATATCCATTAAAACCCAGTAATAAAACAGTCTATAGTTTTTAAAATATGAAGCACTTATTACTATTTTGACGAAAAAAAGCTACTTAAAATAGATGTTTGTTTTTAACAAATTTGCAGGAAAAAAACAGCGCAAGGTCGAAATAAAGTTTGTAGATCTTCCTAATTTTAAACTTATCTCGTTTACATTTAAAATGACCCGCGGAATCTAAAACAATTGCTAATATTCTGATCAACTTAAAAAAGGAATAACGAAAGTTAATTTTAATATTCAAATAAAAGTATTTTGCCAATAATTCTTGAAACAATCTTTTATCTTCAACCCGTATGATATTGTATTTGCCGAAACACCAAAACTTTCATTTCTATTTCAAATAGAATATCAAGAAAAGGTGAAAGTCAAATATAGAAAAGAGTAGGTTAGATTGAAAAATTTAATCTGGAGTAAAATAGAACAATGTGTGTCATAGTAAGCGTACGTCTTCAGTTGCGCATAAACAGTTCACCCCTCCAGTTACGGTTTACGCATTTTTCAGATTAACAGCCAATATGAAACAAAGTTTTCTACTTCCATAAGTAAGTCCTTCTGTGCTTAGTCCTTCTGGGGTCTTTAAATCATCGCGTCCTATTCTTTTCTGTTTGCTGTAATCCAATTCGGATATTTTATATTAATGATTAATTTTTTCCGCCCTTGGTGTGTTCAAGGCTTTCTTGCTAGAGATCAAATCAAACCCATTTATTTTTATTGTTCTTCTTCAAAGGGCTCGCATTCCTAATGTCCCGAATTTATTTTTGTCTCCATTGTTTTTTACTGTCCCCGTCCCATGTCAGCACTAGCGTAAACAAATTGTGTGGGTGGGAGTTATAAACAAACAATTGCGATGCTATTTTGTATATTTACATGTAAATATATATGGGTTATAGCCATGTAGACCTTTTTAAGACTGTAACCTCACCCCCTTATGAACTTTTTGCGTACGCAAAAGTGAATCCATATGACGTAATAAGCCCGATATGGTAATTGAGATTCTTAGTTGACGTCCTAATTGCTTTTCACGTAAAACATTTTCATCCCTTTACATTTTGCTTTGGTGAGACCAATTAGGAATCTTTCGATTGATAATTGTTGTCGATCAATAGGTCCTCTTACGTAGCGAAATAAAGACATCGTCCCACAGCTATCCTCTGCCGAAAATAATGGTTCACGACAGTGTATAATTTGAAGCGGCCTGGGCAGGGTTCAGTCGTGATATCGTGATACAAGAAGACCCGCTGTAAGCGCGGGACTTCGGTTGTGATGAACGAGGTTTTGAACCCTCATTAAATAGTAGGTACAACTTGCTTACACGCCTGGCCAGAGTGGTGAGCTAAAGACCAAGTCCTACGTATTGCTTCCCCCATACTGCTCAAATGTATGATGACAGAGATCATCCTGCAGTGGATTGTAAAAATACGAGTAAGTTATTGATGATGACATAGCGGAACAAGTTTATTTTTTCTGTAGGCGTATTTTTAAAATGAGCACTGTTGCTTGTTTTTTCTCACTGGTACACATGGTTATGATTCACAATTAATTTAAGACCCATCTTTTCGGATTTTACATCAAATAAAATAATATTATCGAGTGAAAGGAATTTATTGGACTATATTCTGTTATAATTACCATATGCTTACAATGATCAAATCCTTAATTTCCATCACGTCGGTTTTCATATTCTGTTTATTTGAAATTTTAACATAAAATAATTTCTTCTCCATAAAACATGAGTTCTTATTCCATTGGTATAACGTACAGACTATGAATTAAATCTACGCCTCGGACAAAACCTAGTGTGAAATTGAAATTTGGTGAAGCAAATGCCCTGTTAAGCATCATAAATACAATGATAGATACAATATAAGTAAAAGAATCCATCCCATTTTCGCACCGCATCAGTTTATCAAACAAACTGCTGAACTCTTCAATATCTTTTCAAGATTCAAGCGGATTCCACAAACCCACACACACACAATTCTTTTGATACCTTTTCGTAAGTTCCATCAGTGATTCAATAGAAAGAGAATCTTTTCACCTGTTTGAAATTTCATTACCTTGAGTTTTGTGGGGAAAGCATCTCTACGTTGTTAAGCAGAATACAAATTGAAAGAATTGGTGCAAAGCGGCGCTTTTCCATCTTTTCCGTAATCCATTTAAAATATGCTTGTATCGTCGATTTGAATCAATAATCGAATGTGGAAGCATTTTAGGAATCATTGAAGATATCACGCTTACTACGTCATCAATGATTGGTGTACCTAGATGCTGTTCGAGCAATCAACACAAAAGAAAGGGGAGAATTTATACCTCATTATTTCGTGTTTCCCCTTGCCATCTGCAAACACTCGTTCAACCCCGTGTGCCCTACTTAAACTAAGGGAATATACACTTATCCGCTTTCAACTAGATTAATACTTATCTCACAAAGGGAAATAAATTTTCAAAGTTCTAAATCATTCGTCGCTGAAGTATGAGGCATGAAACAGCAAGCGAGAATACAATCTAGAACGCAAATTTCAGTTAAATTTGAGATAAATACGTTAGGTTTAGAAGAAGTTCAATTTTATATCACTAGAATTTCATACCACACTCCAATTCCATTTCAGACTCCTCTCTTGACAAAAGAATAGAAACTTCTTTTATCCTGGAAAATCATCAATATATGGATTGGGAATAAGTTTCAATACACGTATTGAAACTTATCACTCTTTTATGATACAATTTTTATTTAGTAAAGATAAGTAAATTCTGAGATGCATTTCATTTAAAAACCAAATCACTGACCTAAAATGCCCTGAAACTTATTTGAAGAATAGAATGAGCTAGCTATTCATGTGGAAGATGGGGGAAAAGAAACATTTTTCAGAAAATATCAAATTCCCTTTATATTCCTAGAGATTGCGTGCTTTAATTATCTTTCTGCATTCTTTCTTCTACTCTTTAGTGACGTGCTATTTTCCGATGGGCTGGTTTCGGATTTTTTCAGATGAAAATCCAAAAAAATGCATTAAACTCTTGTTGTTTACTCGCTTGAGTTTTGCGTAAGGAGGCTGTCCTGACGATCCTGAGATAGGATTGATGATTTAAACGAAAAGTTCGAAGCATGACCATCATTCTTCTCTTTTGGCATAGAAACAAATACCAGGGGCCGTAAGAGAATGAGTCTACATGCTGAATATAGCAGTTTCTTAAATGAGACCGTGTAAACAAAAAATCATCGTAGTCTAAAAAAATTAAAACTAATGTGCTACTGCTTACCAAATTGGTAAACAATATGAAATAGTGTATGTAAGCGAGGTAGTTGCACTGTAAAATATGATTTATATAATGCTTTTATTGCTACAGGCTCTGCTCCAGAGATTCTTCAACTGTGGTCCACAGACCCCTCCATGGGTCTATGGACCACAGTTAAAGAACCCCTGGGGGGTTCGCGAGATCCTAGTGTTCCATAAAGCTTCGAAAAAATACCAAAAGAAGAGCATTTACTCTTTAATGCTAAGAATAAATTATGAGGGAACGAAAAATTCCTTCCTTAAATGGTGAAAATCAGTGATGAAACACTAGAAATATATATATCTGATAAAAATTCTAGAGTTAATTAAGCTTTGAGATATATTTTGGGGGTCTGTGAGTGATCCC
>QLNU02015270.1:24792413-24815745 GCA_006491805.2 Dysdera silvatica
CGAAGCACACGCGCATGAGTGACATTACCAAGACACATGCTCGAAGCACACGCGAGTGCACGTACTAATTTTAACTTTGCAGAGGTTATCAATCGGAGAGTTCATTCACTGGGAATGATTTCTAGGAAATATTATACCCTATTATTGTATTACCACAGCAGAGTGTTTGATGATAATAACCAATGGCCACCAATCCCAGGGGAGAAAGCCATTATTGTTGAATGAATGAGCGCGTATAATACATGTAATATACGTTACATCATTGTAGTTTTACGCGGAATTATTATTTTATAAATAAATCGCAAGCCATCTGCTTATTAACGTTTAGTTTTATATGAATGAAAGCACTTCGCATGCACTTGTTTTTAAAAGGATAACTATATACATTGCGAAATAGGCAGTCTCTGCACCCCATTCCGGTTAGGATTCGTAACCCCAAGAATTGCGAGAGAAGCTTCTCATTTTGGGTTTTAGTTTCCGCTTCTTTTTCGCAGATTACGGGAGGAACTTGGCAAATTTCCAAGTGAGATAATTAGGCGCCTTTCCCGAAAAACTCCGGTTTTCTCCCGTTTTCCCACTCCGCTTTAAAATATGTATTTGTCGACTCCCGGAATTCATATTTGTGTATGTTTGTGTTGTTCGTTGCGCCATGAAATGCACTAGCGTATTAGGCAAACAGAAAGAGCTGTAAATTTGGAGTTCCTCTAAATTGGGCTTCACCAGGAAAACAATAGCTTTATTTTCATATTTATTAGACGGCTATTGCAAAGGGGAACTTAATTTGTGTGATACTGTTTACCCTACTTCACAAATATTATTTGGGTAGTAGGATTTTTTCTTTTATCATTGATGCAAGAAGAATGCGATAGGACTAATGAACATGGTAGCTCAAATTGTTTTATATGGGCTTCGTTAAATTACTAGTAAAATTATTCTAAAGTGTGGTTTACAGGAAATTGGTACTGGGGTATTCACTGGGTTTGAGAGAATGCCCGGTCATTGTACTAACTTAAAACTAAGATGGGAGGCGTTTATACACAAATTAACATCTCCTAAGCAAAATAATGTAGCACGTGGAAAGTGCAATACGTCATACTTAGCCACTATTTGTCCAAAAGCTGGTTCACTTCAAAATGTCTAGGGACAGGACGGCGGAGCCGCCGAATCCGCCTTCTGCGCATATGTGTGTGGACTTCGTAAATGCAAGCACGTCGTAGCTTAGGTAATAGTAATGCCGGGACATGCTATAAATCAGCTAGATCTACTGGTGACTAGTACGAGGAGAATCAGCTTTTCCTGTCGCGTTTCTGCACATGTGCGTGGACAGCAGTCAAGCGAAAACATAGTAATAGCGGTAAATTCTAGCAAGGACTTCTATACATAATATCGATATAAGCTGTCAAGATCACTATACTCTTTAATTATAATAATAATAACAATATCAGTACGTTTATATTTTCGCAATGTAAGTTTACCATTCGTAATAATTTCACAATCATTTCATAAATAAATTATTTAATTTATTTAATTTTATTATTATATATAATTTAATTTATATGTATATATATTGCATTTTATTATTATATTATTTATTTAATTATAATTTCATAATTTAATTCATAATTCAATGATTTTTACCACTCCATAAATACCTCGATCCATTTGCCTTTTTCGTTTTCCATGCTGTATTGAACAATCCCTTCTTAAAAGGGCAGAGTTGCCCCTATTTTATTTTAAAGCCTCCTTGCCCAGCCTGTTAAGCCTATGCAGGCTCTGACTGTATTTACAAAAAACCTTTAACGTCTATCTGTTGACGAGAAGGATATGGCAAGTCCACGCACATGAGCAGAAATGCGACAGGAGAAGCTATTTTCTAGCCAAGTAAACATTGTTGGATGGAAACACTGGTATGTAATTTTTTTTTGTCCGCGCACCTGCGCAGAAGGCGGCTTCGACAGCTGCGCCGTCCTGTCCCTGGGTGCTCGTTTTGACTTCCTGTTTAGGGAGGCTAGTCGGCGCGAGAGTGCGTGCAGAGTGGAAAACGTTATAGTGTGAACAGCGTCGTGGGATAATAGCTTGCCTTAAAATCCACTGTCCTGCTTCAAATAAGAAGCTAGTACTGACCTAGTACTCTTTCTTCCATCCACCCAGTGGCGGATTAAGAGGTTGGCGGACCTGGCGGCCGCCAGGGGCCTGGAGCTCGAGAGATTCCTACTTAAAAATTGTTTCTACACAAAAAAAAAATGCGCAATATTTTTATAGGATAAAAACAAATGGCATCAAAGAAGAGAGAAATTGCCTAATATTCTCAAAAATAAGCAAAGGTGTTTATTGCTATCCTTTCAAAGTGTAATCGACATTAAGTTTCAAATTAATAACTGGTTTCCGAAATTGGAAATCAATTACGGCAACTTAGAATAGAATATGTCAACCAGCATGTGTACCGTTTTGTACCATTCGCTGGTTCTGTAGTAAATAACCGGCGTCAACTTGAATAATCTTCATTCACCGTGGACTGTATTTCTTCGATACGGTGTACAATAGCGGTTACTCGATATGCAACATAGAACACGATGAGGGGCGCGTCTAATAGCAGTTATACAATATGCAATACTTTGAATACGATACAAGGTGCATCCAATACGTTAACTAAGCTAAAGCGTCGAACAATTAATAGTCGAAAACCATAAAAAAAAACCGATAATAAAACAAAAAGAAAGAAAGATGTTGACAGCAACAAACAATGGTTGCTAACTTAAAACTGATGCCAATTCCCAACATATACTTTATTTAAAAGGTCATCAAAATTTTTAAAAAAAATTGATACTCAGTTATTGCAGAGAAGAGAAAATAAAGAATGTTATTGGAAAGATGTCTTGACGCGAATAATATCGATTATAAAATTCTTGAGTCGTTTAAAGCTAGCATTCAGAGGTCACGAAGACGACAATGTTTCTACGAGAAAAGGAAACTAATTGTCGTGCTTGGGATATCACAATCAATATGACGATTTCTTAAGGTTGCACCTACAGAAATATGCCAATCGAGGACGATTTTCTTTCCATTTGTCTCACCATATTTGTGGCAAATTTATAGACTTCATTGGTAAACAAGTAAGAGCCAGACCTGTAACCATGTAACCAAGCCGTGGCCTTGCCCCAGTTGCTCCAGCAATCTATATATATAAAACAATCCCCGGTGCCTTGTGCCCCATATGTCCTTTGCTTTGACGCAGTTGCCACTTCATCCTGGCGACAGGCCTGGTAAGAGCATACAAAATTGAACAACATTAACGCTGCGAATCATACTTATAATTTACAGTTAATTATATACAATATCACCGTTAACCTTACGCCCGATGTGTCACACGTTCATCAACTAACATTTGTCATAATTAGTGTTTTACCCGGTGATGATACCAAAGAAAGTTTTGTGGAATTCATCCCCATAGAAGGGCATACATCTTCATATTTAGAACTAGTATTGATTTTAGCAAAATTAGAAGTGAACATTTAAAATTGTCGAGGATAATCATTTGACAATGCTTCCAATATATCTGGGATGTACTCAGGCCCGCAGGCATGTTTTATAGAACACAGTCCAAGTGCGGTTCATATACCTTGTACCAGTCACTCTTTAAATGAAATCGGGAATTTCGCTGCAGACAGTTGTAGTGATGCGATTCAATATTTTATGCTTGTGAAAAATTTGTTCACATTTTTTCTGCGTCAACCCACCTTTGGCAAGTTGTGTGCAAAAATCTGGAAAAGTGCGAATACGCCGTCTAAGTGAAAAACGTTTCAGACACGAGATGATCAGCAAGAGCTGATGACGTACGGGCTATAAAACTTGGCTACACCTATAAAAAAAAGAGCTTTAGCTAAAATCTGACTCAAAAGAAGGGAAAAAGACCATAATAGTCGAGGCAACTTCACTTCTGAAAAAAAAATGGACAAATACGAAACCGTCCCGATAAAAGTAATTGGGATTGCCATTCTACAGAGAATAAATACTCCTAGAAAATCACAGCTACCAGTGGAGTGTGAACTACAGTCAAACCTCGTTAAGACGAACACGCTTAAGACGAATTACTTTTAATACGAACCGTTTTATGAAATTCCGTCAGATTGCTCAGCATACTATCCTTTCCAAGTAAGACGAATTACTTTTAATAAGAACAGGTTTTCTGTTGTTCTTGGCGTTCGTCTTTACGAGATTCAACTTCTATCGTATGAAAAGGTTCTATTCTATTAAGGACACAACATAATTATATTGAATATTTCAGAGAAGTATTTAAAAAAGTGGAAAACACAATTATTAGGGTTATCATTGGAAGAGGAAGATGGATAAGCTCCTGGGCCACTGGGGTGAAAAGTGTTTTCCAATGAAAGCAAAAGAGTTGGTCATGAATTTGCAAGAAAAGAAAATTTCACTGTCAATCATGATGTATGCCATGCACCAAGACAGAACTATCTAGAAGAATTCACAGGTATATAGCTATTATAGAACATTTTAGGGTGTTTTTGATCACATATTATCAAATGAACCAAAAAAGAAGGCAATGTAAAACCCTATAGTGTTTTTGCAAAAATGGCATTGATATTTCTAATTATGAGGATGAACTAAACCAGTGCCTACTAGTTCTGCAGGAAAACAAAAATACCATCAAAACCGCATCAGAAATTTATTCAGCTGCAAGAGACACATGTTCAACTTTTCCCAACGCAGAAATTATTTTGAAAATATTTTTAAAATTATTGATATCAAATGCTTCTGGTGAGACCCTTTTCAGTTTTAAAAGCGTTAACAAATATTTAAGGACTTACGATAGGAAAAGACTGATAAACGACATGTCCATATTATATATAGAACGAGAAATGTTGAATGAAATAGATACTGTAAAATAATTGATGAAATTGACCAAATAGAAAGCAAGACGCAAATTCATATAGAACTCGGGTAACTTATTTACTGTTAAATTTTTTAATAAATTTTTGATTTTTCTTGAAACGTTAATTTCTATTATTAGCTACATATTACTAGTTTAAGCAATTCGCTAAAAATCTCAATACTGAAATCTTTCCGAAAAAAATACTTATTTCCTTGCACAAATTTTTGTTCTGTTTTGAGCCTTGGATCTAACGGCCTCGAAATTGTTAAAGCCAGGAGCTTCTAATAGGCTTAATCCGCCTCTTCATCCATCCATCCATCCATCAATCAGCATCATTCGCTTGGAACTTTTTGCCATATCTCACAGCAATTTACATGTCGAGAAGCTGGAAGTTACTCAAGAAGGTTAATTCAGTATTGGAATATTTATATATGCAAACATTGAATGTGTGCGTATATACATTAATTGTGAATATGTACATTGAAAATACGTATATATGTATGTTAAAAGTGTACAAACGCGGCAATCTTGTTGAAAGTACGATTAAGGGTATAATTCTTTATTGCACTGGGCTGCCAAGTTTTATAAAAATTTTCTTGCATTTGTCATTCAGTTGCATTAAAATTAGGTAACACTAGTTTGCACAACATCTGACCCCAATTTCTAGCAAGTTAAACTATTTTTCCCGTTTAAGCCAAGTTTTAAACCGTCTTCTCTCATCCAAACTTAAACGTTAAATTAAAATTAAATACCTTACGCATACCAGAATAGTTTGTTTATATCAAGCAAAGGAAACCGAATCACATTCAGGTAAATGCAAAATTTAGAATACAGATTTAATAGATGCCTAATTAACACCACAAACTTTTTTTCACCTTTCTATACTACGAGTAGGCTAATATGTATTTTTATTTTACGCCACGGAATCTTTAGAACTATGTACTTAAGATTCTGTCAAATTCATGCCGTGCTCATATTTAATCGTTCGGATTTTTGAATCTGATTTTTAGGGTAATGTTGAAAACTAGATTTAGTGAACATTGGTAGGGATGAAAATAATGTATTGTGTACATGTCGTGCGTTTTCTTTCAATATTACCCGAAATAGGATTGTGGTAGATTAAGTATGTGTATGTTATGTTGACTTGTAAGCAAACATTTTTCTAAATTAAATATATTTATTTTTTTATTAGACATAGCAATATCTCTCAACGAATATTTCGATCCATTAACTTACCAACTAAATAATATTTTAAATAAATTTTATTCCAAATTTACAATTATAGTATAATCCAATAAACCGTACCGTCCATTAAGAACGAACGCGAAAGTGGGCTTGACTCCTCTTGAAGCTCACAAAACTATTTGAGTTCAAGTTCAACGAAAAAAGTATTATAAATACTTTTCTGCTGTCAAATAAAGTATCTGCATATTTAACATCCAGTTCAGTGTATCTGCGTTGTATCTGATTCAAAGATAAGCATCATAATGGTCCGGAGAGGAGCATGTATTTCCGGACATCATGCATACTGATGTTCTGTTTTTCATTTGAATAGGACAGTAGTCTTATGTGAATATGAAATTAGAAAATGTTGTCATTCTGAAAAGAAATGTGGCCATTGAAAAAGAACAGAATAGAAAATGTAGCCATTCAGACGGACACAATAGACGCCAAATGCTCCAATTTATGATATTAAAAATACTTTTTGGGTTGCGAACGGTGGATTATGCAAAACTATTCTTTACTCTCCGCATCGTTATTTTTCCGTAGCATTTCTTTAAAATCTTTAACAAAAATCGAATTCCCGATTGGGGGACGGGTCCCCATGTCCCCCCGCTAACGGCGCCCGTGCTTTACACAACAATTGAAGAAATATAAAATTGCTATAAAATTGCTATAAAATTGCTTCTAATGCCTCGTCAACCTCGTTGTAATCTACTATGATAAATCCCTTTATGATTCTTTGAAAATCATGTTTTACTAGTTTGGTTACAACCTTTATAAACTTTAGATTTATTAATTGGTTACTACAGGGTCTTTCAAATTAAACGCTCCCTGTTTAGAGGGGTGTACAGGACGAAATAATGGACAGATTTATATGAAATTTTGCACTTTGCACACAGATGTTTTCCGGTATGCGCTCGCGAGTTACGTCAAAAAATGTAATATATGTCTCACTGTTACGGTTGTAATTACTGAATTTCGGAATTTTCAAATGGCAACACCCCAATTTTTCAACGGCATAATGACAGGCACCATCAGAAACAGTAAATACAGTTAAAATTTTATTTTTAGACCTAAAACTGATAAAGTTATGTAACGTTATTTCAAAGATAAATTGCGAGAAAGCAAAAGTACCGTTAATTGTGAAAACGTCTTTCAAAAGCTTCGAGAACACGCTGTAACTGAGTAAACCTTTCGCAATTAGCGACGTCGATGTTTGTTAGTATGTAATACAGATGTACGAAACCAAAATTATCAGAGGTATCACAGTTCGGAAGGCAGAGAATTGTTGACGGAAGGTGAAGCGTGCGCATTAATTTCCTATAAAAAACACTCATTGATTACAGTATTTGTCGATAGATAGCTGTGTGGCAATAACAGTTTGTGATTTGCATAATGGTTACTACTGTAACTCTATCATAGTAGGTACTATAAAAGCGCAGCAGTCACTAAAAATCATAAATGTTTCCGTGAAGTAACGGTAGCTCTGCCAACAACTTTACAGGAAATTTTGCGTTATTAGTGAAGCTATATTACCAGAACAGAAATCAAGGAACGACAATCAAGGAATTCCGGCGTTAGAAAGGCCAAAGACGTGGATCTATGGCTGTTCGTTCTCTACGCAGAATGATGGCGAAATTCGAAGCAACATGAAAAATTGGTGTTCAACCTGGCCGTGGTGGAAAAAGGGTGGACTCCGCTCATCTTGAAAAGGTGGCTACTGAACTTGTGGATTTATCAAGCCAATGTGCACATGGTGACGCTAGTGTGTCAGTAATTGCCCGCGAAGTGGACATGTCGGCTACTACCACATGGAGAGTGCTGCGTAAGGTGTTGTGGTACTATCCTTACAAGCTCCGCATGCTACAGCAGCTAAGGCCTGGTGACGCAGATATGCGTGTCAGTTTCGCACGTTAGTTCTTGGACCGAATGCAAGAAGAAACAACGTGGCCATGGAACATTCTTTGGAGTGACGAGACGCATCTCTTTTTAAATGAGCACGTTAATGTGCACAACTTCCGCATTTGGTCTGCAACAAATCCTCACGTTGTTCAACGAGAACCGTTGCATACTCCGAAAGTGATAGTATGGTGTGCATTTACAGCTACTTTTCTTATTGGTCCACATTTTTTTGAAGAGGAAATACCGACTGGTATCCGCACCTGTTCAGTTACTAGATAGAGTACCATGACAGGTTGGAACATTGCGTCATACAGCAGTTACAACAACGAGAATGTCTATATGAAACCATATTTATGCAAGATGGTGCTCCACCCCATATTGCTCATCCTGTCCAAAGATTGCTGAGGTAACAATTTACTGATGAAAGAGTGATCAGCCGATGTTTTCAGACATCATGGCCACCTTGATCTCCCGACCTCACCCCCGGTGACTTCTAGTTGTGGAGTTATTTGAATTGAAAGACCGTGTAAATCGCGAACCATGTCTAACTCTGACTAATCTAAAGGAGAGCACTCGACACCATATGCTGGGCATTCCAGTTGAAATGTTACACTCAGCTGTGGAAAACACTATTCTTCGAATAGAAACTTTTATCGGCCAAAATGGAGCACACATCGAACAGTTGTAGATCTGTTGACTGAAAGACGTCTCCAGTTAATAGTAACTTTCCTTTCTCTCAATTTATCTTTTACATAACGTTACAATACTGTGTCAGTTTTAGGTCTAAAAATAAAATTCTAACGGTATTTACGGTTCCTGATGGTGCCTATCATTATGCCGTTAAAAAATTGGGATGTTGCTATTTGATAATTTCAAAATTCAGTAACTATAACCGTAACCGTGAGACGTATATTACTTTTTTTTATATAACTCGCGAGCGCATATCAAGAAATATCTGTGTGCAAAATTTCATATAAATCCGTCCATTATTTCTTCCTATACACCCCTCTAAACAGGGAGCGTTTAATTTGAATGACCCTGTATAATGAAAAGACGTTTCTAAACATGATAATCTGTGCATTGTTCTTAAAAGATTCACCATTCAAATATGTAACTGCTAGAGATAAAAGAATTGATATTTAGTTACAAATTGTCTTCGTCCAGCTGGTAAGCGTACATTATTTAGTAAATTAATATATTTGATCCTCTTAAAATGGAGCGTCGTGATTGCCATCTTCCTTTTATCTGACGAGAATCTTCAAGTTAAAGTAGCAAACGTTGTACTTTGTCTCTTAAGTAAATTGGATTCCCTTGTTCATTAGCGTTTATGATAATACCGAGATTTACGCAATGGAAGAGTCGACGCATCTTGGATATAGCAATAAATGTAATAAAATTTAACAGGTGAGTGAGTTTTATTTCAAACGACATTTTCCTTCAATCTCCCTGCAAAAACAAGGTACGCAATAGGGAACTCATCCTCTTAGTTAGAAAAGTGATATGCGTTTAAAACTGAATTCAGGAAGTGTTACGAAACGCATGGCACAATTTTCCTTTCATATTCCTTTCCTCTCACATGGATATATTTAATAAGTTACGTCAAACTGTTCGTTCTTATGATGATTGAACATGTTTTCCGAGTTCATCTGCAGTTTGAAAGCTGCGTTAAAATTCGAAACGAGATAATTTAACTCACTTTTTCTAGCTATCTTGAAATGTAAACTCAAATGAAAATTTCGAAGTATACAGCAAAAATTTATTTTATTATTTTTATATGGGACAATAAATAGAACAAAATAATTTTATCTAGGTTAGACACAGGTATTAGATCGAAAATTCACAGGAAATGGAATTACCTAAGGGAGTTGAGTTGGATAGATAATTTTGCGTCTAAAAACTCATTAATCTCATTAAAATTTATAATCCAAGGAGGAAAAAAAGAAACTGTTGTCGTCGTTTGCAAATACGATTTGCAGATCATATTTTTCAGAGAGCATAGACATAGAGTTATATGGGCTCGTGGAGCCTGAGCCCCCCAATAATCTGAAATAAAGTGTGATTTTACATATACTGTAATGTATAAATGTACATAACATGTGCTTGGGGCCCCCAATAATTTTGAGAACTCTACGTTGAAGTCAGAAAGAATGAACTCCCATCATCTACGTCATCTTTTTATGCAAGTACTGAATTCTCTGATTCCTTGATCGGCAAAATTTCACTTTTTCTGATTTTCTTTCGTATTTCCACCAATTTAAATCAACCATCCATCTATCCATGCATCCACCACTTCCGAACTGCATTTTAAAATATGAACGCCCGGTTATTTAAGAATTGACCATATAATGATTTACAAATAATGTATAAAGTGCCTTTTGTTTTGAAAAGTTATATATTTATAACTTATATTCATCAATAAACTAGATATGAATAATCAGAAGACATCGTTAATTTTCACTAAATTATGGCGTTGCAAAATGACATTTATATTCGACATAATCACTTGTATGTGCACAAAAATTTTGAATTAATATAAAAACATGTGATGGCATGATATTCTCTAATCTCTATAATAGCATTTAATCTATTTTATCCCATTCGGATATTATGGCATCATTTATTTCGACAATGATGTTATATTGCTTATATATTCCATAGGCAAACAACTTTAACAAATGAACTTCACACATTTTCCATATGATTTAAATCAAGCGAAACAACCGGTAGTCCGTAACTTTCATCCTACCAGTTAAAAACATTACAATATAGTAATGCAATAAAAGTATGCAATATAGTAATGCAATAGTAAACATTACAATATAGTAATACAATATAGTGTATTAAGCTCATTGTGATATTTGAAATCGATCCAAACTATAAGTAATCCTTCAATATAGTGTCTTTTGGAAAATAGTATTGGAAAATAATCGCTATCATGGAAAATTTCATTGGCCCTGTGGAAGCCATAATAGTGGTAACTTCACGTGTCTGGTTAATTTTTTTTAATCAAATAAATTAAACTTACATACACTGAGTTTCTAATACATCTGGTATATTTTTAAGTGAAATCTCTTTTGCTTATGATTCGTTGTCATATGGGGAATAGGCGTAACAAGGGCGTGGTTTTTGGGGTTGTAACGCCCATTGCAATACGATTCCATATAATTAACATAGAAATATA
The DNA here is from genome assembly GCA_006491805.2 of Dysdera silvatica. Taxonomy (NCBI): domain Eukaryota; kingdom Metazoa; phylum Arthropoda; class Arachnida; order Araneae; family Dysderidae; genus Dysdera; species Dysdera silvatica. The sequence goes on from QLNU02015270.1 coordinate 24,803,612, forward strand.
TATGAGTTGTTCTGTAATCCACCTTATTGAGCCTATACCCCCCTTATGAGCTTTCTGTCTACGCCTCTGATATGGAGCTGCAATTTTTATTTTATATATATACAAAGATTTGTCTACTTCTAGCAAATCTTAGCAGAATAGTCTTCGACATAGATAGCTATGAATCCCTCGCTGGTTGTTCCATCGATATTTTTCTGCCACGTAAATGTTTTGCAACTGTTATTTTACGTCGTGGAAAAAGATTTAGTGGGCGAACTGAAGATCCAATTTGACAAATACTTTTAAATTTTCTTTTTTAATTTAAACTAACACTATACAACCGAACTGATTGCTTTTAGTAGTAAATTTTACCAAATTAACACTATAGTTTAAAAATTTAATCTACGTCCTTTTTACCTCGCTTAACGCCGTCTGTCTTACAAATGCGATCCCTATCCAAGCTTTCTCATTTAGCACATATGATTTACATAGTCCATGCTTTATACCCAAAAGCAAAACCTATTGCTTCTGAGATAATTAAAGAAACTACGGCTCAATTCCACAGCTTTTCATACCATTTTGCAACATCGTGTTTCAGCGAAAATTAACCTTTTCCTGTGTTTGAGAATTTATATTTATTTTGTTGCGGAATATAAGCAAAATATAATACGAAATTCGTCTCAACAAGGTACTTGTATGTAGATTTGAAATTTCTTATGGCACTTGGTTATTTAGGAACTAACTATATATATAATTAATTTTAAGACGCAGTGCGGATGTCTTTTCCAAAACTGAAACAGCAGTCTAACTTTCTAAACTGTGGATATATACAATTTATTATCGACCGTTACAGGAGTTTATATTTGTGTAATTATAAATTATCAAAAAAATTTAAAGCAGACTGGATGATGAGAGGTGTCAAATCCAAGTCTCATCTCATAAGACAAGTGAAATGAGTCTAGTCTGGTGGTCTCCAAACTTTTGAGTCACAGAGTACATTTTAAGGGAGGAATTCGTCGTGGAGTACTCCATTCGTCCTTAAGTTAAAAGCACGCATGCGCATTCTCGTCAGCCTTAACCTAACTATATTTATCAAGTCGATGGGTTATAATTTCGCAAAAGCACTGATAATTTTTCAATTTATAAATTGTTTTCATTTTGGACTGAACTTAACATTTCACATGGACAGGAGATGGAACTTTAAATATCGTTTTTTTTAAACCCCAGTTTTGCATGTGCGTGTTTTTAAAATAAGGGCGACGATATTTTAACCTAATACTGACATTCGTACTAAACCAAACAACAAGAATATTGAATACAGAAGGTACAATTTAGTATTTAAACATGTTAGAGGTCAACTTTTACCTTGAGAAGGGTAATTACAGACGGTGATCACACTTTTTTTAGAACGATTTCAGTGCCATTTAATTAATGATAAAATTGCAAATATTAAGTTTTAAGACGGTCGATTTGAAACCGCTTTTTCTGGACTATACGTCTGCATTGTGTTTTAAGTGATAAATAAGGCCTTCTGTAAAATTTGTAGGGGTACTGTTTTCCACTCCTATTGCACTACTTTCCAGAAGCTATCAATCGTGGCGGATTTGAGTTTCGAAATGGCTTTGCTCCAGGCCAAAATAACAATTGTCGATAGTTGAAACACCAATAAACTTTATATGTTGAAAAGGTATATATACAATACCTGTATCAGTCTTCATGTTTTAAAGGAAGGTAGTCGGGCTGTTTCTTAGTTCAGTTTCACGTTTTGAATGCCATTGGGATAAAGAATTGTAATTTGTTCTGTGAATATCGGATGTAAAATATTCGCCTGAAAGTAAGATGAGTTGATTTTAAAAATTTTTCCTTCTCTTCTTAATTTTAATTTTCCCATTATGGGAGAAACCTGCGAAAATAATAAACCCCTTACTAAAGTTTTCTTTGCATTCTAGAAACCAGGTTTGAATATTGTTTCTTCCAGGTTTTCGATAGTAAATACTAAATAGATCAGTGATTCCCAAACGTTTTGGAGCCGCGACTCCCTTTTATAGTAATCAAAAGATCCGTGACCCCCTCTGTCTGCCACCGCAACATTTGCATAATAAAAGCATTTTTAAGAGAGTAAAGGAAACACATTAAATAGAAAATTATATTATATTAATTATATATATACCTATTATATGCAAGCATTTCGAACAGAGTAAAAAACACATTAAATATAAAATTATAATATGTTAATTATATATATATTGTATACATATTGAATACAGGGAGTTTTCTAAGGTCCGGTATTTCGCAAAGAACTTTTGAACGAAGGCTCGTAGAGCTGTAAAAGTTAGGTGTGCGTATAGTAAAGTGTCCATGGCCGATGAAATGGGGTCGACGACAGCGCCCTCTGTGGCGAAATCGGGAAGTTATTACACCTAATTCTGGAACTAGAGGAGATACAGAAAAATTTTCAATTACGAAGTTGTTAGTCATCAACTATTTAGTAAGAAACATTTTGTCTCATAACCTTAAGAGGGCAAAATTCTTCATTTAGAAGTTATTTAAGGTATCCGTCCAGCAACGCCATTGTTGGTCAAAATTCCGATTTAATGTCAATCATTAAATTCAATTTTCAAAATTCATGTTAACTTCAATCATTCATTCTTGTAATTCTGTAAAACTTCATTCCTTACGTAAGTACAGATTCATGTTACGTACAGTATAGTGGGAAAAAATCGATGTTATTAATGCTGTTTTAGTTAGTATAATGTTATTATTTTGTGTTATCCTGCTTATTTGGTATGATGCGGTAGCGACGACAACCCAATTAGTTGCCAGGTTCGCGTCTTAACCAACTACTCTACTGATACGCTTACGGTAGAATGGGGTTGTCGTCGCTACCGCATCATACCAAATAATCATAATAACACAAAATAGTAACATTTCTACAAGAGCATGAATAACATCGATTTTTTTCCATTACTGTACGTAGTATATAACATGCAATCTGTACTTACATAATGAATGAAGTTTTACGGAATTACATGAATGAATGATTGAAGTTAACGTGAATTTTGAAAATTGAAGTTAATGATTGACGTTAAATCAGAATTTTGACCAACAATGGCGTTGTTGGACCTAGATCTTAAAAACCGCCTAAATAACAAATTTTGCCCTATTAAGGTGGTGAAAAAAATTTGTTTCTTACTAATTAGTTGGTGCTTAACAACTTTGTAATTGAAAAATTTTCTATATCTCCCTTAGTTCCAGAATTAGGTGCAATAACTTCCCAATTTCGCCACAGATGACGCTGCCGTCGATCTCATTTCATCGGCCATGGGCACTTCACTATACCCAGACCTAAATTTAAGAGTTCTACAAACCTTCGTTCAAAAGCTATCATGTCACCTGACTGTAGAGAGCAATCTGTATATAAAGTTAACAACCATTAGTAGAATATTGCAATGTGTGTAGCCATGTTGAAATATAAAAGCGTTGGAAACATTTGGTATAAAATTCCTTATAAAAATAATTGTAGGGACCCCCCGGGTTGGGAACTACTAAAATAGACCTTTATTATTGTTGTTGCAGGTATTTAAGTAAACCCATGCTTGATCAAGGGTCGTAATATATTTCCATTTATCTTCTGCTAAAAAGGTTTTCATATAGCGTTTTAAAATTTTTCTGCTTTCAGCCACATGCCTTGGCAAGAACTGGTAAACGCCATGTTTTTTATCTTTTTTAAGCTGTAAATCTTGATTTATTATTTTGCTTATCGTTGACACAGATGTACTTAAAGGCTTTGCGATGGATCTCTACGTCTGTGGATTTTCTCCTGCTACCAGCAATTTCACTTTCGAAATATTTTAACATTACGCACCTTTGAAGGGTATTCGTTTGGAGCCTTCGTTCCATATGGAAGTAATGATGGACGGTTTCTCCCTACCCAATTAATAGTGTTGCTTATTTTGTACACAAAAATTTTAATACCATGCATTTCTCAAGGTTTTTTAAATAGGAAATAAGACATTTTTTCTTCAGAAGGTGCAAAACCATAGCCTTAGATCCACAGCTTGTTTGCTTCCGACATTTTGAAAGCCGAATAAATTTTAAAGTGGCAAAGCATGTTTTACATTTCAAGTAAGAATCTCTTGCAAGATTTTTCCCAACGAAAACACAATTTCTTATCCTCCATCGAAATCGTTCTAAAATTGTGTAAGCACTCTTTGTATATCTTACAAACCTCGTGTGAAGAAAAATAGCACCATTCCAGCGCTTTGGTGACCGAGCGGTTAAAGCACACCAATTCAAACGGGGGGTGTCCACAGTTTGATTTTGGGCCAGGGTGATACTATCTTTTTTCTATAAGAACTTGGGTGTCAAAACACACATCTCGATTTCCTCGAATACACATAAAACCCATTACGATGGTAAAGGATTGACTTTTTATTTTAGGGTGGGGGTTAAGGACAGAATTTGCCATGGTCTTGGAATAACACCCTTCATTTATCATGAAAGTTGGAATTTTTTACAGTGAAAAAATATATTTGGGGGTCATGACCCCTGTGACCTGTGTCCGCGCTCACCATGGTGGCTGTGTGTTAACCACTAGAAGGAAATAATATCTTACAAATCAAATTCCATTTCATTCGAAGTATTAATTTCCCCAATAATTCCAGAAAAATAAACAATATATGTGAGAACAGGAAATAATAAAAAAAAACTTAGCGAATCAAAACATTTTAAAACGAATTGAGACCAGATATTTTAAGTCCACCATATTGATGTATTTTAATGTAATTACATATATTTTTTTTTTCGAATAGCTTCCGTGAGCAGTTGATGGCGTTTCGTAGAACATAGTTTGAAAACGGTTGGTTTAATCTTTTGTTTCTATGATTGAACACGTTGTACTATAAAATATATCAAAATGCATTGTATTACGCTTCTGTAATTGTCCTGTGGCTTTTAAAATTTCAGCGAACGTGTTCATAGTATATAAACAAGGATCAAATTCATGTATGCATTTAACATATTGTATATCGTATGTTTTTCTGCATTTGTGTGTAATATTAATTACAAAATCTTTGCTTTCACCAGTGGTAGTAGCATTTCGTAATATATTCTGTCTATGTATGTAATCAACAAAGTAATTCTTTGTCCGTCATTTTAGCAATTATATGTAAAATACAATTTTAGCTTTAAGATAATTATCGATTGCTATCATATATGAAACAAACTAACATACATAAATTTAATCGCTTTTTTCACATTGCGTGTGTGTGTATTTTCCTGAGGAATGTACATTTATTCTATATGTAGTATCAAATATTGCATGTATTGAATATTTAAACAGCAGGAGCAGCGTTGATAAAACGTGTGTAACATATGTTTTGATATGTATGTGTGCGTGCGTGTGTGTGTGTGTGATGTCTCATATAGTTTGAAAATAAGCTTATTTTGTTGGCAAGGGAAAATTCACTAAATCACGGATTTGATGCTATTTCTTTGAGTTTCAGAAACTCGTAATTTCCGTGAATAGCAGCTTTATTTAATAGTCCAAATCTGGTCGGTTTTAACGTTGAGCAATAGAAAAGTACATATATGTATTCAACTGTCCTCCTCCCTCTGTACGCGGGCTCGTGTTTCTCAAGTGAAAGTATATTTGTTCTACATGCACTATTCGATATTTCATGTATCGATATATATAGTTAAGCAAGCGTGTTTAATACAGGCTATGATATACAACATATACAGTGGATTTGCAATTTTGCTAGCTATTTCTGGAATATTCGATTCCAAAGAATATTCTAGAAAAAAAATCCTAATTCCCCCATTTATCATCTTTTTCCTCACACTTTCTTGTAGTTCGTATAAGTTCGTAAAATCTAGATTCCAGTGTATATAGTTTTAAAGAATGTCTATCTGAGTAACAAGTAAAGCAAATTCACAAAATACAATTACTAGCTGTTTGCACATAAATGGTCAGGTGGGTTTAATCAACGCCTTCTGACAACTAGTTGGGTTTGGATCTTATCCTCGAGCTTGGTTTTATATAAATACGTTGTGTAGTGGCAGCAGTCGCCTATGTGATGCATCAATGGTGAAATGACAGAAAACTTCCCACTTTAGTCGATTATAAAAACAGTTGGACAAAAAATTATTTTAGTAACTATCCATGGCGGGCTTAATAAAAAAATGAGTTGTTCAAGTTTCTCAGGGCCTTTGACCATCGTGAATAATAACCTACTGACCAAATGTTGGACAGTAAAGAATTATGTATCCAACCATTTGTGTATTTTTGCTCAGGGTATATTATTTAAATTCAATTTAATTTTGTTTTTTTTTCTGGGCATCACTCAAGCAAAAAAGAAAATGCAATATAAATAATAACAAAATGAAAATGATGCCAAGGTGATAATGATGAGAATAAAGGCCCACATGTTTCGGACCAAGTTCTCATCACCAAGGCTGACAAAACATACAGATAGACACCTCAACACATTGATGACATAGTAATAACGAACATATACATAAATAGAAATATGGTACATATGCATGATGTATAGGTATTGATACATCGTCTAATAATACGAAATCTTCTTTATTGTATTTTATGTTAAAACATAATGTACAGAGAAAAAAAAAGAGTTTTTTTTTGTTGTTTTGTGTTTGCGGGAAAAGAAAAGAAAAAGAAGATAATTTTTGTATATATTTTAGATTTTGAGATTGAGAATTGGGCTTTGAGTGTAGCAGATATGCTTTTGAAAGTAAAATAAAGATTTAAATCTTCCGTTCTGAAGCTAAGTGTTTGAAGTCTTTCCCCACTGGAGACGTGGTCTTTGTGATCGTAATAAAAGACGCTATAGTATCATATGTCTCTGATACAGATATGATATATGTACATAGGCATATAAAAACCCACATTTTAGTTTTAAAAGTTAACGTCTAAATGTATGAAATATATTTAAAACCTTATTTACTCACAGCCTCTAGAAACACCTGAAAATAAACACAATGCTTTAAGCTACAATATCTGGGCAATAATACAAAAATTTTCCACCACTTTATGTACTTTAAAATAAATATTATAAGAGACAGCATCTTGTCCCGAATCCTGGGAAATGCCTACTGCAGCTGTTTATATACATAATGCATAAATGCCTTTGCCTATGTTATTTCAAAGATACATCGTAATATTTCATGTGATAGAAGAATGTGGTTACGAAAAAAAGCGAGCAAGACCCTTTTGGAGTAAACCTTCAAACAACCTTTGTAACAATTCCAGATTTTTACACGTAAACATTTATATTTTTGTGTTTAGATGCATTACATTAGTTTTACGGTTTAGTTTGCTACACTGATTTCAAATACCTACCAATATGGTTAATCCACATAAATTTGGATATTATTTAATAACGCGGGACGTAAAGGTATTTCCAACTTTTAAGAATACGATTTTTTTAAATTTTCATTGCAGCAGTAGAAAAATACGCTAGTATAATATATGTAATATTTCTCATTCCAAAAATACTTAAAACTTTATTCTGAAATGAATGTGTATTAAAATATAAAAAGCATAAATTGTATGGTCACGCCTTGAGGAGTGGATATTCTTAATGCAAAATTAATTTAACATATAACTAATGTTAACCCAGATATGAGTAAAATGACAACTAAAATGAATTAATCTAACATTAAATAATATAAATATAGAGATATACGTATAATTGAAAAACATACGTACTATTATCTGTCTGCCAATTTAATCTGAGGCAAAAGTAGACCAAAACGTTTTTAGGAATTAGTATGTACCCATACAAATTATTACATTTAGTACTTTCCACTGAATAACCCCATTACAATTGTACTACTACATAGCAGCACGTTTACTATAAAAATTATATTTACGAGCTATTTATACAGTGACAATATAATGAAGTATAGTAACATATGTTTTATATAATACAAAATAAATAAAAGACACAATAAAACGAATATAGAAAAACAGAGTTTTATTTTTGTATATACATTTTATTATATCTTTCATTTCAAGCAGTCATATTGTCAATTATTTTGATCTTACCAACTTTGCTATACTGTAGTCTTGAGAAATGGCACAACGACTGTACAAAAGAATAATAAAGTACTATTATTAAGAAATGAGTTGTAAAGCACTTGGTTATTACTGTGTACAAGTTGCGAGATTTAATTTAAGGACATTTATTACATTATATATATTTTTACGTGGCTAAACTTATTTTTCTTAAGAAAGGTTCACGTAATAAGTAAATAAACTCAGAGCAAAATAAAAGATTTATTTACCCGATCGAACAATTCCATCACACTGAATCAATCTCTCCTACGACAGCAATCCCCAAGGTATCTCACAAAGCTAAAACAAGCAAAAACAGTAATAAGAAGAGAACGATCGCATGAAGCCAGCCACTCAACTGCCTCGTCGTGAGCACACGCCTGACAGAAAGCAAACTAATTGTTTTTAAGAATTCGAAAACATACAAAAACGTTTTTGCCAAATATTTAACATTAAGCAACGTATAAGAAAAACATTGTAGTGTTGTCAGTTGATAACATTGTAATTAGAAAAGTTTCGCTACTTGGCTGTCTTGGTTGTGAAGGCCCAGAATTCTTAAGAGCCCGACGCGGTATCTATTTTAGTAAATAATACAAAATGAAGGAAACACTATTGACGCTAGAGTTTTATATTTTTGTAATACTATGTTCATATTTTCTGATACTTGTTATTCAATATAGACTCTTTGTTTATCATTAAGCAATTTTTGTTTTTAGGAAATGGATTTTGTTTGAGTACCTATTTTCATATGGTCTTTATTTGGCTAACATAACTTAAAAATATACCCATTTAGTAAGCAGTCGTGTCTATTTATTAATTCATCCAACTTGTGGTTGGTGCATCTTAACGCATATATTTTATTCAGAGGGCGGAGGGATTTTAACTTCGTGTCTTAAGAGAAAGGTTTATATTGGTATATCAATAGTTCTTTAACGGTCAGTAACATTAAATGTAGCAATAAACAATGATGAAATTCAAAAATAATGAAATTTGACAACGAAATTTGAAAAACAATGAAATTTGAAAAACACTGAAATTTGAAAAACAATGAAATTTGAAAAACAATGAAATTTGAAAAACAATGAAATTTGACAACGGAGTTTGAAAAATAATGATGAAACTAATTTAAAGGAGTAGTAAGCTGGGCTTGCTTAAGACAATTAAGAGAAACTAGAGAAACATATATCGAAAACAGTACAAACTGAAGGGGAGAGAACATAGAAAAGTACTAGACGAGAGATTACATGGATATTAAAGTAAAAAGTCAATGGAAATGGGCTGGGCAAAATGCACGAAGTATTAATCAATGAAGAAAACCGAAATTCTCAACAATATACTTGAGAACGATCAAATGCTTTACCTCAAATTGGTGGATAAGATATAAAACATTTAGGGTAAGAACAGGGGTCCTCAAAATTGCGGCACTTGATTCTCGGGGATGGATATGACATCGTTAGAAGTCAGAGAAAACGTTAATTAAAAACCCCGAATATAACAGCTATGCAATTATTCGTACACATTTTAAATATTTAAAAACTTATTTCTTTGCATTGATAAACTCTTGTGTGGTTGTAACTGATTTCAGCCATGCTTGATCTACTTTAGGTAAAGGCAGAATTAGATACAGAATTGCCTGACCATTTAAAACTTAAATTTATTAATCTTAAATACAACAAATGATTTTACCAAGCGACAAAATCTATCAATGTAACGGGTGTGGATTTTGCCAAGCGTCAAAATCCACAAACGTTAAGCCGATAGTGATACTCAGTTTACTGATTTAATAAAACTCCTATTGTAATGCATCCGATTAGATATAATTACAGTGTAGGTATATAATAGGACCTGCTGAAAATGATCACATTTGGGACTGGACTGTAATGGTCGCCATAGGCAGGTGGCCATTGTACACGACAGATTTTTGCACAGGCATAATTTGGTTCCTACCAGTTCTTTCTTATAAAAAGTGGTCACATTGTTCAGTGTGGTCAATTTACCAAGTTGATGACTTTGCCAGGTTCTACTGTATGTGCATATGTAGTGTATAAATATTAAAAATTAAAATGAACCGATAAATGATTAAAACTAAAAAAATCACCAAAGCGGGTTTGCTCTTGTCTTCTTATAATTAGGCAGTAGTAAAATAGAAGGAGCAGATAAAAAATAAACCATGGAATTCTTAAAGGAGCCAAAGGCAAAAAAAGGGATTAATGACCCTTGAGTTTGAGCAACTCGTGGGCAAATGGCTCAGAACGGACATTCATGAAAAAAATTTAGAAAGACCTCTATCCAGCAGTAGAATACGATGTTTGATCATGGCGACGATGAAGACCTACGTATTAGTCTCGTTTGCATTATGATGACCTGCATCGTAAAATTTTTTTATGTAGACATTAAAGCCATGCGATGACGTAGTTCCAATGCGTTCACAAAGCGCGCCGTTAATCTTGATTCGAACGGTTTTTCAGCGGGTACCCCATCCAGCGGCGTAGGCAGAAAGTTCATAAGGGGGGTTATAGGCTTAATGGGAGGGGTTACAGAGCTACTACTCATATATTTCTATGTTAAATATACAAAATTTCATTGCGATGGGGGTTACAAGCCCCAACCCTCCCCCCGTGGCAACGCCTCTGCTTCATTTACCTCCAAAAAAACAGACGCTTATAGACTAATTGCTCCCTGTAGTCCGGAAAAACAACACTTATAGACTAACTGCTCACTACAGTCCGGGAAAGGAAAGGGAAGGGAACGCTTATAGACTAATTTGTTTACTATATTCCGAAGAAAGGAATGCTTATAGACTAATTGCTCACTATAGTCCAGAAAAAGGAATGCTTATAGACTAACTGTTCCCTATAGTCCAGAAACAGGAATGCTTATAGACTAACTGTTCCCTATAGTCCGAATAAAAAGGAATGCTTGTAGAGTAATGGCTCACTTGAGTCCGGAAAAAAGTATGCTTATAAACTAATTGCTCACTGCAGTCCAGAAGTTGGTTTGCTAGGACTTACCTAGATAGCAAAAATCGTCCTAGGGACGTCCTGACGATGTCGAGAACGTCCTCCAGACGTCCCAAAAAATATTTTTGCTCTCTAGGTAAGAGGTTCAAAGTCCTCGGTAAAATATAGGTCCACCGCCCTACAATGGCGTATGGTAAAACATTTGCCTGACATAGCATTAAACCCAGGTTTGATTCCAGAAGACATCGTAAAACGTGTGCCGTTTTTCTGCCAACCGTAGTCCGGGGTTTGCTTATCTTGTACAAATTCTTCGGAAAATTTTAGGTCAAGGCGAAGTTTAAACTTAATTTTACTTGCGGCCCAAGCAAGCGGCAAGCAAGCATTACCGATCATAAATATTTATTAAAGATTTCTTTTCATTTGTCAGACAGATTTTGTTAATTTCGGATAATTTTTTATCCCTATTTTATCATGTATGTATTCGCAAACTTTACTCGTATTTTTGTAACTACTGTGAAACATGATGCTACCTGCAACATTGTAATAATTTATGGCGTTTATTGCGTCTTCCATTGGCTTTTTCTCTCGTCGTTTTCATTGGTATTATTCTTTTCATGCTATTGCATTCCATAGTCAATTCCATATGAAATACATTTCTTGAAATTTAGTTTGCTTCAATACTCGAATGATACCTTTATTACTTGCAGTTGTCTTCGTCAATTATCAGATGTTTGACTTTTTTAATCAACGTTACCACTCTATAGGCTTCTATAAAGACATAACCTATTATTATTAATGAAAATACCAGGCATCTGATTATTTATTCATTAGTACTTATCTTTAAGATGTAATACAAATTGTATAGAAATACACATTCGTTAATTTTGTGATGTAAATATCACAGATAACTGCAAATAAAACGTTTTATTAATCTTCTTTAAAAACGCTCCTTAATGTCGGGTATATTACATGCCGCTTATAATTACCTTACTTTAAAATGTAGATTATGACGTATATTATTAGACATAGTGACATAATAGGGGATTTCTTTATATTTTGAATTGATTTATTAGAACTGTATATGTATTTTAAATATATTCACGACACAGCAAAAA
>QLNU02015270.1:24815845-24836929 GCA_006491805.2 Dysdera silvatica
TTAATTTTTTGCCAAAAGTGTTTACAGAGACGGAATTTTTAAGTAAAGCATTTTTTAAATAAAATAAAGTATTCTCATTTTATACATGGAACAAAATTTAGTGATGGAAATATTTCTCCGAAGAAGCAGATTTAAACGAGGTTTATTTTTTAGCTTGAGTGGAATATTCTTTTTCAGTTTGCTTCTTCTATTTTAAAATGCATAAAGTTACGTGCAAGCATAGATCCGCGCTGAATGTAATAATGCAAAAATTCGAGTTTAAACAGTTGCAGAATTGTTTCTTCATATTTTTTAATGGAAATATTTTTCTTAAGGGGATATAATTCCTTTATTTCCTAATGTAAACAAATAATCATTTCGAATTTTAGAAACATTTCAATACTAGAAGTAAATTGTATTGGGGAAGAAAGGGGTTAAAATCTTCCATCTTTCATATATATATGCGTGTGTGTATGTATATATATATATATATATATAAAAGAATCTTAACAATTGTATAAAAGTATATAGCTATTGTAAATTTAATTCTATTGTTAATGGATAAGCAAGAAATAAAGATCTATAAGAATATTTTTAAGACAAACTGAATCTCAGGAACAGCGAAAAATCAATTTTCCCATTCTGTGAACCGCTAATTTGGCAGTGACAAACGACTTACTCAGGATATCAAATGGTAGCTTAAATTTGATTTAGCCACTTGCTAAATCAAATTTTCTAATAAAGGAGTTAATATAAGTGAGCAATACTCGATATTTTATCGGAAAATGTATCCTTCTCCAGTCACGGAGATTTTAGGCGAATACTGGAATTAGAATTATTGCAGTAAAGTTCTCAACCTAGCAATTCACCCCTTAGGTTCTTGGCCTCTTCCAGGGATGTGAGAGCGGGAAGAGGAAGATGAGAAAGACAGGCCTGCGTGCCGGCATCTCGGCGCAGCCGCGGTCTTGCAAAGAGCGCGCGAGAGAGTCGGGGGAGGGAGTTACCGACTGATCGACCCTACTGTGGTGGCTGTTTCAGCGTTTCTACCGTCGCTGGAGTTTCCTCCGAACGAGGCCCCACCTGACCCCCCTTCTAGTGGGCCCCGGGGGCTCGCTCAGAAACACACAAACATCGTGGGTTAACGGGAAGAAATAATAACGGAGGACCCCGCCGTTCTGTTGAAGAACCCCTTCTGGGAGTGAAAACTGGAGGTGTGATACTGGTGGAACGTGTAAAGATATCTGGCAGTGTGCCGGACAACAACCAGCCTTCAGCCATTCCTGCAACTCTTCGGTGCTTGAAGCAAGAACATTGGAATCTTATTTCCGCCACATTTGAACAAGCAAAAATATATTATAATATATAAAAGTTGAGAAAATGAACTCCCGGTCCTAAATGCGAATGAGAGAATCTTCATTTCTGTAGTGGTAATTTCTGCGAAATCTCGAAAATATTGGTGCATTACGAAATTTTTTGGAGAATGTATCCGAACTTTTATCTTTTCCAATTATAAGACTGCAAGTGGTGGTGATACGTAAGGTTTAACAATGCTCTTCAGAACTTGTTACCCCATTGAAGAAAATGTGTTGATTCAAAAACTTGATGGCCAAAGAGACCAGCAGATTGGACTGCAATCTTCCACAGGGCATACATATTCTAGACTGAACTTTGGACTATCAATGGCATCGGAGCTTTGATAGACCCCTGGACAGCTGTGGCTACAGGGGCCATTCGTTATTACAGAGCTGCAGAAACAGAGACAGGGTGCTAGATGAATCAGAAGACATTTTTAGCATGTCAGGATTTCGAGAAGTGGTATGTTCCCACCAGCCTTTAAGCCATGAACCATAAGGGGCTTTTTATTTGTGCAGTTCTCACCTGCTTTGGTGTTATCAGAGGTAAGAAATTCGTATTTCAACGTCAAAAATATATATAATTTATAATTTTTGTTTTGTTTTAATGAGCCTGCTTAGAAAAAAAAAATCCAGGGTTGATTAGCAGTGCTACCCAACTTTCCCTTCATTGACACAAGTGTATACGGAAGTTAAAATGGGATATTTCATGCTTTATAACACAGCATAATATAAAAAGAGTGTATTATTATACGATTTTTAATAAAAAAAATATTAGTCTTAATCATATATTTAGCTTTAACATTCAAAGTAATGATCTTTTAATTCAAAGTAATTATTTTGTAATTCAAAGTAATTGTCTTGTAATTCAATGTAATTGTCTTGTAATTCAAAGTAATTATCTTTTAATTGAAAATATATTATTTTCATTACTTAAATTTTAAATTATGCGAATACGTGTGTTTCTTATGCTACTTATAAATATAATTTTGTTCCATTTATTGGGATATTTAGTCAGGAAAAATTCATGACATGGGATATTCGTTTGTATAAAAATCTGAAATTTTTACATTTTCCAATACGATTCGTAATATTTTAGATAATATTTACTGAATTAAATGAGAAAACCCACTATATATAATTTAAATGGTATTAAAATGAAAATTTGCGAAATCATGTACGTTCATAAGACTGGATATACATGCAGCCCATGACTTATGTGGCTCCATGTGTATCCACTCTTATATGTGCTTATGTGCCGTAAGAATATATAACTGCATATATGTGCGCATACAATATACAAGTCTAGTCTAGAATATTCGAAATACCAATTTTATGACTAATGATACATATTCCCTCTATTTTGTTCTTTTTACCACATAAGCCTATATGTAAATATAAAAATGTCATTTAACTTTTATTATATATATATTATGTGTGTAATAAATTAATCATAAAGAATAAATGAAATCAATATATGCACATGCATATATTGGTATCATTCATATATATTTTTACCATCTTCAACTATTATTTATTGCATATGGAGCTATTTTTTTTCCAATATGTTGTTTAATGTTTTTAACTCCTCTGCCTTCAACCCATTCTTGTTATCTCAATATTTGTTTCACGATCCTTTCGGAAGATTACACATCTTCGTACACTTAAAGCTACTTGCAATTTTTCTATTGCTTCTATGGCTAATATTCATCTCTACATTTCGTAAAAGAGAAGCAGCGAAACCTCAAAGAATATAGGCTTTTCTCTTCATGTATAATACTACTTTCCTACAAATTAGAAGTTTCCACCAAATATATTCCATTCGTTTTCATTATCAATATAGTTTTCTTCCATAACATGTATCCCCTCCTATACCAGTTGAAGGAATATATTGATTGATTCTGGCATTTCAACTTCAATATTTTTAAAATTTATCATCGGTTAATCAACCATTGAACCTAACTTTGATTTTTGGAATTCTATCCTATGTCAGTCTGACGTATCTCTACTTTTTGTAAGAGATTTTATAACACTTCTCGGTGCTAACAAAATTATTATCCATATTTCGACTTGTTGCTACGGTGTGTAGTGGTAAATGTGGGATATAAAAATATGTATAAAATGTAGATAATTTAAGTACTCTTCGGTTGCTTCTTTATTATATTAGTTTACTTACTTAAAAATTGCCTTGGAAATTGGGATTTAACATTTAACATCGTTGTATGACACTCCCCTATTCTTCTGCAAAATCCGATATTATTGTCCTAACACATCAAAGTTTAAGCATCAACTTCCAAAGTTAATGCTCATCTCCCTATTTCTGGGGGTAAGTTGAATCTTATATTTAATAGAAATAAACCAGCACTCGGTGCGTGAGAGGCATTGCTGCATATATAAAATCTTCTTAAAGATATTGACACAGTACACACATCAAGCTGGGCAGACTAAACTGATAACGATTTCAAAATTAGTCCGTCGCCTTCAGCAGTTTATTTGTAATTCAAATATGCAGTGCCGAATTAAGCGTCTTATGGGCTGTAGGCCTGAAAGAGGAAATGAGCCCCTAAAAATGTGTCCTCTGCGATTTCCAGTTAATAAATTTTGCTTTTCTTCCAAGTTCATTATTTATCGGGGCCAGCTGGATCGCCGGATAACCGGCCCCCGGGCCGATACGCGCTCACGGGCGATAGGACTTGCGCCCTCATGGGCTATAGGACTTAGGCCCTCCGATAAGCCAAGGTGTGTGCCTTATTTGAGAGGACCCAGTCCACCCCTGTTTTCTATACCATTCGGATCTATCAATTTTGAAACTCGAACATGTGTAAATAAACAAAATGAAAATGACAGTTTAAGTTAAATCATATGAAGCCTCCCCCACAACTTCAAGGTCCCTAAGGAGGGCCCCAAAATCTCGGGGCCCCTTATTGGACTATAAGTAAATCCGGCATTGCAGGCATGATACGTATTGTATTGGTAAAAATTAGTAATCGAATAGATGCGGACCTGGACAACCAAACAGGATATGAGGAACGACTTTAATGCTTTCAAAACTTGACCCTTAAGAACAATAAAAAGAACTGGAGGTATTGAAAAATCTTTAATATATAAGTTTCCGAACGAATACAGTTCAAAAAGGATATTCTCAAGATGATGATGGCTCTACGGTAGTGGGAAGGTTACGTGTTCGTCCGACGTGCCGTTAACCCTGACCGTATTCCCAACGGGGCCAAAAATAACGTTTACTGACTGCTTATAATATAGTTCGGCGGTTGGTTCCTTGCTATGGTTCGATTCCTCGGAAAATTGTAGTTCCCGAAGCAGCCTGACAGTTGCTGTCCTTGCGCTGCGGAAAATGCAAATCAGTATAATTCTCCGAGTAAAATTCTCAATTTCTGGGCATATTGTGAATGGATAAAAATACACAAATGCCCCGATTAGCACTGGAATTTCATTCTTGTCAACGTTCTAGCTATAGCTTTCTGCTTTCCTCCATTTCTGTAACCTAATCACTTGTCGCTATTTTCTGACTTCAAAACTAACGACACAATATCAAAAACATCATGTAACAGACGTATCACAAAAAATGCGCATAGATTGAATAAATTTATTCTTATCCAATCTTTCAATGATTAAACCGGGCAGCATAAGATGGAATTGAGAAATTCAAAGTATTATTTTCTCTATTGATAGAGGCTCGCATTGGGCATCCATATATGTAGGGTAAATCATATGTAGGATAAATGTAGGGTTACATACCGCACCGTTTTTAAAATCGATATTCTGAGACCCATGGCGCACAAACATGAAATTTACTTAGTCATAATAATCGATACACTTTTAAGAAGCATATATATTAGAAAAAAATAATCTACAAAAAATTCAATAAGCCGCTGTAATTTATTTTTTAACACCCTTCGTTGCGGCATCTCTCCCAAGTGTGTCGGGTGTTATGCCGCACCATGAGGCTTGCCGCGCTTCGTATAGTAAATGAATTTATGACGTATCAAATGCGTTTCTTCAAAAACTATGTTATGAAAAAATAGAATAACTGAAATTGCGATTTTATAAAACATAAAAATTGAATAAATTTAAAAAACATCTGCTGTTTTTATTTTGAACTCATTTTCAGAATCGGAACAAACATGGACAAAATAATGATATAAATGAATTACTTTTTTTTTCAAATAGGCTGGACTAATTTTTTAATCTATTCTCTCTCCCACAGTCGGCACAAAACTCATCGAAAATCGTACATTCTGCATGAAGCCATCGCTTACTTACATATAGCACACCGTAACCCTACTCATCCTTTTGTTACGTGATGATAATTTTCTTCATATTCCTTGCATCAGTCTAATTTTCTTCATATTTCTTACATCAGTCTAATTTTCTTCATATTTCTTACATCAGTCTAATTTTCTTCATATTTCTTACATCAGCCTAATATTCTTCAGAGTCTTTGTATTCACATCCAAAGTTTGTGATGACCCAGCTTCACTTTCCTTTTAAGCATCTCATTAGAATCACATCTGGCTTTCTCTATTGCAATGGAATCAATCCAGGGACAACATCAATTTCATAGCTAGTACTATGACTATTTGATTCATAATCTAACCACCTTCTTTCGTTATTTCTATTTCTTTCTTTTCCAACTTTCTTCTCCAATCTTTCTTTTAACGGTCTTCTGTTTTCTGCAGTGGTTATTACAAGTGCCTATTTCTTCATTGCCTTTCCTTTTTTCTTTATTTAGTTTTGAAATTGGAGATATTGCATGCAAATATTTCGATGGAGTTGTAATATCCTTTTCAGGCAAACCTTTACTCGTGGATGGCTGTGAATCCACAAGGTCTTATGCTTTCGGTTCAAGTGCACTTCTATTCGATGTTTTCAGTCGCAATAGTGGTGGGGAAAAAAAGAATTTGGAGAGCTTTTTTATGAATTTGGCGGATTTTTTGAAAACTTTGATGATATTTTTATGTATTTGTAAGAAAAGAAAATTATAATTAAATTGGAGACATTTGACTAGGATTTGCGATTATATTTAGTGGCATTTGGTGCAAAATAACAAAAAATTCTAAAAATTAAAATTAACATCCGAAAGAATACGCGCGGCATATGTCCCTGATTTTAACTGCGGCATGTATACCAATTTGTAAGGTATAGATGCCTCACCCAAAGCTTTCCTGATCTTGAATTCAAACATGGCGAAATAACAATGAAACCTCTCTACACTAAGACTATGCTTCGCTCAAACAGGGAATCCACTGACATCGTTAAAGTCTTAGCTGTAATATACAAAATACGATAGCACACGAAAATATTTCATAACAAAACTCTATAACTCACCTTATATATTTGTTAATTTAAAAACAAAAAGGCACAGGAACACGATGTTTTTACCAAACACGCTTCAAATACTAAATGGCGCACATTTGGTATTTTTTGCAGTGTCATCCCACAGCCCGTTTCAGAACTAGGGGTGGGGGTGCACAACTATACCGCATGCGGTATGTAACTGGGATTTACCCTATGCGCAGAGAAAAACTTACGCGACCTTCTTACTCTCATTCTCTTTAACTATTATATGGTTTTATGAATATATGTAAAAAAATTATTATTTTTTAAGCACTTATAGCTTATCCAATACTGGCTTCTCCCATATCATCTCAGTTTATCACTTTTTTTAATTTGTGACATTTAATACATTATTTTCAATATAATTTAACGCTTTTAGTTTTAATTTATTTTATTTAAAAATCAAACGTGTTGTCCCACCGTGTTTGGCGTTGAATGATCCTCGCTGTCCTTGCGCCATAAAACTACAACCAACCATTTAAAACGCGTCAAATGGAATCTACAGGACAATTTTCACTTTCGGAAGACACTTTTCAGGAATCACGAGTACACTTGTGCCCAGGCCAGCTGGTATTACCTTAGTTGTTCACAGCCACGTAGTCGAAAACGAAACTGGACCATACTCGCTCAACTTTGGTAATTGGACATTGATCAGTGTTTCCAACATCATAGAAAAAAATACTATTTCTGCCGTGAACTAAAAAATGTAAACGCATAGTTTGTGATATTCACTAATACAGTTGTTCTCAAACTTTTTACTCCACGAAAACCTTTTCTAGCCACATATCTAGCCACTGAACAGATTTCTTACCCTACATCTACCCACGAAACGTATTTTTAACCACATCTGGCCACCGAACACATTTCTCACCCCGATATCCAGCTACGGAACCCTTTTCTTACCACCTATCTAGTTACAGAACCACTTTCTTTCTACATATCTAGCCACAAAAAGCTTTCCTTACCACATATCTAGCCACTGAATATATTTCTTACCCCATATCTAGCCGCGGAACCCTTTTCTTACCATATATCTGGCCGC
This sequence comes from Dysdera silvatica, assembly GCA_006491805.2. Classification (NCBI taxonomy): domain Eukaryota; kingdom Metazoa; phylum Arthropoda; class Arachnida; order Araneae; family Dysderidae; genus Dysdera; species Dysdera silvatica. The sequence goes on from QLNU02015270.1 coordinate 24,823,574, forward strand.
GGAACGCCTTTCTTATCACATATCTGGACACTGAATCCATTTCTTACCTCATATCTAGCAACGGAACCTTTAATATATACCAAGCCATTGAACCCTTTTTTTCCCATATATCTAGCCACGGAACCCCTCTAAAACTATTTAATTGGACCCTAGAGGGGCCCACTACTCGAACACAAACATAAAAATAAGCCATAAATATGACAGTATAAAAGGTAAGTGATAATTTTTATAGTTGTATCTCTGTTATATTATTAGTTACATCTATCAGTTAGTATTAATCTTCTGCGTTATTCATTACAGTTAACTCTTTTCTACGTTATTGTCACGGGGGAGGGGGGTGGATTAGAGAAGTTGCAGATTTTCTTAGAATTGTCGGCGGTGTTTTACGAATTGCATCCAAAACTCCTGAAACGTTCTCACGGAACCCTACGGAACACAATTTGAGAGAAACTGTCCTAGTAAGTTTAAATACGAAATTTTAAATTAGAGTACACAGTATTGGAGGAGCGCAGGTGTAGGAAACCTGAAGGAGAGGATTGGAAAGTGAAAGCAGATCGTGGTTAAAAGTATTTGGACAGGGATATCAGAAACAGTGTAAAAAAGATTGAGCGTAAATGTGAAATAAATTAAATCACAAAGGGAAAACGTATTATCTATATGAATATGATCAAAAGATAAATTTACGTTTTAAGATGAATTCGCGATTCTTACAAATTTACCTACCGTCATTTTCAAAAACGTGTATAATGCTATTTTATTGAACAACATGAGTTTCTGAACAGTCGGAAATTAATTGCAAAAATTACGTGTAAATCTGAAAAGTATAAACTTTCGTTGAGTACCACATTCATTTGTTTCCGTCAAGTCGGTTAAAAGGTTATTAAAAATATTATTTTGAAGAAAAAACTAAGTTTGTAGATATGCAAGATATACCCTTAAAATATCAGCAAAACGCCTGCTGACGAAATACCCAACTTTATATTAAATTGTTTTATCTTTTAATTTATAGATCCTCTCGCATAGCATCTTGCGAGAGCGGTCATACTTCTGATTGCTTGTATTTTACGGCATAAGGTCAGCAGAGTTCAGGTTGTGCCAAGACTAATAGCAAGGGCGGATCCAGGATGTTATTATGGGGGAGCAGTTTCGTGGGCCCTCATCAGAAAAATGTTGATTTTGGACTGTTAAATAGTTTAGGTAAATGTTGTTATATTACTAGCCTTCCTTTATACTCACCAAAATATTTAATTTATGACAATGAATTAAAGATGGTCTTTTCTTTAATTAAACTATATGGTTTAAGGCATATTATAGTCAAGTATGACAGAAGGATAAGCTAGTAAAGGAGACATATACAATAACCAAAACGATAATTTACAATGTAATTAATAGAACAAGTTTAAATTTAAACTACAAAAACATCGTAATTATTTTACTTTTTTTATAATAAGCGACTTTTTAAAAAACTTGAAGTTTATAGTGCGAAATCAAGCCATCTTGGTTTCTTTGAAAATTTGTCAATCACTTTATTTACATCAATATGAATATTTTTGTGGGTGTGTATTAAAAGTCTTTCTTCTGTCATCTGCGTTCGAAGCCAAGTTTGAAGGCGCTTCAAGGATAAAAAAAAAAAGAATAAAACTACTTTCTGTTGAAGCAACACTTGCTAAAAACGTGGTATGAAGAACAAGAAGCTTGCAGATTCGTGGAAAAATGTCTGGATCACATTTCTTCAAGACTTCTAGATTCTGAACGCCAGTGTACGATTTTTGTTATTAGAGTCGTAACCAACGCGACACATAAAATATTCTTCTATTTCTTTTCACATTTAACCCTGACAGGGCGCCCCTCTGCCCCTCGCTGGATCCGCCCTTGACTAATATTTGCCGGAATATCTGAGCCTGTGTAATCCAGGGAACAAAACGCCGGACTATTGTACTATGGGAGTTGAACTCGAGTTTGCTGCACAATGGATGAAAGCGTTAGTTTTACGTCATCGTTGGCTTGCTTTTGATGTGAATGGTACAGTTCTTTGCCAAAATGGCCCAAATTGCTACTAAAGGTTTTCTGGAATTTCGGCAGACCTTGAAAATGTAAAGTAGTACGAAGATGGACATCTCAAAATTGATGCCCGAACTTCAATAATTGTTCGAGAAGATGGGCTTATATCGTGGAATTCACAGGGAGGAGAAAATCGAATTTTACCTCAAGCAAAGCTGAGTTCTGAATTAGGTTAGAAAACTGCCGAATGTAGGACTAACTTTGAGGAACATTTAAAACAAAGGCAGTCCGAAAATTAAGGTCTGAATACAGGATAGCTGAATTTTCAAAGACTAGGCTTGAGAAAAGGGAACAGTAATTTTCAAAACTTTGGGAATTTTATTTCCAATGGTACGTTTTATCTTTTGATTTGGTCTTTCTCATTTCAATCAGTGACACAAATTTTTATAGTATTATATGTAATTTCCTTCCCTCTCAATACTTTCAAGGACTCTTCTCATTGCAACGTAACGCAAACGTAGAGCAGTTATCGTTTTGCAAGTATAGCTTGATTGGAGCTATGATGTAATTTACTCATCACATGTGGTAACGTTGATCATACTGATAAGCTATTATTATTATTATTATTACCTCTTAAAGTTATATACGATATCCCGGAAGAACCCAAAATGAATGTTAACTAACGTTATTTCTTTGATATTTACTGTTATTTGTAGCGAGATTTAATACATCTTTAAAATACGAATAATCGTGAAGAAAAACAAACCAAATGCTTTTAAAATAGTGTAGCCTATTTATAAATTAATGTGATTATAAATACACAGAAATCTCCAAATGGACAGAATGAAAGTAAACAAATTGCCGATGAGAACTAGTCTTGCTATGTAGCAAATTTTTGATGAGAATGAAGTATGAGAAAAATGATTGGAATAAAACTAAAAATTTACATTGGATGAAGCTAACTTACGAAACTTTACTTCGCTTAGTAACTTGGGCCCTGAAGCATGTTGTCACGGCAACTTTTAGGGCTCAAGTTAGCAGGTTAAAAATATAATTCAATTTGTTATGCTTTTCATTCCAACCTAACTTTTTCTCTGAATTTAATTATAACCACTTTGTAATTTCGCCGCATATTTCCTTCCATCGTATGCATGTGTGACAAAATAATATATTCTAGACTTCTTTTAATTTGATAATTTTAAAATATATTAAAAGTCCTGTTACCCACTTTTTCCATTCTAATTAGAAATGTTGTACACTGTGGGAAAGAACTGAATATTTTTTAGATAAATTATCTCGATTATGCCTTAATTATAAGATGTCGACATTTTTCTATCAATTAAATACTTTACATCCAATAAATATGATGTTCACGTAAGGGCAAAGCCATCATAAGCATTATAATTAAAGAATTATTAAATTAAATAATATGTTCTATTTAAACACATGGGATTTTAAGGGAAAAGTTAAAATAAGGTAAAAAACAGTGATATATATATATATATATATATATATATATATATATATATATATATATAATATATGGCAAGTTACAAAAAAACGAAAATAATCATGAGGAATTAGCTTTAATTGACAGGCAAAAATATAAGTAAAATGTATGAAAATTGAAGGAATTTCCTTTTATGCATCGTTCGTTATTAATATTTTATGCATATTTCATTCTATACTTACTTTGTTATGTTGTATAATGTTTTAATATTTCTGAGGAAAATTTTACCTTTCCATCTTAAATTTCTGACGAGACGCTCCTTTTTTCCCGGAGATGGGATGGGGGTTGAAAGCAATACGTCTCCGTAATATGTTCTAGACGTTTTCGATAGAAATGAGGTCTGGGGAACGTAAGCCATTTAATGTTAATGTGACTAATATTCACGGTTTCTGCACTGTTCTCATACGGGTGTGGACTTCCATTGTCATTCATGAACAGAAAAACTACGGCCATAGAAAAAGTTAAGCAGGATATAGAAGAACATTGTAATATCATTCGTATAGTCCCATTTATTAGCATATAAAGCTTGGCGCATTCATTACCTTTAATGGCTACGCATACCACGGTCCCAGCGGTTCCATATATATCACCTTTCTGCGCATTCTTCACTACTGTAGCACTTTCAGGCCAAACCAACAGATACCTAGAATCTGAGGAACTAACATAACGACTGTTGAAAAGCAATAACCCTCCCGCCTTCATAAAAGTACATTTACCTATGAAAAGTACATATGACCTATGAAAATTACAAACGACCTATGAAAAGTACATATGACCTATGAGAAGTATATTTATCTAAGAAAAGTACATATTGCCTATGAAAAGTACATTTTTGATGCATAGAGTACTACTTAAAACACAGCCAATTTATTTGTGCATGCTCATTTGTAAACACGTACGCTGTCTTAAGCTTCGAATAGAAGAGAGCAGACCAGGTTTTCGAGTATGAGTCGTAGACATCTAACTGTTGTTTGTGGGGAAATTCGCCTTCGTCTACTTCAGTTTGCCAGAATGATGGATGCTGAATGATGGATGAATGCTAACCTAACCAGCAATTTTGAGGCCATTTACATTCTTCTGCCAAGACTAGAAATCTGTTACCTTACATCTTGGTAGGAAAAATGGGGCCCGACATTGTCCAAGACCGCTTTCCAATGAGTATGAAACTCTGGTTATAATATCTTGATTCCTCATTATGCCATATGCCAAACTCTGTTACCATCACTCAATTTGCAGCCTCCTTTCAATTTTCCAATAGCTCCCAACGCAAAATCATACGGATAACGTCTTCAAGAAATGAAGACAATTTCATGTACTTGATTTATTCCTTCGTGTTAAGGTTTTCCTTCAAAAAAGCAATTCGTATGTTGCGCGACCTTTTAGCTTCGATTCGTTGAAGTACTTCCAGGTGAACATGTATGCATCGTTTGAAAATTTACATCTGCATCAGAGCTCCACCATTTATGGCCATATTTTTTTCGTTGATATTTTGGATTTAGCATTTAATAAGAGTGTTGGTTTTAGATCTAGAATACCAGTATACATATATACACACATACATCTAAACTTAGTTATAGCAATATTTTGGGGACTATAGAAATTTTAACGCTATAATGATTATTGTGATAATTTTAAAATGTGTGTTTGTAAACTGTGTTAGATTTATAGTAAATGTGTAGCCTTATTGCTACATTTTTATACTTTTATTTTAATACACTTATTAGTTTGCATGGAAATCAGGGGTGTAGTCGGGGCCCACGGCTCTAGGGCAAAGTTTTAGGAAATCATACATTTTACAAACAAAATTCTGTTCAAGTTGTAAATAAAAAATATGTGGATTCTACAATTCTATTAAGAAAATTGTGTTTTAGAGCAATGACCCTAAAATTTTGAATAAATCAACTAAGAATCGTGGGAATTTAAATGAAACTATAGCTTGGAACACGTATCACAAACTGTGTTCCGAAAATAGTCAAAATACGTTATTTAACACAACTAAGGCGACAAGGGCGAAAAGGAGGACTTTTGGCTATTTTTTCAATTGTTTTCTTTATTTTATTAGCTCACTTCAGAGGTCATTCCTGGTTTACTTTGGCTTGGAAACAGGCGTTTATATCATATTATTATTATTATTTTATGCTTATATGACCCGAAGCTATATGCTGTAGGCAGTGTCGGATCCAGAGGGGCATTTAGGTGTGGGTCTTGCAATGGCAGCTCGACAACACATATATAATGACAATTTTTGCCTCTATCAGTTTAATGGGCTGTTGACTGGTTAGGGGGTTCCCTGATTCCTCCCCCCGTGGATACATCCCTGATTTAGAAGAGCGCTAGGCTACTTTGTTTCAGAACTACACCACTGCTGGAAATAGAATAATACAATAACAAATCAAATGTTTAATTAGGAAAGTTTTAATATAAAACAGCAAAAAACTATTTTATGTTTTATGCGTACCAAATTTTATGTAAAAAAAATCAGTAATATCCATTTGACTATTTCGGTATAAAAATTGTGTTTCTCTACAAATTTCCTGACATAACAAATTCAAAATAACATTGTTCTGAAACTAATTTGTAAGTCGACGATTATATGTTTTGCAATGTCACTAATTTGAATATAGAAACCACACTGCTACTCCCAGTGTAGTAGAAACAATAAACCATAAGCAAAATATATATGAAAACGTGCCATCAGCATTTCTTATTGTTAAGAAGTCGTCAACTAATTTTCAATGAAAAAAAGCATTTCTACGAAGTCTAAAAAAGGCTTTTAATGTTACGATGGAAAACTGCTTTTAGTTCAATGCTCTATCTAAATGTGCAGGCTCGTCATCAAGGTCCTATTAAAATAGCTGCCTTCCATTCCTTTCTCATGCCAATCCTTCATTATTTATTTCCTTAATTACTTATATGTAAAAAAGAAAATGCACAATTAATCTTCCTCTTCCCTCTATTGATCTCCGATCAATATCGTCGTCGGTTTCTTAAAAATTTCACTCGAAAACAAAGTTTAAAGAAACTAATAATGATCCTTAGACGGGTGTCACACTGGACTCGATGGTTTTCCATAAATGATAGAGTAATTTTAAAAGGTTAAGTATTATCTGAGCACAAATATCCCAATATATTAATTATGTCTCTTCATCTGACATGATTCTGTAGATAAATTATCCCCCTAACGGACAGACATCTTTCATATTTTATTTATAAATTAATGAAAAGGAAAAGTAATTGAAGTTTTATAGAAAGCGTGAATGATCGTAATGAAGTTGGGATAAAAATTTGGTTTAGTAAATTATGATTTATATTAATTAAAAATGTCATCGCAACATTAATCACTTTTTAAGATGATATGTAATTATACAATAATTTATTTACTCTACTTTTTTACTTTGTGAAGGTCGAATATGTAAAAAAAAGAATTTATATAGCCAAAATCTGTTATAACGCTGTTCTAGAGGAACCTGAAATCTGTATGCTATAAATGAGTAACGTACTAAAGGATAAATAAGTACAGCACTGACGCTCGAGAAGGGATTACAGTATTTTGACCCTATAACACAGTGGTACCTAACTTTTTTCAAGCCGCAACCTAATTTTATAGTAGCCAATTAATCCTCGACCCCTTTTATAGTAATCAAAAGATCCGCGATCTCCCCTTTGTTTGCCGCTGCCACGTTTGCATAATAAAAGCACTTTTAACAGAGTAAAGAAAACACATTAAATACAAAATTATATTTTATTGATTATACATATAATAAATTAACATATGCAATATCTGCAGCCATATTTAACTATAAAACATAATTCATTGGAATAAGTAAAAAATTGGACAACATTGGAAAATATTGGAATAAGTTAAATAATTGATTGGAAACATTTGGTATGAAATTCCTTATAAAAATAATTGCAACTAAAAATAATTACTGCAACCCTCCAGAAACCTGTTCATAAACCCCTTGATGGTCGCGACCCCCAAGTTGAGGACCACTGCTACAACAGAATTTAATAAATTCAAACAATTCTCATCATAAAAGATGATGCGGTGATATTAGATGATACATTATTCGCAAAAAAAATTATTTCTCGGCACCAAGTGGGAACCGAACCCACAACCTTTTGATAAAGGATTATCAAGTAATACGTGAGCATCTTTGGGGGAGGTGGGAGTTCTAGATTTGCTTATGTTTGCTGACAACGTGGAGGGGGTCTGAATTATCCTTACGTAACACACAAACTATAATAAAAGTGACATATTGTCACAGAGTGGCAACGGCCCTAACAGAACTGCAATACTTTGATGCATGACACATTGCCAAAGACATAAAATAAACGTAATCGCAGTTAAATATTTAATTATTTAAACTAGTGTTTCTAAACATTTTTTTTTTCGTTCAAAATCCCCTCCGTGACCCTCTAATATTTTTAAATTATCATAAATGTATTATTTTTAATAAATATATTTTATCAAACTCACTTATTATATATATTGCATACTATTTGCTTATAAGAAATATTAACAATAAAAATATAACAAAATACTTTGTTTCTACAATAACCATTAACGGCGCTTTTCTAGACTTCATACTATCTTCTAAAGTTCTTTAAGATTTGTTTGAAATGCAAATCGGTAGAAAAAAGGTAGTTTTATATATTAATAGATTATACCTGTCAACGTTACGGATTTTGATGGTACCGGGTAGTCATTTTAGTTTTAGTCTTCTAAATTTCAATGATAGTAAAAAAACATGTATGTGGGAATGAGAAATGTTGTTTTAACGCAAATTATTCCTCGAATTTTGGTTAGCCACCCCCCAGAGACCATTCCTAACACTCTTCGAATAACAGAATAGAGAAATTCTTGGAAGTGTGGGTGTTATCAGTTCGAAGAATGAGAGCATTTTTCTCGCTTACGTATTTTCCTACTAACTGATGAGCATTAAAGCAGACAGAAATCAAGACCTTTCATTTTCAAATGTTTCTGAATTCTGACGACTGACACCCGGCCGACATTGAATTTCAATATTTCATCAAATTAAATTTTAATTAGAATCGCGAGATATGTTTCAAATAATCATTGAAATATATTTTAATATAATTAACTCACTTAATGTAAATAACCGTTTTATGCATTTATGAAAGAAATTCAATTAAAATTAAATGTTTTTTCATAAAAACAAATGAAATATTAAGACGTTTTGCAGTGCGTCAAGGGTAATGCGTTTAACTAGCGTGTGGTTACTCGGCGCCCAAACGAAAAACCTTTACCAACTACTCACTATCAGCGTTTTAACTAGCTGATCTGGCGCCCCTGGTAGAACAGTCTAGCTTGCGCCCCTTAGCAATGGAGATATTCTCCCCTGGGAATTATTGCAGTCGATTTGGCGCCCTTCCTCGCCTGAGAGAGAGCCTTGTGTGGACCTTCCACATCACCCCCTAACTACGGCCCTGCCTACTATTATTGTGCGCGTTGGATCCCTTTAACTTGCGAGGTTCGGATTCCTTGTGTAAAATGCATGTCAACTGCCATACGGAAGCGTAGTCTTCTGTCGTTCCATCTACTCAGATTCAATTCTCAACAGTGACGTAGAATATATGCTCTTTTTATCTCCATCGTAATCCGGAGATGGGTTCATGGGCGGATTTACCTGTTTGCCGATCCTAGGCTACTTTTGCCGCCCCTTCTTGCCCGTCCACCTCCCACCCCTATCAGTTGTAGGAATAAAAAAAAAATTTTACATTCAATATACGCCAAAAACTTTTGCATTGACTGTAATTATGTTGAAAAGCAAACTAACTCATAAATTGAAACATAAATATTAAACAATATTAACTTTATAAGCCCCGGAGGCTTTCTTGTGTTGACCATATTTGGCAATTGTGTTATCCCTGCGGAGGGTAATAATACCTTAACATCTTTACATACGGAGAAAGAGAGCGTTGTTTCCTGTCCTCATTCGTCTAGCGGTCCAAGACACTCCGGGCTAAACGGAGGGACCCTGGTTCGAATCCAGGATGGGGAAAGCGTCTCTTTTTCTCCAAAATTACATAAGCTCTAGTTTGAGCTAATTAATACGTGGGTGGCAAAAATTATAGTATAATATTAACTTATATTGAAGTATTATTTATTTTTGGTATATAATAAATCAAATTCAATTTTATTGAAATAAATTTTAATTTTAGCAAAAAAATAAAAGCCCATAGAACACTGGTATTTAAATGGAAAGCATGACGTCTAGCTTTCTTCTCGGCAAAACATCTGATTATATCATCGTATGGTATTGATTTTGTTATATCAGACTTAATACACAAAATTTTGTCGCCCTAGTCTATAGCCTAGTATAGCCTATTGGGAAATATGGCACTGGATGGGTTGAAATAACAGCGGAGGTTCGAATTCTTCAGAAAGCTTTGGGTTCCGATGGGATATCACTTTGCTTTCCTTAAGCCTTGAAATCGCGTAATTTTAAAAAACAACTTTTCTCCAACTTATATTGATTAATGAAAGAATATAGAGTTTCACCAGGAGATTCCATACCAACCAGTTATTTCGACACTGGCGTAAGGTTTAAAAACACGATGGCCAATTGTCAAGTGACGGCAGAATTTCTGCCTTCACTTGACAAAGGGAGCAGTTGGCTCCCGAAACGTCGTGTTTTTAAACCTTACGCCAGTGTCGAAATAACTGTTTGTTACATTGATTAACATGACCACATTATAGAACTTTGGAAAATATCATACTTGCTTTATGGCATGTTTCAACATCATTACTACTCTTAAAAGATTTTTGTAAGTTTCGAATCGATATTTTTGAACACATGTCGATTGTGAATATTCGCGTCTACAAAAATTTACAAAACAATTATAATTATATTTTAAAAGTAAAAACTTATTTTTTCGTCCGTTATTGCAAATATATTGTATTTTAATGGTCTGCCTTCACATAAATGCACTCACATGGAGATGGTGGATTCGTAACTTTCATTTCAGAAAGAAAGGTTTCGGAGAGTCGATGTATGATTTATATTCACTGAAGGAGTTAAGTAGAGGTTAGAAAGCAATAAATTTACTTAGACAATGCACGCTAAGTCAACATGAACAACTGATGAGGTACAATAGAGAGCAGCCCCAAAGCATGGTGGTCGGTTCCTCATTGCACAGTCCATCTGGATCGTTCTATTTTGACAGTGGGAAGGGGTGTTGGGAGAAGTTGGCGCCTGGGGTCCAGTACATGCAGCGGAAAAGTCATGCACCTCCCAGTTAGAAAACCATGTTGGAGACGTTTGAGAACCACTGGTAATATAATATATAATATATAGACTCGCAATTCTTGAATTATTTGTGTGGTAAGTATTCCATCGTTTTCACAAAGGCATATTAATATTTCAATAATTATCAAAGCCGTTAATGTAATAATTAATATATTACAAATCACTAATATCTATAGAATATGGGCATCCGACAAAGACTTCCAACAATTTGTTTCGCCACAATTTTGATTTATTTATAACTAAATAACTGTCTATTCCAAACGTTCTTACCAAAATTTAAAAAAGAAACTTCAACACGAATTTTCTTTTCCCTATTTTTACCAAAGACTGCTATTTAATTAGAAAATAAACAACACTACGTTATTTATCTGAAATTTTGTATTGCCTATTTTAAAGTTGAGAAAAAAGTGTTGTTTAATTACGTACCTCATTCAATTAATTATTTAGTTAAATAAACAAAAACCGTGTCAACTCAAATATTTATGTGCTTAATTTCAACACGTGTCCCGTTAGTTATTTACGTTTTAAAGGAATTGATTTCTGGTCTTTTTCAGTGCAATTATAGCATACAATTCACGCTGAATTTTTAATTTGATAATATCCCATTCAAATGAAATAATATAATTGCTTCAAAACATTTCTTTTGTAAAAAGAATTATTTGTGTACATATTTATTTTACTCTCTGCCACATTTTATAAAACTGACATAATAAATTTCTTTCAATAATTCGTATCTGACGATCCTTATATGATCTGGGTTTGATTATTGGGATTTAATGTTTCGGATATGATCTTAAAACAATTCATATTAAATGATTCAGAGATGATCTTCAAAAAATTTTTTGAGACAACGATTCAGATTTGATCTTTAAAAGCAATTTATATCTATAGATTATGATTTAGTCTTTAAATGAATTGAATTTGATGATTGGGATACGATCGTTAAATAATTCGGATATAATTCACACATAATTCGTATTTGATCTTTTAATAAATAATTTCTAAAGTCAATAATTTATTTTCTCTAAATTAGATAATTAATTGATTTCCTTCTAATTAAACCGCTATAGTTACGTGCGTAGCATTATTTATCGATAGCGTCATGTCTTCTTACCAATATTTTATTTCATACATACAAAATTTGGTGCTATAGATACCAGTGTTTTCTGTGCAGTCTTATATTAATAATCTACTACAGTATTACTTAATATTCGTTCCACGGAACCCTAGAATATCGCGACAACCACCCACGGGTTCCGTAAGCAATTTGTTAAATACCGTCAACAATTCCATGGATATCTTTAAATCCTGCAAATTCTCTGTAAATCCTGTAAATTCCATGGATAGCTGTAAATCCTGTAAATTCCATGGATATCTGCAAATCCTGTAAATTCCATGGATATCTGCAAATCCTGTAAATTCCATGGATATCTGTAAATCCTGTAAATTCCCTTATGACAACTAGTTACAGTTAATTAACAATGACCAATATCCGGCAACAATAGTAAAGTAAGGACTAACCTTTTACATTGATACATTTATCGCTTATATATTTGCTTAAATCCAAAATGATGAGCGATATATAATAGTTCTTCATGTTTCCCTCAAGTATATATAAAAGGCTTCCCTGTCTAGATGTGTGTGTGATAAGAAAAGGATTCCATATAATCGAAATGTTCCGGAACTAATTTAGTATATACAATTTACTCTTTTTAGTACATAACCATGAACAATACCTGCATCATTAACTATTATCAGTCCACTGAGAGGATTAGGGTGTCGCTGTCATTACACGTGTACGTAGCATTTAAAAAAGCCACGAAGGATTTTGCCTTAAATTCACTTTGCTGTTCAGACATATTGGCAAGCTTGTTCTTTAGTTGGCGAGGAATCCAAAATTCGTCCCCATATTTACGAGATCCCGCGCTCCAGCAGAATACATTTCAACCCGTTTTCTGGCTGCTGCTGCAAATTCGACCGTCAGACAAGAGCCAATATTTTCACCATTAGGCCATTGAACGATATGCCTAACAGGTCAAACAATATGACACACATTTACTAAAATAAATAGAAAAACAACGTTTTTAAGCGTAGCTGAAATTTTATTAAGCAAATTTCGACACATTTCTGATGGACTTTGGGCGTTCCTCGTCAAGAATACACGTTTGTCTCGCGCTGCACAAACGACGAAGTGTCACCATGAGTGGTTCTGTCAGTTCGATCTCGTTTCCGGCTAAAAAGTTATTATTGATGTTGACGCCGCTCCATTAAGCAGCGGTGAAACTCGACATTGAAGCAGGCGAGGTAGTAGGTGAAGGTTGAAATGCTGAAAGTAAGTTTCTTCAAGCTTGACTAAAATGTGGAATGGATCTGTGATCATTTACAATGTCACCGGAGTATTTGCATATAAAAACTATGTCTAAACTACCTAATTCTGCTTGCGGTATGGGTTGATGAATGATGATGACATCTTGAAAATTGAATTTTTGTTTATTGCGCTATTATTGTATTATTACGCTATATTATATTATTATATTATTACGCTATATATTATATTATTATATTATTACG
>QLNU02015270.1:24837029-24859139 GCA_006491805.2 Dysdera silvatica
GTTCTGGATTTTTCCGCTAGGGGCGCTGCACGCAGTCTCATCTTGTAGCGCATAGTCACTTTACTATACCTATACATCACGTTCGTACATATAGCTCTCTCCGTTCGACAGTTATCTGCGTGTATAAGGACTTCACTAACCACCTTGTATATTTGGGTCAAGTATTCCCTGTTGCACACAGTATACCTTCTGGTTATATAATTTATTACATAACCCTCAAATGCAGCCATTTACGAGTGAATAATTTAGTACTATTATACATGATATCGCACCTAAACATATGCGTAAAAACAACAAGTAATTAAAATCCGATCTTTCCATAAAAAATTTGATGACATCGAAGTGCATAGCGCAAAAAAGTACTTTTCGAGCATGAGAATATACTGATTCGTGTAAAAGCAAATGCAATAATGCCACTTTCAGCTAAGGGCGCCGAGAGCCAAGGCGGCCCCTAGCCTCACTTCGACCGGCTCCCAAGACCACTTCCCTGGGCAATGGCATAGATCTTTTTTCTTCAGGGCCGGTCTTCCACAGCACAGATCCTTGCCAACGCAGGCTCCAGACTTTATCCAGGCCCGGGCCTGCAGACTTGCTGCTCCCTCCCCTCTTCGGCTCTGCTTTTAACTTACAAAACACTTCCAAATCTGAAAAAAAGGCTTTGGGTGAAGTATCCCCAGTTTTCCCCTGTAATTATTTTAAGAGAAAAAAGGTCCATTTTTGAAACGGTTGCTGGAGTTTTAATATGCGCCGCTTTCGTATATTTCCCTACTTCAATGTGTTTGCTTTTTGATTTCAGCGTTGCGCTTGATTAAATGAGAAAACCTAAAACAAAAAAATTTCAAATTAAACCCTCTTGAGAAAAATACGAATTCGTAAATTTTCATTTAAGGCTATTTTTATAAATTGTCTGACAGTCTCCCTATTTCTAAGAAAATAAAGTTTCAGTGAGTTTATGCGCCATCTCAATATACAGTTAAATTGGCATCTTTAAGAAATAGATATATTTCTGTAGATTGTTTCACTTTTTCTCAGGCACTATAAATTCACTTAACCATGTTAAATGTAGTCGTTTTTACACTTCTGAATTAAAATTCTTGCTTCCTTTTTTTCCATGAGCTTCTCGCTGTTTTTACTAATGTAAGTCGAACGAAATGGGATTTTCTCTTTCTGACGTATCTACACACTTTCAGTAAACAGAAGTATTTCTCTATAAAGTCCTCTGGACAAATCTTCATCTGTTATTAAATTCCAGACTTTTATATTAGGAAATCAATGTACAAAAAAGATATAAATATTACTTCATTCACAAACAAATATGTATTACTTCATTCACAAACAAATATGTATCACCTCATTCACAAACAAGTATGTATTACTCCATTCACAAACAAGTATGTATTACTTCATTCACAAATACATATGTATTACTTCATTCACAAACAAATATGTATTACTTCATTCACAAACAAATATGTATTACTTCATTCACAAACAAATATGTATTACTTCATTCACAAATATATATGTATTACTTCATTCACAAACAAATATGTATTACTTCATTCACAAACAAATATGTATTACATCATTCACAAACAAATATATATTACTTCATTCACAAAAAAATATGTATATGTTATATACTGAATGCAAATAATTTTCATCCGCAATGCCGATGGTAACATTGGTACTTCATAAACCACTCGCATAGAAAATAAAGATTTCGCGTGTTTTGCGGATAGTTTAAAAGGAGATTGAATCTCGGCATCTCTATTCGCTAACTCGCCCGCCAGGAAGCTTTATATTCGCTCACAGGGGAAAGTTGTTCGTAGGCCAATGGGCAGAGTATTCCTCCGGTAACGGAAGGTTGTGAGATCATACCGCTCCGTACGCATTTCTTTTCTCTGCAACAGGCCTGTAGCCAGGATGGAGGGGCAACTGGGGCAAGGTAAAGGGCATCCTCAGATTGTTCTATATTATATACAAATAGTTCGACGGGGCAACTATGGCCCCGCCCCTGCTTGCCCCGGATTGGCTACAGGCCTAGCGGGTGTTTAATCAAAGGAATACAGAAACAAAAATAAAAAACAACACAATAAAACTCCTCATTAGAGGTTGCACGCCGGACAGAAAATTTTGGTCGTAATTAGAGAGGTGACCGTAACAGAGGGAATCATTCTGAAGTAATTTCACTTCAGTTATTTAAATACTTCATTTTAAAATTGATGTAATTTTGAGAAAATAAAACAAGTTTAAGATAATGAACGTAAGCGTTTGTTGAGTATTAAAATGAATGTACAGTAAACCTTTAAATGTTAAAAATTATTGCCTTTTGAAAAATATTGGCCAATGGCTGTTTAGTGGATTTTACTCACCAGTCCTTTTTCTTTGAAACGTATTTTTAATTTGGCGATTAAATCCACACACATAATTTTTCCGTCATTGCGCTTACAGGAACTGTTTGGTAGTCTAGTAAACGATATTAATAAATTTGAACTGATGTAGTTTTATATTGATAGTTGCTTATTAGTGATACATAGTGCATCACTATATGATTTGTAATCAAAGTCTTCGTTAAGCACCATTCATTTGAATAGACGAATACTAGTCAATTGCCACTCTTCGTTAATAGGAGGGTAAATTCTTAGGTATTATCTTGTTTATAATTAATTTCTTGTTGTGAGAAACATCGTGAAGGTTGAGATTCAACCATATTTTGACCGTACAGGGTTCTCACCTAATGGAATGAATCATGAAAAGGGTATCCGTATCTGAAGGTGACCTCTATGTTATATATATCATCATCATATTCAACCATTATCTATCCACTGCTGGATGAAGGTCTCTCCAAATGCTTTCCACACAAGTCTATCCTGGGCCATTCGTTTCCACGTCACCCCAACCTGTTTTCTTATTTCATCCACCCATCTAGTTTGAGGACGTTTTCTAGGTCTTCGGTGGTCTCTTGGAATCCAGTTCAGAATTTCTGTTGTCCATCGTTGATCAGTTCTTCTTGCAATATGCCCAGCCCATCGCCATTTCAGCCCTTTTACTTTAACAATGATGTCTTTCTAATCTAGTATACTCCTATTCCAAGCATGCACCTCTCCATGCTCCTTTGCGTTGTCTGTAACTTTCGTATTGCTCCAACTGTTAGACTCCATGTCTCTGATCCATAAGAGAGGACTGGCAATACACACTGGTTGAAGACCTTTCTTTTTAGACACAAAGGCAATTTCCCCTTCAGGATAAAACTGTTTCTTCCAAATGCACTCCAGCCAAGTTTAATACGTCTGTTGAGTTCTTTCATAATGTTGCCATCCATTGAAATCAGCTGGCCAAGGTAAATATATGAATCAGCAATTTCTAGCTCAATGTTGTCAACTTGTATTTTTGTTTCCTCTACAAAATTATTGAACATGATCTTAGTTTTTTGTAGGTTCATCTTGAGTCCAACTTCTTTACTTCTAGTTGAGAGCTCCTGTACCATGTCTTGGAGTTCTGATGGGTTCGTTGAAAAAATAACAATGTCATCAGCAAACCGCAAATGATTTAAATATTCACCATTTATTTTTATTCCCTTGTTATTCCAATTTATCAGCTGAAAAATCATCTGTAAAGCTGAAGTAAAAAGTTTTGGAGAAATGGTATCTCCCTGCCTCACACCTTTACCAATTTTGATAGTTTTGGTATCTTTATGTAACCGAAATTTTGCACTTGCATTTTTATACACACGTTTCACCATGTCAATGTACACATCCTCAATGTCTGTTGATCTTAAAGAGTTGATGACTGCTGATGTTTTAATAGAGTCAAAGGCCTTCTCATAGTCAATAAATGCAACACACAATGGAAGTTCATATTCATGTGTTCTTTCAATTAATTCTCTTAATACTTGAATATGGTCCACTGTACTGAATCCACTTCGAAATCCAGCTTGTTCTCTTGGTTGAGCTGCATCTAATTTTTTCTGCAGGCGATGTGTTAGCACTTTTGTGAAGATTTTATAAATAGCAGGTAACAAGCTAATTGGTCGGTAATTTTTCAAATCCTCTTTATCACCTTTTTTATGCAAAAGAATTACTGTTGCAGAATCCCATTGGTTTGGTATGTTACCGCTGTTAAGACATTTGGTAAAGAATTTTGCAAGTATGTCTTCTACATATTCTCCAGCTTCTTTTAGGATATCTAATGTAATGCCATCATCGCCAGGGGCTCTTCCTTTCTTCATACTTTTTATTGCAAATGCTACTTCTTCTTTTAAGATTTTAGGAGCTGTTCCTTCGACTATCTCAGAGTCTTCGTTTAATCCACTGTTACTTTCATATAGTTTTTTGTAGAATTCTTCAACTCTTCTAAGTATTTCTTCCCTATTTCTTGTTACGGTGCCATCCTCTCCTTTTAATGCAATGATGTGTTTCTTCCCAACAGATAAACTTCCTTTAACAACCCTAAGGCTCTTGTTATTTTCAATGGCCTTCCTTACTAGCTCACAATTGAATTTTCTTATGTCTTCTTTCATGCTTTTGCGCAGAGTTTTACAAAGTTCTATGTACTCAATCCTGGAACTGGTATTTCGATTGTCCACCTTCATATCTCTTCGCCTTTTCATGAGCTGTTTCGTCTTCTCAGATAATTTGCTATTGTGCTTTTTACAGGTTACACCACCAATTTCCCCAGCAGTTTCAATTATTGTCTTAACAATGTTTTCATTTGCTTCTGAGATATCACTTTCATCAATAAGTCCTTCCAGTGCAGAAAAGCGATTTTTTAATTCCAACTTGAATGCCTCGGTATTTTCTTTTAATTTCTTTAAATCCACCCTCTTACTTACTTGTTTCCTAATGAGCTTCTGTCGTTCTAATTTAGTATTTAAGTGCACTTTACATCTCACCATTCGATGATCACTTCCAGTATTAAATCTGTTCAGTACACTGCAATCTTCAATAATTGATTTCTTGTTTGCCAGGATATAGTCAATTTCACTAGTTCCCCCATTTGGGTGTTTCCATGTCCATTTTCTTTGCGGTTTCTTCTTAAAAAATGAATTCATGATGCTAAGGTTTTCAGCTTCTGCAAATTCGATGAGTTGATCGCCACGTTCATTCCTTTCCCCATATCCGTATTTACCAACCGATGTCTCTCCTTGTTCCTGTTGTCCAATTCTTGCATTGAAATCCCCCATGATGAGCTTGATATGTTGTTTCCCTTTGGTGTGTAACTCTTTGATTTCTTCATAAAATTCTTCAACCTCTTCGTCGGTATGGCTTGATGTTGGTGCATATACCTGTACTATTTGAAGTTGGTATCGCTGGGTTAGTTGAACAACGAGCCTCGCTGCTCGATCTGATGTACTTTCAACTTCCAGAAGACAGTCTTTAATTCTTTTGTTGATTAAGAAGCCAACACCACTTGTTCTTCCAGTTTCCGTTCCTCTATAATAAAACAAATGTCCACTTTTAAGTTCCACCAACTCTTCACCTTTTCTTCTAACTTCACTGAGTCCTACAATGTCCCATTTGATCTTGTCAAGTTCTTCTTCCAATTCCTGAAGTTTTGCTTCAGAAGCAAGGGATCGTCCATTAAACGTAGCCAAGGTCAATAACAAACGGCAGCCTGGGCCATTCCAGTGATTCTTAGCACCCCCTGCTTTCATGCCACACTGACCGCTGCCTTGATCAGGAGCACTCCAGCACCTGGAGACTAGGGGCCATGGTTTCTGGTGTGTCAACATAATGGAGGAATTAGCCATAATTTCACCACGCTGGCTAGACGGGTTGGTGAATTAGCCCTCCCCTTCCGCCTTTCTATCCGTGCAGCAAATATTAATTTGCCACATAAATAGAAAGCTCAGCCTGCACCACTTGAAGGCGGGGTAGGACACTAGGTTACTGGCCTGGCCGGTTCCACACATCGTCACATACGTTCAGCGTGTGGGTCTCCTTCCAGTTAGATACCAGCAACCCTTTTGCAGGTTTGAAATATATTACTGTAAATCAGCCTCTGTCGAGGATTTTTTATCTGGCCTTAAAAGAGGAGTTACCGTGTCTGAGGGATCTATTAAGAGGATTTCACTGTAGGTATGTATATATACAGGGTTCCTAGGAAAGTCCGAATGCGGCCAATAACTTTTGAACCGAGAACAGATATTGCAATTAAAGTTTGATAGTGCATAATCATTTTACTTTATCAATATTAGAAGAGATGAGTAGCAGCGCCCCTGGTGGCGAATTGAGGAAGTTAAAAATTTTATTTTAAAAAATAATGAAGACAAGGAAATATTTTCAATTAGAAAGTTGTAGAGTGTCCTTCAGTTAGTAAGAAAGGCATACGGCTAACATGAAGTATGTACACGTACTGCTACAAAGTAAACTATTCCGGAAGTTTCAATGAATCGCTTTTAGTTAATGCTTTTTGAGGTTTTAAAAGTTGTTGAAGTTCTTAAAGAAAAGAGGTCGGTTTTTTTTCCTTTAGGAACTTCAACTCAACCTCTAAAATGCTAGAAAGAATCTACTGAAAGCGGTGCATTGAAACTTCCGGAATATCTCACTTTGTGGCAGTACGTGTACATAGTGCATGTAAGCCGTATGTTTTGCTTACTAACTGAAGGATGCTCTACAACTTCCTAATTGAAAATATTTCTCTATCTTTATTATTTTTCGAAATAAAATTTTTAACTTCCTCAATTCGCCATCAGGAGCGCTGCTGTTCATCTCGTCTGATAGTACATAGTCATTTTATTAACTAATATCTAACTTTCTTTGCAATATCTGTCTTGGTTCAAAAGTTATTGGCCGCATCCGGTCTTTCCTAGGAACCCTGTATATACATAAATATTTTCCTCTTTTTTATATGTATAAATGTTAACGAGAGGAAGAAATTGAAAGTAGACTACATAGCTTGCTTAGTAAAGCATTCGACATGTAAAGGAATGCTCACGAGTTAGAGCCTGGGTGGCCATCTATTTTTTTCTTAAATATAGGTATGTAATTTTCAAAGTAATATATATATACATTTATACATTATTAATATTATACATTTTATTATACATAATAAAATACATTTAAATATAATTAATTATTTAATTCAGATTTTTGTTAATTGAATTTTTGTATACATAAATTTATTTCAGTATGTATTCTTTGTCCAAAAGAAGTGTTTGTATTATAATATGCCTCAAGGGAAAAAAGTACAGTAAAACCTGTTTTAACGGTCACCTCTAAATAGCGGTAATCTCCGAAGTTCGGCCACATATCAATGGAACCTAACACGTCCCATAGAATTGACATTAATGCTAACCTTCAAACAAAGAATTCCAGAAATGGCCACCCTGTAGGCATTACAAAAAAAATTTATTGAAATTGTCAGGTTTTTCACACATGTCTGCTACCCCCATTATCCGTAATGTAAAGTAAAATTTACTTAGCGGCACTTTCTGTTAAGGTACTCCATTGAAACAAATGTTCATTTTGTCGATTTTATATGTACACCCTTTTCTGCGGATTCAGTGTAGCTGTTTATGACCGAGCATCCTAACCTTTCTTATGCGCAAACAACCACTGTCCAATAAAAATTGGTTTTTAACAGTTCCAGTTAACGTATTAGCTCTGCAAAATATGCATCATTATCAAAGCTTCAAAAGTACAAAGGTCGTTGATTGAAGAGAAATCTGTTGCAAGTTCCACAGCGCTGTTCTAATTCGAAATTGATTTAGCTAATTTGTTGCCCCTTAAATTAGATGTTTGAACACTACTTTGCCACACTTGACAACTCGATGCTTTCACGTGTGTTCATCTGCATTATAGATATCGTACGATGTTGACGTATCGACATGCACGATATCGATATTCGGATAATATGATTAGGAAACGAAGTTTTTTAATATGTGAGAGAAGGACGAAATGTAAGTTTGGAAGTATTATATATTCACATTTATTAACCTACAGGAGGTGGGGATGAGAACATTTCACTCATAACATGAAAATATGACATCTTTTATCTAAATGTTGTATACTAAATCTAACAGTGGACTTTCTTCTATCGTATCGAGATATTTGTACAAAAGATAAATTACGATATTCGCAATTCTGCCATCTTTTTTAGCATATATTTATATTCTTGCCATTAAAACTTAACACACTGCACCGAATATTCACAATATATTTGAATTTCATTATAGAAATGAAAATTAAGTGTGTTGAGGTGGATCAAGATTTTTATCATTGTTTGAAGTAGATATTCTGTTTTGTTTTCTCCTACTATTTGGCGCAGAATGACCCTTGATGTCCTTGCACCATAAACGTACCACCGACTATTTTTTTATCTAATTGGGAGGGGTTTGAGCTCCTTCCTTTCCTACTGCAAGGAAGTAATGTTCTGTCTTCAACGATATTGTCCCACAATTTCGGTTTGGTACAATCCTTACCCCAGATCATTCAAATATCATTATAATGTGATGCCACGAATTATTATAGACCCGTGTTAATAGCGATATTCATCTAAAACTGCATTCAGAAATTCCAGAGAAGAGTTTTGCTTTACCAGAAAAGATGTATAAAGTAATTAAATAAGTAATGTCTATTTTTTGTCAAGAGTAACTTTTTTGAAGCATTAGAAAGGACTGTAGGAGAATAATTTCGTAAATATTTATGTTTAGATGGATTTATGCATTCTGACACCGCCGTCTAAAATTTAATAACATCCAAGAGTACACTGTCTCATGCAAATTTTCGAGCTTCGTCGTTTGTTCACCATGTATGGTCCGTCAGTTATGGGTATACAGGTGGTAGAGATTCAATATTGAGTTAGTGTGCACATAGATAATCAATCCAATTGTGTAGGTAGACCGAACTGAATATGAGGACAAAAGTTATCTGTTTATAGAATATCTCTTTAATTGTCCATTGAGTTATTTCCAAGGCGATACACCGTGTTTGCAGAGAACACATTTCATTGTCATTAGAATTTTCAACATTATAATTTCAATCCTAGTTTTTTGAATTCGCCTACGCCATATGATTATAAAAAGCAAAGGGTACGATTCACCCTTGCTGTTATCCAGTACAAAGGCAATGATCAACAAGAGCAAAAAAACGCAAAGGGCAATGATCAACAAAAGCAAAAAAACGCAAAGGGCAGAGAATCAACGATCGGACTCTAAGCTTGCAAGAAATAGAAACAGGACCGTGCCGAGAAATATTTTGTACCTTAGGTAAAGATGTAACATGACGGAGTCCTGTCATAAAGTCTAATAATTTTTGACGCTGTTGTAAATAGTTAATTCTTTAACCTTTTTCGAATTCTAAGACATTCTTATCAGTCTAGAGACAAAATACTCTCTCAACCTACTACCTTGTTTAGCCCCCCTTTAAAGTTTTTATCCTGAGGCAACTGCCTCGTTTGATACACCTTCAACACGGCCCTGAGTAGGACGACAAACAGCTTTTGTAATTGTGTATAACTCGCTGTCTCTCCAATATAAGAATTTCTATCGCCGATATATCTGGTTAATGGCGGTCGCTCTAGAAAGGGTGCTCATTCATTTCGAATAAGAATGACTCAGGTGGAGTTCATATTTGGCGAAAACTGGAAGCTGAAGGAGATGCAATTTAAATGTATCAACAAAAATACCATAAAGAGTATTATTTTGTTTAAAGCGAAAATAGAATTATATATATATATCATCATTTCAGCCGTTTTTAGTCCACTGTAGGATGGCTGCCTCCTCATGTTTCCAACGAAGTCGATCTTGTGCATTTTGCTGCCACTTGTGCCCAATATATTTAATTATTTCATCCACCCATCTCGTCTTTGGCCTTTTCCTTGGGCGTATGGTATCCAGCGGAACCATTCTGGGATGTTTTTGGTCCATCTGTTGAGAGTTCTTCTAGCAATATGGCCTGCCCACTTCCATTTCAAACTTTTTACCTTCGCAATGATATCACAAACTTTTGTTTGATCTCTTATCCAACTGAAGGTCTTTCGATCTCGTTGCGTGATACCAAGCATCTGCCGTTCCATGTTCCTTTGTACCACTCGTAACTTTCGGATACCTTTGGCAGTCAATGTCCATGTCTCACTACCATAAGTCAGAACAGGTAGGATGCATTGATCGAAAACTTTCCTCTGTAAAGAAATAGGGAGCTTTTTTTTAAAAATTATTTGTAGCTGGTAGAATGCTTGCCAGCTAAGCTTGATACGACGTTCGATCTCTTGATTTATGTCGCCTTTCATCGTAATTTGTTGACCAAGGTAAATATAATTTTCAGCTTGCTGTATTTCTTCTCCCAAAACAACGATTTTCTTAGTTTGTATAAACTTATTAAACATGATCATGCTTTTCTTCAAGTTGATTTTTAAGCCAGATGTATCTCCTTTCGTTCTTAGATCTTCAATGAGTCTTTGGAGCTCTTCTGGATCTTTTGCAGAAAGCATGATGTCGTCGGAGAATCTTAGACTGTTTAAATAAGCTCCGTTGATTTTTAAGCCTTTGATCCCAGTCTAATTGACGAAAAACTTCCTCAAGGCAAGCTGAAAATAGTATATGGGCGAAATTGTATTTCCCTGTCGAACACATTTCCCTAGGTTAATTTCAACTTTGTGTCTGTTTAAACATATAGTCGCTTTGCTTTATAAAATATGGACTGGAGTAAGCTAACATAAGCTGGGTTCACACCTTGGTTACCTAGTGCATTTAAAATATATGGTTTGAAAATTGAGTCAAAAGCTTTTTCGTAGTCGATGAAGGCAATGCATAGTGGTAAAGTGTATTCATTGTGTCTTTCTATTATTCTCTGAAGAACCTGAATGTGGTCAATCGTACTAAAGACAATTTTAAACCCTGCTTGTTCTACAGGTTGCGCATCGTTTAATGTTCTATAAATTCTTTTTATAATGAATTTGCTAAAAACTTTATATGAGGGCGAATCAGAAAGTCTTTGCCCCTATTTTTTATTAACCAAAATAAGGTACCTACAGGTAATTACAAATATACGTACTATTCTACGTACCTTACACTATTTTTCCACATAGTCCCCACACCGGTTCAGATATTTGTCCCATCGCAGCACTAAATTTGAGATGCCCCTGTGGTAGAATTCATCCGGCTGACTGTGGAACCACCGTCGGACTGCTGTCTTGGCTTCATCGTTGCACGTGAATCGCTGTCCTGCCAGGAACTTCTTCAGCGGACCGAAAACGTGGAAATCACTAGGGGCGAGGTCCGGACTGTATGCAATCAGAACCGCCGACAAGCTCCGGTCATTTCACTGGGAGAGTCTGGACCACCCACCATACAGTCCGGACCTCGCCCCTAGTGATTTCCACGTTTTCGGTCCGCTGAAGAAGTTCCTGGCAGGACAGCGATTCACGTGCAACGATGAAGCCAAGACAGCAGGTTCCACAGTCAGCCGGACGAATTCTACCACAGGGGCATCTCAAATTTAGTGCTGCGATGGGACAAATGTCTGAACCGGTGTGGGGACTATGTGGAAAAATAGTGTAAGGTACGTATATTTGTAATTACCTGTATGTACCTTATTTTGTTTCCCTGCGGAGGGTAGTAATACCTTACACGGTAATACCTTACGTCTTTACATACGGAGAAAGAGAGCGTTGTTTCCTATCCTCGTTCGTCTAGCGGTCTAAGACACTCCCGACTAAACGGAGGGACCCTGGTTCGAATCCAGGACGGGGAAAGCATCTCTTTTTCTCCAAAACGAATAAATCTCTAGTTTGAGCTAATTAATACGTGGGTGGCAAAAATTATTGTATAATAAATTCCCCCACGAAAACTCACAAAAATCTCGCCCCGGAGGCTTTTCTGTGTTGACCATATTTGGCAATTGTGTTATCCCTGCGGAGGGTAATAATATCATACATCCTTATATACGGAGAAAGAGAGCGTTGTTTCCTGTCCTCCTTCATTTAGCGGTCTAAGACACACCGGGCTAAACGGAGGGACCCTGGTTCGAATCCAGGACGGGGAAAGCGTCTCTTTTTCTCCAAAAAGAAAAAAGCTCTAGTTTGAGCTATAATCTATACGTGGGTGGCAGAAATTATTGTATACCTTATTTTGGCTAATAAAAAATAGGGGCAAAGACTTTCTGATTCGCCCTCGTACATAACAGAGAGATGGCTAAATGGTCGATAGTTTTTAAGATCAAATTAAACTCCTTTCTTATGCAAAAGAATAATATCGCCATTTTCCCATGCATTATTTTTCTGTTCCTTAAGACATTTTGAGAAGAGATTTGCCAATATTTTGTGAAGCGTTTTACACCCAGCTTTTAACATTTCAGCAGAAATGCCATCTTTTCCTGTGGATTTCCCATTTTTCATTGATCGTATGGCATCTGTTACCTCTGATACTAAAACATCCGGCATTTCTTCTGTAACTACAATTGTTGGCAGATTTTGCTGATCGTTACTTTTATAGAGGTCTGTGTAGAATTCTTTTACCCTCTTAAGCATTTCCTGGCGTGTTCTGCATACTGAGCCGTCATTACATTTTAAGGCAAGTATTTGCTTTTTTTCCATTTATTAGCCTGCGTTTTGAAATTTTGATGCCTTTAATTTCTTCAATTGTTTTTTGTACCAACTTTGTATTGAATTTACGAGTTTCTTCCCGGATACGTTTCCTTATTGTCTTGCAAATTTCCACATATTCCACTTCGTTAGCAATTATTCCTGTGTTCTTCCAAGACCTTCGTTTTTCCATTAGATTTAAAGTTTCTTTAGAGATTTTGCTTTCTTTAGGTTTCGTTGTTAGTGGTACTAGAGCCTCGGCTGTTACAATTAAGTTGCTGATGATTTTTTCATTTTGTTCTGTTATACCGGTGTCTTCCAAATTTTGTAATAATGCAAAGCGATTTGACATAGCGAGTTAAAATTCTTTGCTCTTTTCAAGCAATTCCTCATTGTTGACTTTCATTTTTTAGAGAGATTTATCATTTTACTGCGTTCTTTACGGTAGTCTAACTTAACTTTAACTCTTACCATCCTATGGTCACTTCCTACGTCAAAACGATTAAGGACCGTACAGTCACTGAATATATTCTTGTTGTTGGATAGAACATAATCAATATTGCTTTTGTTTCCTGATGGAGTTTCCCATGTCCATTTCCTATTGGCTTTCTTTTTGAAAAACGAATTCAAAATATAGAGGCCTTGTCTCTCTGCGAAATTAACCAGCGAGTCTCCTCTTGCATCTCTATGACCGCTGCCATATTGGCCTGTTTTCATCAAATTGTGTTTTTCCAATTCTGGCATTAAAATCACCCACTAAAATTTTGTAGTGGCAATTTTCTTTATTTTTCAGGTCTGATATATCCTCGTAGAAATCTTCGGTTTCATGATCAGTGTGGCTACTGGTTGGTGCATAAGCCTTCATAACTTGCAGCTTATATCGTTTGTTCCGTTGTATGAATCATTGTGCGATTCTATCTGAAGTACCCTCAAGTTTTATGATGGAACCTTTTAATCTCTGATTAATGAGGAAATCTACAAAACTACATTTCCCGTTTGCAGTTCCTTTTGTATATAGAAGATGGCCGGTGTCGAGTTTTACAAGATTTTCACCTTTACGTCTCGTTTTACACAGCACGATGATGTCCCACTTAATATGCTTGAGTTCTAATATTAGTTCTTGTAGGCGAGCATCCGTTTTCATTTTTCTGGTGTTGAAAGATATATATATCGCCAATTTGAATTCACTATTTTAAATGGACTAAAGTTTCTGTGACAACAGACAGCTGCAGACTCGGTGGCGAGAGAATTTCTTATGGCAGGCGGATTGTAATAAAGGTTTTCACAGACAGTTGTCAAAAGTGAGGCGCCATGTTTACATAAATGATCACTCGGTGCAACGTTAACGCCACGGGAGATATTCACATGGATTATGCATTACGCGTCACTGTTTATAGACTGCATATGTCAAGGTCCTATGTGACTGCCAATAATAACTAGACACCTAAGGAATTACCCTTGCCATGAATGCAGAACCATGACACACAGAGCAATATCGTGTGGCCTAACGCAATAATTTACACCACTCTGCCTATTAAGTGCGTATTTAGAGCTCCCAATCGCATGTTGCGCATATAAAGATATCGCCCAGTGACTGCGTGTAATATATAGCCACACACACACATGGATAGGTTCGTCGTGGGAGAGTTATGGAATAAGCTACAGTTTCCTGATATATCCATTCTTCGAAAAATATGGTTACTTAAAACGAAATAAATGCATAACAACTTCCTCATGGTCTATTGCCTTCACCCTTCTGTGTTAACAGTGTAAATATGATCAGGAGAATAGCTTATTTCTCTATATGGTAACCAGTGCCGGGTTTACGGTGAGAAGCCTCCTGGGCACAACGATTTTTGTCGCCCCCTCCATTGGCGTAACTAGAGGAGGCTAACTCGGCTAGAAAATTTCTGCTAAGCATTTAGGTATAGGGTTTAGCCTCCTAGAAAATGGGTTAGCACCCTAGAAAAAATTAGCTCTTCGAGACTTCGAAGCTAGTTACGCCCATGCCACTCCCTCTCACCGTAGGAGCAGAAGCAAATAAAATTCTCTCTCTCCGATCCCCCCCTCTCATGTGACTAAAAATCGCGGAGGACAGGGAAGGGGCAACATTTATGATTACCTTATATGCATTATTATAAGATATAACGATATTTTTATAAATAAATTTAGTTTATTTGACGACGAAATTTTGTATTTCTGTTCGATATTTATTTCGGGCAGAGCCGTTAAGCTGACGCCTTTTTAGAATTTCAAATGAAGACAAAGAGTTTGAAGGGACGCTTTCGGGGAGTGAGGATCGACGCAATTTTACAGTAGATAAATTGAATTAAAAGAGAAACGAAGTTCGCCGACTTTTGCGTCCCTAAAAATTTGGCACTATCCACTTGCCCAACATGCCCATATTTATAAATGCGGACCTGCTTTAGCATAGTATGAGTGGTCCCTACTAGCATCTGTTTATTGATCCTAATGAAATTGGTGCCCATGCGTTTTAACAACTATTGCTACATTATGGTAACTACACTTTTGCGACCTCAAGATATGAAGATATGTAAGAAATCAATGAATCTTTACATTCCTTACTCAGATGTGGGTTTGGGAATCTTAGTACATATAAGGTAATCTGTGCTCCAAGAGAAATTTTAGCCCCCTTTAAAGGAAACATGCCTATGATTCGAATCATAAAGTTTAAGTGCGGATGCAGAACAAAATTTCAGGGAGGGCGCAAAGCTTGAAAATTTCACTTGTAAGTTTAGTTTTATTTTTTACTTGAAAATAATAATTTTTAATGTAAATTTATTATTCTCAGGGAGGCGCACACCCCTTGCTGGGATCCGCCGTTGGGTTTGGGAATATTTTCACACAATTTTTCAGAATTTCAGATTTAGATAAAAGGTGGAGGGCTCCTTCTCGGGGAAAGCTGATCGACAGAATTCTACGGTAAATAAATTGCAATTTAAAAAAATCCGCAGCCTCTTACGCCCTGGGCAAGTGCCCAACGTGCCCATTTATAAATACGGCACTGATGGTAAGGTACTTTATTTTTGTTCCCAAAGGAAAATAGACGTAGATTTATATAGCCTATGAGGTTCGAGCCCCAATCCAATAATTTCGAAATTATCCAAAATTTGAAAAAATCCAAACAAATAAACAAATTTTATTACTCTCTAACTTAGAAAACGTAAAACACCAAATCATGAGGCATATATTTTGTGCAATAATCGAATTTGCATTACATGATCTTAAAGAGGAAATAAAAAGGGAGTGCGGAAATATAAAATATTAATGATATATTATAGTGCATAATTAATTGCCATAAAGAAGGGCGGGTTGCTACATAATCTTAAGTAATCCACAGAAATTAATGCTATAAATCCGAAAAAATTTTGTAAATTATAAAAATAAGAAATAAAATAGAAACGTATCAAACAAAACACTAGCACTCTCCAAATGAATAATATAATAATTATTTCACATGAATGTTACTAAACCTTAATAAATCGGAAGAAAGGACATCTATGCAAACATCTCTGAGATCTGGTCCAATGATATTTACCAATCGTTTATTTGTATTCATTGCTAATTTGTCTTTATGACTTAAAGTTTGTTCTTACTTAGAGTTGTGCAACATGAATATGAAAAATCAATATGCGCCTACGTCCAAAGAGCTGTTGCTTTTTTTATAATAGTTAGGAGCAATGGTTTCCTCAGAGAGAGAGTTTGTTTGTTAGAGAATCTTTGTTAGAGAGAAAGAGAGTTTATTTAATTTTGTTTACGATTAATTCAATTCTAGGTACAATTCATTTAGTTTTAATTTCAATTATAAATCCTTTGGCAGTTTTTAAAAGAAGTTTAGTTGGAATATCCAGATTGTGAATTGCTGTCATCTCGATTTTGAGTTGAGATTTTCGTTACGGATGATGGAATAAAATACGTTTATTCAACGTGTATTTACAATTTTCGGTAATACATCTGTTTCATAATATTTTTGTTGTTGAAATAATATTTTCGGGAGTAAAAGAATTTAGCCTGGTGATTAAGTCAAAAATGGGGGAAACACGAATTTATTCCATGTTATGAGACTCTCCTCTAGATAGGTAACATGTTTTATAAATCATATTTTCAATTCGAATTTTTTTATTTTTAATTTTTACAAATTTAATGATGAAGCGAGCATTAACTTTGATATCTTTAGATCAGTGATTCTCAATTAGTTTACATCGCGGGCCACTTTGGATCTTTTTTTTTTTTGCCGATCAATCTAGGATTTTTCGGCGGGTCAGAAGATAGGAAAACTAAATTATCTTACACACTATGTAGACACTTAGGTGCTGTGGCGGTTTATCATCCTAGAAAACTTCTGATTCAATGAAATTGCGTTGTGATAAGAGCTTTAGCCCCCCCCTCTAAGAAAAAAATTAGCCCTCTAGAAGAAACTTACGCCCCACCCCCGGAAAAAATTTTCAGTTTCTTACGTTTTGTAACCGAGCAGGTTTTTACTATTCGCTGGCCGGAGCTGACCCGCGGGACGATCTGGCCAGCGAATCACTGCTTTAGACTTTGAAAACGGTTTTTATGTTTTATGGTCTGATTTGAGAAACTGTGATATTGGGCAATAAGAAACTAGAGGTGCACATGCATTTTGATTAAGTTGAAGTTGTGAATATTGGTTATGGGCAAAATATTTTTTTTTCTAAAATTTTAATTGGCCATTGCCATATTTGATATATTATTTTTTTAGTTGTTACATTTATTAACTGTATATATTAACCATTTAATTTTAATTATTTGTTACTTCCATTAACCAGACTTATTCATCTGAGGAAGAAATAACTCGAGAGTAGGGAGGCTTTACCTTATGATTATCAAAATTTTGTCTATGGAAAAATACATAGTTGTAAATTGCACATAAAAACTTCTTTATAGTGGATGTAATCGCTTTCCTGAGATTTTAGTGAAAGTGAAAAAACCTCAAAGCCATGAGAATAGTACATCTGATTTCACAAATTTTAAAAATTCTGTCATAGAATGATTAGTTGTTTGAGGGAGGCGAGTTCTGTTGTTGATAAGTTTGAAACTCTTGAACGTTCTCCAGCTTTCATCTTTTTCTTGTTGGAGGCTCTGGGAGCATGACGCATGTTTTTGGTGGTACTGTACCGTAGTTGTTGGTTGAGCCTCCATCACTAAATATTAATTTCGCAGAATCACCAAAATGCAATGCATCTGCGTGGGTCCAGGAGAAAGATAATGACTGAGGTGAAGCAGTTAAAGCCCAAGACCACTGTTAATCACTTTTACTGAAGTGGCAGGGAGATTTCTGCTGTGTTATTTGAACGAATTGTTTTTCTTACTCGCTCTTCCAGTATTTCTTTAAAGCAAAATATATTAAAAGAGAGAGAGGGTAGGCTAAATTATCGGTGCTTGCATTGCATTTCCTTATTAAAATTATGAGTTTGTTGGGGATAGTTTCACAGGCAGATTTTATATGGGTTTGGTATTCTACTGGCCGTGATTTTGTTTTCTTTTCCCCCTTTTCTCCTTCTTTCATTCATTTTGGTTTACGACGTTAAATCGTTTTATCCACTTTTCCTTTCACATTTTATAGGAGTATGCACTTTAATTTGGACACCATTAGGAAAATATACCTTACAAAATAATAATCGCGCGAATAATTACATACTTGGTTTTATATGCTATATTCATCTAGCCACTATGAATAGTACTTAAATATAGACTAGCCTAAAAAAATTATAAATTATCTTGCTTGCATACTCATATCAGAAACATACATTCCGCCTTATCCCATATGCTATTGAAAACGTAATGGCTGCTTCCATAGCCCAATGCTTGACAATATTTGATAACACACATTATTATTCAGCGAATTGCAACTATAATAAAGAAATTCCTCCTGTCCTTCGGTGTTCGTTATAATATCTGTAATTCAGCTGTACATATAGTTATTAACGTTTGATGGTTTTAAAACAAAATCATTCAAATTAATTATTTCGTAATTGCGTCAAGAAAGCAGAAAGCATAGTTTTAATACCCTTATCCGTTGATGAACAGAAAATACATAACTGGATGAAGGAGTGTTAATCTAGACATGACCAGCAGTTGGTTAAGTTATGATGAATACATTTTAAAATGGAACTCTATGATGGATATTTCATATACGATTAAAAAAAGATGACATTCAAAACAAAATAATATAATATTGTATCCAATCCACGAGGCTATGATTAAAACAATTTATAAACGAAAAAATATCAAAATTAACTGACGTCAAACCAGAACAAATCAGATTATTTGACCGCTACTCTGTATAACTAAGTCAATGTAGAGTATTTTCTGTAGATTGGTACTAAGAATACTCATATTTTCAAATGGGAAATTGTGAAAGCTAAAATAAACAATTCAGCTAACAATTCAGCTAAAATAAACAATTCAGCTAACAATTCAGCTAAAATAAATAATTCAGTTCACTTACAATTTTGCATTCAACCTAAAATATTTCAGATTATCTGGATAATCTTTAGTTTACAATTCATTGAAACAAATCGTAGCTCCTTCAGGGTTAAGTAATGTAACTCACGTGTCTACATCATTTAAGAATCCAGTCTCAAATTCATACAGTATTGATGCCTTTCTGATTTTCTAAGATTCCGAGAATTGATATTGATGGCAATGTACGTCCCCTTTCTTGTGCAAGCTGAAGATCCGTGTCCAGAATGGTCTTTGATATCCGTATGCTACAAAGCCCAAACAACCAAATTTTAACCCTTTACTGCTTATACGTAAACTAGAAGATTCATTTAAAATAGATAGCAATCAGGAACTTCCGTTAGTCATACCAGTGCTGAATCCAAACACTTTTTTAATTGCGCAATAACATAAGAACGTGTTTATCTACGTTTTGCTGCGCAGAGGCAGCTAATGGCGTAATGTGCAACTGGGAATGTGTGTCCGAGGAACCAGAACTTCCATTCCCCAGGAACTCCCCGTAGAATATGATGGACAGGGAAAAGTGCACGCGTTCTACGGTATCAGTAAAATTGAATCCGAGTGTATGACACGATAGCTGGCTAGCTTATATCCAGGGGTGGACTGGGCCACCGGTCCTCATGGGTGATAGGATTGGTGCCTCCGAATGGGTAAGCACTTGCGCCCTCAGAATTTCCAAGGTATCCGTTCTTTGAGAGGACCCAGTCCGCGCCTGCTTACATCTACGCCGGCACCGTAGAGAAATGGACCTATATTTTACCCAGGAATTGGAACTTCTGGGTATTTAAAAATAAATACATGTCGGAGTACAAATTGGATTCCAGATTTTCTTTCGTACAGTGCCCTTATTGCTCTTAGCGTCAACGATATTGACGGGTAATAAATCTTCGAAGGCTTTTCAATTTAATACCACAAATTTACGCCACGGTTTAAGTCCAAATTCGTTGGAAATAAGCTTTTAATGCGCCTTTTGACCGGAAAAGAAAACGACTCCCTTTCGAGCCGTTTCCAAATTTGGAGTGGCCCTTGGAGTTACAATATTAATCTTTTTCAAAGAGATTCGACGCTTGTGGCGAATAAAAAAATATTACGGCCCGGTCAAGAAGCTGCTCTCCGGCGGTCAGATCGTGCTTCTGACCGCCAATATCGGCGATAAGTGCAAGTTCGTGCTTTTCCGTAGGAAATCGGCAAAAAATCATTCGAAAGTGAAGGGAGAAAATCCTCATCTATTCTGGCGAATTTTTTTCATTTTTATTATCCATTTTATTTTATAGATCCTCCTTTGAAGAAAAACGCTCTCTGAGACTTTTATATCTGAAAATATCGCTTTTGAAATAACGTTTGAGAAACGTTCCTCAAAGAGGGTTGGGACCCCACTTTTGGCTAAATTTCAGGAAATCAGGGGAATCAGTGTTGTAATTTTATTACTTTGAATCTATTTGATGTAACAAAACCGGAAGCTTCGGAGAATACTTCAATGAAGAAATTGATTTCCAACTCCCTTACGTGTAATATCGAGATCATAGTATAGGATGTCATTAATTATCTTTACAATTTAAGACTTTAATAACTTTAATAGATAATATAACAGATAATAACAAACGGTTTCCAACATGTGACACGATAACTCATAAAGCTTTGTTTCCTCATTCATGCTCGTCAATGTGTATATGCCCGAAAGTTTCGTTTCACTTGGGTATCTGACTTCGTCTGAAGGAGCCAGGCTGTACACTGAGCTCTCTCTCCTGTGGCCTCCACATTTTTCGTCAAATCTGCGTCAACTGGAAAACGAAAACCTTTATGAGTTATTTTGTCAAATTTTGAAAATTTGTTTGATATTATGTAGTATATTGTTGAAGTTATTAAAGTCTTAAGTTGTAAAGATAATTTATGGACACCCTGTATTATGTGCAATTTGATCCTTTTCATAGGTTCCCCAAAACAGTATTTAAATATTGGACGTTTAAAGGATTCTTGTTTGTTGAATTCAGAAGCTGCGTTGGAGCGCATTCATTAAATGTCCAATAATTTTAAACATTTACCTTCTACAGATTTTGTTTAAGGAAGTTTTAAGTGGGATACTTATCAGATGTATCGTTCCTATAACTTCTGGTCATAGAACGTAGAGTAGAGGTTTTCCAACTCGTTAACTGAAAGAATCAGAGAATGTATTTTCCCATCCCTTACAATAGAACTGATTCGTTCAGTCAGGTGATCATTGAGCGGCATGACATAACGCTTACATAGAGTTTACGGAACATGGCATTTCGAAGCTTAATTTTAAGTTAAACAAAATTTTAAATATGTAGAGCAATTATTAAACACATTTAAAATGACGCCTAGTAATGTGTACAAAAATTGGCATTTGAATATACGAGTATTGATTAGGCATGGATACAAATATAAATTTAGTAAATGATTTTAATGTAATATTCGTGTCATGTAATATTTATAGGTATTACACGAATTTTTACCTTATTTAAACATTGTACCAGAGAAATGAACGCACATGATTAAAAATGTCATTCCGAAATATAAAAGACAGAAATATATAAAATTTATGTAGCAACAATTTTAATTCAACATAACGTTATATAAAAAAATGTGTGTTTTTAATGCATGCGATTAAAACACATAATAAAAACAGTGTTACCATTAAAACAAAGTTAGAATCTATTTTAGAGCTTAACTAACCTTTCAAGGTTTTCAAAACGAAGGATATCGATTTTTTCTGAGAAAGATGTTTAGTCTTTTTCAAAAGAAGATGAACAATTTAAAGGGTAACCCAAATTATTTCACTATTAAAATCAAACTCAGGAGGTTGGGTCTATAGGCAGGGACCCCAAGAGCTAACGCGGGTCTCCAGGCTCACTTTGACCAGCCTCCATGACCCCTTCCCTGATTCGGACCCCCACAGCATAGATTCTTGCCAGCTTGGGCCCCTAGAATTCATTTGGGCCCCTGGACTACGGCCCTTGCTGCCTACACCTCTTGCCGGCTCTGGCTACAGGAAAATATCTTGACATTTACATGACCTGCAAAATATTACCGAGACTTTCTGTTTGGCCTAAGAACATC
>QLNU02015270.1:24860698-24899821 GCA_006491805.2 Dysdera silvatica
TTTTTTGTATGTTTTCAGCAGGGTGCGGATCAAACTTTGTCACAAGGGGGGAGGAAAAAATTCGAACTACAGTGAAAATCGGTTATAACGACCTTCAAGGGACTGTGCAAATTCGGTCGTTATAACCGATAGTCGTTATAAACGATATCTTTTTAAAATCACAGTAGCCTATAGTATAATACACTCTAAGAGTTTTATAAATTATTTTGATAGTAAAAAGTATTAAACTATTTGGTTTCAAAATTAAATAAAAATATATTTAATTATAATGAATTTAATTTCCGTTTAAATTATATTTATAGCCACACTAAATACATAGTACTTTCTTAGTTTTTTAAATTGAAAAAATTCTAGAAAATACTAAAGTATATAATGTAGAAAACAAATCTAATGAATAATATTTATTATATTATACTAATGACTTCCGAACAGTGCCGGTTTTAAAAATTTTATGGGCCCTATGCTGAAAAAATAAAATAGGCCCCTAAAGAATATGACCCTCGTGATATTCAATTAATAAATCACGTGTTTTTTAAGGTTTATTATCTTTAATATTCAGGTTTAGCAGTAAGGGAAATTCAAGTATTACGTAAGCAATATTTTGGCCATTTCAATCCCCCCTCCCGGTAAGCAAAAATTAACATTGGCTAACATAGGAAAATAAGCAAAAGAGCAACCTCCCAAAAAAAGTGCTTACGCAATACTTGAAACTCCCTAATAAAAATTTCTCGGACATTTGTAAATAAACAAGATTAAAATAACGCTTAAATTTTGATAACTAACCTTCAATTTCGATAATTAACCTGTGTGGTTCCGATTTATGACTGTCAAGTCGCGTCGTTATATCCCTACTTAGAATCTACGTAGACTACAAAATCGCCGTCGTTATAGCAGGTTTCGTCGTTATATACGATGTCGTTATAACCGATATATTTAGTATGGAGTAGAATAGCAAACCAAACTTCTTGTAAAAATTCCGTCATTATATGCGGTTAGTCGTTATAACCAGCGTCGTTATAAACGATTTTTACTGTATACTACTATTTATCAGATTCAATTT
Source organism: Dysdera silvatica (assembly GCA_006491805.2). Lineage (NCBI taxonomy): Eukaryota > Metazoa > Arthropoda > Arachnida > Araneae > Dysderidae > Dysdera > Dysdera silvatica. The sequence goes on from QLNU02015270.1 coordinate 24,861,759, forward strand.
GACAAAAATAAAATTATAGTGCTACAACTAAATGTAAATACATCAAAACTTTAAAACGAATAAATGTAAAAAAGAAAAACTTTTCGCGCTTTTATATTTGCGAAATTATTGAAAATATCTTTCAAAACCATTGTGTAAGATATTACTACCCTTCATAGGGATAACACAATTGCCAAATATTGGTCAACACACAAATCCATCGGGGCGAGATTTTTGTGAGTTTTTCGTGGGGGATTTTTTATTACAAATAAATTTGACACCCACGTATTAGTAGCTCAAACTAGAGCTATTTTTGTTTAGAAGAAAAAGAGACGCCGTCCTCATCCCAGATTCGAACCAGGGTCCCCGCGTTGAGCCCGCGGTGTCTTGACCTACTAGACGAATGAGAACAAGAACAAACGCTTTTTTCTCCGTATATTAAGTTGTAAGATATTATTACCCTTCACAGGGATAACACAATTGCCAAATAATGGTCAACACACAAAGCCACCGGGGCGAGATTTTTGTGAGTTTTTCGTGGAGGATTTTTTATTACAAATAAATTTGACACCCACGTATTATTAGCTCAAACTAGAGCTATTTTTGTTTAGGAGAAAAAGAGACGCCGTCCTCATCCCGGATTCGGATACCCTGGTTCGAATCCGGGATGAGAACGGCGTCTCTTTTTCTCCTAAACAAAAATAGCTCTAGTTTGATCTACTAATACCTGGGTGTCAAATTTATTTGTAACAAGACCATTTTACTGGCATGTTTAGGCTCAGTAGCCAATATTGCACATTCTACTTTGACCAATAGTATTTCTTTTGTAATCATTTATTTAGTAATTTACTTTTATCTTCTATTCAGTAATTTACTAATTGATCTTTCGGCAGAGGGAGCTGACACGGGTAGGGTAAAAAATAGCATAAAGTAAAAATTTCCGTGAAGTCACTTTCTACAAGCAGACCATTACATTTTGTAATTAGCAAACAAAAAAATTATCTAATAGACATGTCTGCCATTAAATCCTGTTTGACAAGCGTGATTAAATTACAGTATTGAATGGGCATTTGCGGAGAGAATACAGATTAATGATACTCTTTCATGAGATTTTCACACTCACTTAGCAATTCAGCATTTGGCATATTTATTATTTTTTCTGTTCTAATATTACAAAATATTTTTTCACTAATTTCATGCTTTCGAAACGACTTTTAATTTGCATTATAATTTTGCCTAGAACATAGTAAAAAACACTGACTTTAAAAAATTGATCGCTATTATCAAACAAAAAATCTGAAGCTAACTCGTCATATTGTGTTTTAATTCTACATTATCGTTTATTTTCAAATTTAGAATCTATCCTGCACTTGTATGAAATACGAATTACGATGTTATGTTTCCTACCACTAACACTGAACTATTGGTGTTTTAAAGACAGTAGATGCCATAAAGAGGCAGTGTACCATGTGGTCATGAGTCGTTGGTAATCGACATTCGGTCTGAAAATTTAAAGTAGACAAAATGAAAACAATGGCGTCCCAAATTGGCAAACCTAAAAATACTTCCGAACATCAAATTGAGAAGTTTTATTTGTACCATCGTGTAATGTAAATTTAAATCATAGAGGGTGGGAGCACAGCCTACCCTTATACCATGTACAAAACTATTAAGAAGTTCTTTCAAGCTTTTCTGTCCCCACCCCCATTTGCTAAGTCAATAGGCCTTGGTGAAAAAGGGCCCTTAGGCTTTGGCTTTGCCTACTTTTGTTATATGGTATAGCTAAGCCCCTGAATCAACATGTATAATCCACATATTTAAGATAAAGTAAGATTGCCGAAATTTGTAATAATTATCGATATTTCTATATCATTTACTTATCATATCCTCTCCCCCTTTTACTTACTAACCCAAAAAAATTTTTAGGCTCATTCTTTTGATTATAAAAGGCCTCATAAAAACCCACTATTTAATTCCTCGCAATAATTACTGTTTAAAATGTAGCTGTTAAAGTCTTGCTGTTACGACGGAAAAACGTTATACCATTATAATACCGATATTCAATTTTCACAGTGATTTTAAATGATAATTTGAAAAGATACGTCAGCTTACTTTATTTTGTTCAACAGGAGTCAAAGTGCGCTGTTTTACATTGGGTGGTACTTCCGTCATAGGACTCGCTTTCTCTCACTCCTCTTCGTTTTGGCCTTCTTCTTCTTCCAATGTCCGACTTTCAAAATGGAATGCTAAAATTCACCGTCTGTTAATCGCTCTTCCGAAATTGATTTATTGCTTTCGGGAAAAATCAGGTTATATCCCAAAGATAGGGTTCACAAGTGTCTTTCCCAGACAAGATGTTTGCAACCGCCGTACAATCAGCCTGCCAACAATTAGCGGCTACTTCGAATATCAAAGGGATATCCGATGTTCCCTGAGAAGTACACCTCTATTCCCTTAGGGAATAATTGCCGTTATTTTATTAGCCTTCTCTTCTATTTCCAAATGGGCCCTATCTAGCTCTTTCCCAACTTCCCTCTCCTCCACCCATCCTGCCTTCACCAGGACCAGTGATATCACTCAAAAATCACCAAAACACTTTAAAAATCAAAAATTTATTGTGGGAAAAAAAATGAAAGAAAGAATGTGAATATCGTTTTTTTCCTAATGTCATGGGGGGCGGTGGGGGGGAAATAACCATCTCTGGCAGGGAAATTAATTAAAAATTTTAGCCGGGGATAAATTTTCACAAGCCGGGGAAATCCCCCATCCAACCCGTTAATTCGCACCCTGAAGTACTGTGACACGATTATGTACGGCGATGACACCACACTTGCTCATTTGGGAAAAAACATTACAAATCTGGATAGTGAAATTAGCAAAGACTTAAATAATATAGATAATTGGTTGACAGCCAACGATATAGAATTAAATATTACAAAATCTCTTTACACAGTCTTCCGATCAAGGCAAAAATCATTTTCTCCTCTTCTATTTCACAGCAACGGCACGACAATATTGGGGCAGGGGGAAATATGCCAGTAGAAGGCATTTTGTTTGAAATTGAAGGGAGATATGGAACCCTAAGGGTGCGTCCATACATGAAACAGAACCCCGTACCGTAACGCCGTCACTTATCATCACCGCGTAATATCGCCGAGTAGAATAATAATAATACATATATTATTAAACTATATATATCATACATATATTATTATATATATGATAAACTATATATATGACATATTAAACTATATATATATTATACATATATTACAAAACTATATATTATACATATATTACAAAACTATATATATTATACATATATTACAAAACTATATATATTATACATATATTACAAAACTATATATATATTATACATATATTAGTAAACTATATATAGTATATATCATACTTATTATTAAACTATAAGGAGCAATAACAATATAATAGTTCATTATAAAGTATTTTGTTATATTTTTATTATCATTGTTTCTTCATGGATTCCATAAAACGAATTTATTAAAAATAATACATTCACGATAATTTAAAAGTGTCAGGAGGGCCACAGGGAGTCTAGAAGGTTGCCCCCGAGCGAAAAAAGTTTGATAGCTAACCACTGGTTTAAATAATTAAATATTTATCTCTGATTATGTGCATTTCATACCTTCTACTCGTAGTGTGTCGTACGCCTCAGTATTAGAGTCCCCACCTCCCCAAAGATGCTTACGTAATACTTGAACGGCCCCAAATCAGGGGAAACTGTTGTTTTTTTTCCAGATTCTATCGCCTTCTTGCAATGTTTTGTTACATAATTTTAAATACAAAAAACTATTTTCCAGATACAAACCACAGCAAAAGGATAGTTAGCAGTATCAGAATAATATTTGTATCTTTCGACATTGCCTCGATACGTTAGATGGTAAACACGTCGTTTTGCAAGCACCCATTAACACAGAAATCGAGTTTTTTAATTACAAATCGGCATTATTTAGTATAGTTATTTTTGCAGTAATGAACGCTAATTACATCTTTTGTACGTCGATGCTGGAGGTCAGGAGCAAATCTCAGATGGTAGTATATTTAAAAATTGTTCCCTGTACGACAAACTACTGAAAGATGAATTAAGTTTGCCGCAAGCAGAACGTTTGGATAGTACACAATACAATCTCCCTTATTTTCTATTGGAGACGAAGCATTTGCTCTTACTGACATATCAATGAAACTGTTTTTGGGTATACATCCTAAAAATCATTACAAAGGGTTTTTAATTAAAGGTTATCTTGTGCATGAAGAATTGTGGAGAATGTATTTATAATCGCCTCAGCGATTTAGAGTGCTCCATAAACCCATGTTGCTAAGCCCTGAAAAAGTTGAGTAACTATAATAATAATAGGCCATTTCTTACGAAAAAGCTCCACCTCCTGTTCCCTGTATATGCCAAGCGAACAATTCAATACAGACGCCGACTTGTAGAAGGAACATACAGAACTATAAGTGATGAACCATGTCTTCATTACTTTCTCTAAGAAGTATTCTCAGAAGACCAACTACGTGAACTAAACAAATTCCAAACGAAGTGACGAATTTCTTGGTAGTGTGTAATTCCTTTCGTAATAACCTCTACCCATGCATAATTTTTTTAAAAACTTATTATAGTACCTGGGATGCTGGGTATCCCGCAAAATCTCTTTTTCCCTGTAAGTTTCGATAAAATTACGAGTAACCTCTTTTGTCCACTCGATAACAAACAAACCGATATCCAGTCTACACTGACAAGACCCTGCTCTTCGTAAACCGGTCCAAATACACAAACAATGGAGAGGAGGAGTCAACATAACCTCATGGCATTCCTTTGAAGTGACAGGGAGAAACCGACAACTAGTGGAACTGGGAATGATACGCGGTCTGGGTACGCGTTGACGTCCAGACTGGGTAAGCGACGGCGTTACGGTACGGGGTTCTGTCGCATGTGTGGCCTAACACCAACATTGGGGGGACGAGTCCCCTGTCCCCCCCCCAGCTAACGGAGCCCGTTAACTGAAAGACTCCTTTACTTATTTAGACGTGATAATGGACTCGCACCTCACATGTACCTATCACATACATGAAATATCAAAAACTTTACATTCGCTTATAAGTATCTTTGCTAAATTGCGGTACGTCCTTCCGCCTTATATTTTGCGCCTTTTATACTATGCACTTTTTTATTCTAAACTTATATACGGAATTGAAGCAATCTGAACTGCAAATAAGTCCAACCTGAAAACCTTCGAAGTAGTGCAAAAGAGGCTCATTCGAATAATGACATTCTCGAATTATTCAGCGCATAGCCCTCCTATTTTCTCAATCTGGAACATTTTACCACTCTATCGTCTAACAAAGTTCAAGACTGATCTACTTACGAACAGAATTTTCCATAACAAATCCTTCTCAAAATCATTCAATATGCCACGAACACGAACATTCCACAAGGTTTAGAGAAACTCTTCTCTAACGTTGCCCCTTTCTCGTACAAATTATAAATTGACTAGCATTTCCTTTTATGATGCAAAAACATGGAAGAGTCCGAGTCCAGAACACAGATGTACTCTGTCATTCTCGTCATTCAAACACAAATTATTTGCTCTTTTACTGTCTCAACTCTGCTAGTCAGACGCGCATAGAATACATATGTCGCTAATCCCACACCAAAACTGTTTTTTATACCGTTTATTTCAGCTATCTCCAACTCATTTAAATTTAGTCTTTTCAGCTAGCTTCTAACATTGGCACACATACGTCAAAAGCCATGGGTAGCTAGATTAATTATTTGATTCACGAGTGTTAGACTTAGCCATTTTTTCTTAATTAATATAATGGTTTCTTAAGTAAACAATTTTTCATAACTAAGTATTTTCTCTTTTGAATCAACAAAATTATTTTTATTTTTGGTCGCTTCTAGAGATTAAATTAAGTTCTTAAAATCTTTATATTACAAAAGTAGTTTTATTGTTCTCTTATATAAGAAACTGTTGAATTTGTTCAACTAATTATAAAAGTTCTTCTCAAGCATAATATTTCAGGTCCATTTAGTTCTTAAAATTCCCTTTTCGTCTTTCGTAAAAAGAAATAAAAAAAAAATAACTATCAATGCTTTGCTCTTCATGGCTCTGGACATACACTTGACCCCTTCTTCTTGGAGGAGGTGTTTGTAACCACAAGGAATCCCCCTCTTCTCATACAGCTGCACATATTAAGCCCCCCCCCACCTCATTCAGCCATTTGCAGAAATCTACATCTCAAATGGTGGCGTGGCTAGTGCGGACGTGACCGCAGCGGATACCCATAATTCGTGGCCTGTGCGGACAGACGCACGTGCAACGTGGCCAGGGCCATCCTTAGCGGATGGCAAGTGGGCGGTCGCTCAGCTTGCCACCGGCTAAGCATTTTTCAAATGTCGCAAACCCCCTCGCGGCACCTCTCAAGTAACATCTCAGTGGTTACGCAGTCTATCCCTCACTTGCGCCATCATCTCCACACTATCCGCACCCACTAGTCGTTACAGTTTTGTGGTTTTTAATTTCATTCTAAGCCTGTTTTTCTCTTGTCGCTCAGATTTTCAGAAGTCGACAATAAAAGATCGCCGGAGACCTAGAACTCCATCATCCCCATTGATGATGTTTTATGACTTACCCGACCTCCCGACTTCGCTCTCACAGCAACGGAGAAGCAAATCCCATAAAAAAGATTGGGCTAAGATGATATGGTTATTTGAGCATTTTCCTAACCTCCTATCAACAAATTGTCTTATTGTCATCGATTGTAGGTTCTTGAGATTAAGAACAAACACTTTGCAATAGCTCGTTTGAGAACTATCAAAGAGTCTCTAAAACAACTAACTAAATCTTACCTAAAGTTAAATAATCCTATCTAGACACTTTGGGTTTTTCTCCGCAAATTAATTTGTTCAATATTGAGGTGCAAATCAAATTCTTTTATACACACTAAATGGTTTAATTCTAATTTGCGTTTTTTCCCAATGAAAAACTGTGGTACTCATTGGATAATTCTACCCCCCCCACTTTTCCTCAGTTGCAGAACTTTTCTGAAGCATATCATTTCTATAATCCACAATATGTGTTCATTCTAACATAGTCTTCATTACTAATTTTCTTAAAAGTATTTCTTTAACTCTTAAAAATGTGTTAAAAAAATTAACCTTATTCATTCAACGCACCCTAGAGATCTAACTGAATCGAATTCATAATATTATCCCACCTGTATTACTGTTTCAACTTAACACAAAACCTTACCCACTTTTATATCACCGTTTTCTCAAATGAGGCCCGATTATTATATTAACATTTATATCATTATATTCTAATCGTCGGCTCACGAAAAGCTGTTTAATCAGTAATGAACTGTACAATGTTTTTATATTACAAATACTTAAGAAACTAACGAACTTCAGCAGAGTCGTAAAACCATTTTGGAAGAGAATCCCGTAACAAGCTTCGGCTTTATATTCTCTTCCAATTCTAACCCAAATCATAAACGTAAAATGTAAAAAGATTTCTTCTATGTTTTTTCTCAAAGCGCTGATGGTATGTACCTCACGAAAATGTATACAAAATTGGGTTAAATAAACATTATTATCATTATGTAGAGTATTAAATAGCAAATCAAACTTCTGACATGACATTGAACATAATGATTACAATCTTACTTTCTCTAACTAGTATTTTATAATGATTATGGGTCTAATATCTGCTTTTTTATTTGTATAACGTTATTTTGCTTTTAAATTTTATGTGGAGTCTTTTATATGTTATAGAAAATTTAATTTGATAATTTTATTTTCCCGAACTCGATAATGCACTGACATTTTAAGGGAATTTGATCATATATATATATATATAAAACGTATATGCATTGATATAAAAATAAAGTAAACATTAATAACTAATAAAAATATTAATGAATACGTTTCAAACACTATAGAACAATAATATATTAAATACACACGGACTTAAATACGGATTTAATACTTTAATTGTTCAAAAAGTAAAGTAACAAGAGCTTTTGATTAATTTTTAGTTTAATTCACTTTTAATTACCTTTTTAATTAATTTTTAATTTAAGAAATAAGGTAACTTCAAAAAGTAAAATAATAAGAGCTATCATGAGTGTAATAATCTCCCTGTTTCTCAAGCTCCCTGCCTAAGAAGCAACAAACGATCACAGCATTCGGACGCCAGAGGTAGATTGCGCAGGTGTTGTGTCAGCGCGGCGAAGTTTCAGTTATAAGATACAGTGTGCCCTAAAATAAGGTTCATAAAATGAAAAATTTATATATGGAGAACCAACTGAAATAAAAAGCACGTATTTTGGAGTTAATCATATACGCTAATAGGAATTTCTTTGCGTATAATTAAATCGTTCCTTTTCTTTTTCGTTAAGGATCCCTCCAACTTTCCCCGAATATATACCAAAGGTTGCCCTTATATAATACTCTCCTTGTATGTGTGCATAGCTCTACAGTAAGTACGTAGCAACGTTACATTACCGTATGCACTGCTATGTACAGGGACAGTAGAACGTTGTGGCGAATTTTGGCATATATTCAGGGAAAGTAGGAGAACAGAGGCATAGTACCAAACAAAGCAGTATCAGAACGCTATGTCCTTTGTGGCAAAGGGACTGAGGAATAGAATGGTGCGGGGGAGACCTTAAAAAGCAGTGCCGGAATAGCCTTCCGGCTCAACTACGCCTCTGAACAGAACGCCTTAATGAATGAAACAGGAACGATATGATTATACGCAAAGGAATTCCCGATTGTGACTGTGGTTATTCCCAAACTTTAAGATTATTATCTCAACTAGTTCTCCAGATATTTTACTTTTGTGGACCTTATTTTGGAACACACTGTACGTATATCTATCAGTGACTTTCAATGCTGTGGTTATTTGTTGCTCCTCAGGCCGAAAATTTGAATAACAGGAGGTTTTTAGTAGACCTGTGAGAGCTCTTGTTACCTCACTTTTTGAACCAGTTAGGTAGAACATATTTTAATAATATACTAACTAAAATAAAAGTTAAATGCGTACCAAATAATAAGGAGCAAAAGTGAAATTTAAACCATACCAACTGCAGTCAAGTTTCGGTAATAAAAAATAAAATAGCATTTCCTTTATATTTAGCAAATTTGAAGTTTGAAAAATGCAAGTAAATAAATTTGCTCAGGAGTAATGAGAAATTTGAAGCAATGCAGAGATACTTTTTTCTTTTTTCTTTTATTTTCAATGAGGTGATAGATGAGGATGCAGAGGACATTTGAAGCCAACTGAAGGAAACTGCAGAAAAGTTTACGTACCATTCGGTTCCTTGCTTCCAAGTACAGTTTCAATGTTAGAACTGAAGTGAGCGTTAGAAAATGGAGTCGGTCCAAAGCCGATTCGTCGGCCGATCTGTCCAAATGACGATTGATCCAATGTCGATTCGTCCAAAGGGACGTAGTCCATTGCCGACTGGTCTAAAGGGTCGATTCGTCCAAGTAGGTGGGCTATATCAATTTCTTCATGAAGATTACAGAGCATACAATAAGGATCGGAAAAAACGCTAGTGTGATGTAAATGATTGTCATGGCCTGTGACAAGACGAAATTGTACGACTGCCCTGTTTCTTGGCCATTCAGTAACATTAGAATTATTATGCCACCATGATTTATTTATATTTTTTAAAAAAAATCACCATAAAGTAGTCATTGAAACTTCTTCTCATTATTGATTTTACGATGTTGAATGGAGTTTCAAAATTTAATGATTTGACAACCGCTACCTCTCCTTTGGCCAGAGGATCAGCTTTGATTTTTCCATTATCCTTTATTGACCAGGCATTCACTTGCAGAATAATCTCTTTGTTATTATTGAATAAATGGGTTAGGGGAAATATTTGTTGACGGAAAGTCATTAATAGTATCAATTGCCATTAAAACAACGTTCAAACCAGAGAGAATGACTGCCGTTACAAACTGATTGAGGAGACAATGCTGTTGAAGAGCTATTAGTATGACCGTAATCTCCTCGCCAAAATCAGTTCTGCTCTTCCCCGCAGGATCATAAATAGCAGAAAGATTGGAAAAAATACCGACTCCTACACTGACACAGTTATCTAATATTTGGGAACGATTCGTGTAACCCTGAGCCACTCCGGGTCAAGATAGAAAGAGTTAGTTGCCTTGTGAAACAATGAGTTTAGAATTTCATTTTTCTACGTTTTGAAAACCTCGTGAATAAGTTTGGTTTAAATACGGAAACTCTTTTATTTTAATTGGATTATTATTCAGGGTTAACTCATTTTTAAGCATTCCTTTTTAGAGATTCAAATACAAATTAATAGTTTATCATTATATAGAAGCCGTTTAACTTTAGGAAGAAAATTTAACATATTGACAAAGACATTTATGTAGACATTAAAAACACGCAGCTAGTAACAACTCCCTGTGCTGTCTGAAGTATCTTGAAGTTTCAGCAACTTACACCCTATCTAACGTAGTGAAGTATGCGGAAGTTGATCTACTTTACACCAAAGGTCGTAACATAGTGCAAAGCTTTAAAAGCCTTCGGGGAGTAGATTCATCCAGATGGAGATAATGTTCGAAGGAAATCTTCTTAGTCAATTTAATTTAATTTAAATTCTAAGGAGGAGCCAGAATTTTCAAAAAGCTTTGAGGTTAAAAGACTCGTGGAGGATTTTCACAGTGCCGGGTTTAACTTAAACTTATAATTATGGATGGGCATTTCAGCCAAGGGTGGACACGGGGAAGGTCACAGGGGTCATGAACCTCCCCAAAATATATTTTTTTCACTGTAAAATGTTCCAACTTTCATCATAAATGAAGAGTGTTTTTCCTAGGCCATGGCAAATTCTGTACTTGAGCACTCAAAATGAAAGGCTGTGCCCGCCCCTGGTTTCAGCATAAGCTTGAGATGTTTATCTGTCAGCGAATTATGCCGAAATGTGGGAGCAGGAACTTGACCAAAAATTTTTCATATAAGGGTTATTCTTCACGTCGGCTGGGGACATAATGGGAGACGTACGTAAAAAGTTGTCAACTGTCATTCAAGTGACTGATCCAATTAGCTTCAAGTTGACGTATCTGTTTAATACATCGCCGCCTCAGTATATCAACCGAAGCCTCATAATACCAACACTCAGCCTATTAAACAAGGAAAATTTTCTATTGAGCAATATAATCACCTATTTTTTCTTTTTTGTGCGTTCATTTGCTCCACTACAGTCAAAACAAGATGGATGAGGGAATGACATCATTTTCAAAGATTGGAGGCGTTGTCTAATAGTCTAGCTTATGTAAACTACACCACCTTGCAATTGATTTTCAAACGATAATTGCTTTGATTTATAATTAGTACATTTGTATGAACGTTACCTTTAGTGAAAGACTAATCATTAAATCTTGGAAACTAAAAGGATGAAAATCCTTTTGGAATAAATTAGGTTTTGGAAATATTTATAATTCATTTTATGTGGATTTGATAAAACATTAACACCCACTAGCTTTCACAGAAGGGTATTAATTGTTAAAGTCACTAGCTTTCACAGAGTGGTATTAATTGGGGTTATAACCCACAATGCGATAAAATTTTGTATATACACATATAAATATATGGAGTTGTAGCTCTGTAACCCTCTCATTCAACTTATAACCCCCTTTATGAACTTTCTGTGTATGCCTATGTAGAAGTGATAGTTTTATTTGAAATTTTGGATAGCTGAACGCAAATAAATAAAATACTTTAAAGGCAATATTTTTATCCCTATAAAAAAATGTATATTTATAATAGCACAACTAATTTTGCTTTGGCGATTAAAAGTTTAAAAAGTTTCAGAAATTATTATCAAAAGTGCTAAATTATTTTAACAGAGATGCCATTAATTTGAAAATAAGCGTTGGAAATCCTTAATATGTATTGTAATTAAGTGAAGACTATGGGAATATAATCAATTACTAGAACGAATATCTGCAAATTAGCTATCTATCCCCCTAAATTAACTTGGTTTCTAAATCATAGTTCCTGCTTTACTCATGATGGGGAACGGAACATTGCGCCCAAATGAAGGATTAAAGCTTTTGAGAAGGAAAGGCCAGGACCCGTTTCGGGAGAAACGTTCCTCAGATGAGAAGTATTCATTCCCTACATACGTTTCATTCTTGTATTCCTTTGAAATCCATCAAACTCACCTGCATTAAGGACACAGATTCGCTTTTGAAACTCGGGAATTATTACTTAGCCTAATGATTGCAATCCATCAGTTGAATTGCAATGCATTCTTGATCGAACATGACAGATAGGCGAATTGCAGGAACAAGTAATCCACAGCAGAATGACTTGTATTACCAGAGTGATTCCACCCAACTTGCTGATTGCCTACTACTTTGGGAAACAAACATTAGGTAAATGGTAAATAGTTAAATCAGAGTTCAAAAATATGTAAATAATTTTTGGAAAAATCCATTTAACTAAAGCGATACTTTATAAGAAATGTTAACGCATGCACATGGAATAACTATAGAAGACCGTCAATCATTTATGTTCCTAATGTATATACAGAAAATATTTGGAATCAACAACCATGATTTAAAAAATTGCACCACAATCAATAAAGTATTTTAAAGAAAATAAATTTATTAAACCGAATTGGCGTACTTCCACAAATATATATTGTTTCTGCAACTTACATGTGAAAATATCATTTAAATTAGCAGTATTTTTGAAATTATTTAATTTTAACTAACACCACCATGGAAAAAAATGTGGAATCATTTGAAGTATGGGGAAAAAAGTATGAAATCAAAGGCTTGTTTATGCAAATTCTAAGTATGTAGATGACTTTATGATTAGGAAATATGCATGTTTTAAATCCGCAAGGAGGTATACATGTAAAACCAGCATCATTCGTAGATAGCAAAGGAAAATGAAAAGTATAAAAGAGCTCCATGTTCAACTTAAGAACAGAATAATTAAATGGTTAGAGGGAGGAAAAACTCAACGAGAAGTTGCAAAGACGTTTTCATGTTCTTAATCCGTCATTTTCAAAATTTGGAAAATGTATAAGGAAAGAAAAAGCATGATAAATCCTTTCTTAGAGCATCGGATATAACTGAAGGCATCTGCGTATGATTTCGACTGTCGCAAGGAAGCAGAAATTTTGGATTTAGTGACACTGTTGGTTGTTTATTTTCAATGTGTCAAGGCAGTGACAAAATTAATAAATAAGTTTAATTATGTAAGAACTTGCCGTTTTGTTTCGCGTTTTCGAACTTCCTTCCAAAGCATTCTCAGTCACTGTTGATCATCTACTTTCTACAGCAGAGATTCCAGGGGAAATTAACGAAATTATATTTTCAGATATGTTTATTAATTTTTCCCTACTCTTCGCTTTAAAGAGCATGGAACTTGAACATATAAGTACCAATGCAAGGTATTCTTTGGTCTGTTTGACAAGGCATCCCTGTCCTAAGCCAGAGGTTGCTGTTTCGAATCCAACTTAAAACGGGAAGCTCTTTTCTTCTTCCTAACTCTCACCAAAGATGAGCATTAAGGCTCCGCTTTTTCAGCATTTTCATGGTAGCTATTCTATCTCTAAGAAAGACTATATTATCCAAACTTTTAAATATATGGATCAACTATTTCTAGTGTAAGTTTCAATGGGAGACAGAAACTTAATTTCAGGATAAATAAGCAAGTAACATTTCTCAGTGGGTATGAAATACCCAAGAAACGTGGTTCGAGATTGATGATACAAAAGAAAGTAAGTCAAAAGCTTCATAAAAATTCATTTCTCTTTTAAAATCGGTAATGAAAACGAAGAATAAAACCAGGTGAATATATAAAGGCGTAAAGTTAGATAATTTATTGCTTCGTGTCAAATACGATCCTGAAATTCCCTACTACAATTGAAAATTATGTTACAGTGCGCAGTTTATTTTATACATGGAATAAATTAAGCAACAACGGATATGGAAACTGAAATTTACGAGCTGGAAATAATAACATTTATTAGAAATAAAACCATCATTTCCAAAATTAAATCATAGAAGTTCGCAACACAATAACAAAAGCGAGACGTGAGCTTTAATAAACTATACTTTGATACAAATATAGAAAATCATTGAAGAAATCAAGAACTGAAATCAGTAAGATTTTCTTATTCTGCGAAAGAAAAGGGCACATCCGCCTGGTGAAAATAATCTATGACGTCATTGAAACAATACTGAAAATATTATTAAGAACTTTTGGAGAACTTTACAAAAATTTTTAGGAACTTTACCAAAATTTGGAAAAAAAACTAAGCCTCCAAGCATTTGAGATATTTGAGGGAGTGGATGAAAAGGCCAGTAAATACAATAAAAGCTTTATAAAATGAACATTCTTTCCGCAAGAGATAGATGTCGGTAAGAGACGCTTCGAAAGATCGCAGAAACTCGAAACTGTAAAGACTCTAATAAAAAGAAAATATTATTTCTCCGGTTATCGGTTATTATCCTATAGAATTCTAGATGTATTTATAAGAGAGGGAAAGGAAAAATTATTGTTATTGCAACAGAGATAACCGATAATAATTTCAATGTGGACAATTATGAATGTTGATCCAATTTATTCGAGGTAAATTGTAGATTTTGTATTGTAGAATTGTAGGAGCAACTCCATATGTTCATAAGTATATATACAAAATTCCATCGCAATGGGGGATTATAACCTCCATCAATAACCCCCGCGTACTAGTGAATAATACTGAATCCACCCTAAGACGAATTCAATTATCCTACAACAAAGAATTTACATTTTCAAGACACTGAAAAAAAATTGAATACTTAAAGTTACACTTTCAATTTGAAAAAAAAAACCCAACTTTTTAATCTTTTTGCTAATTTAGGTGGTCACAGTCACCTGAACTCGAAGGTCCCTAACACTACTAGGCAAGCATAGGTAGTCTATAACTCCATTTCGTTTTTCTAGATGGAAGTCGAAATTTAATAGTTCCTACAGAGGGCTAAGCAATCACTAGACCCCAACGCCAATGATTCCGAAGCTAAAAATCTTCATTAACTTCTCAATAGAATCATTTCACTTCTAAGACAAATTAGACACTTGCGGACGTACTCCAAATAACGAAATTTTGCAGAAGTTCCGCTCATGGATTTTTCCTCTTTAAAATTGCGGCCTTTATTATCGTGTAGACGACAACGTTTGCAAAGCTAACTTCGTCCTTCCTAACTAAAGTAATTACATTTGTACCGTAATTTACGATTACGGCGACTCGTTTAAAGGAAAGTCCAGTTTCATCGTTTTCCCCTACACGCGTTTATCATAGCTGTGCTTTCCTTATTAATCCGAATGTGATAATAAATCGAAAATTTAGATTAATTTCTTAGGAGGGAGCACTTACGGTAGAAATGTGGCAATAAATTATAAGTAATTAATAGCCTTAGTCCCACGTATAATTATTGAGAACACTTTTGCGGTTAAAAGACTTAACACTATTGACGGGTGGACGTTTGAGCAGCCCCATTTAGGTAGTGGCTGTAGGCACTGACGTGATTAGGAGGGGCTAATGGACCTTAGCCACCCCTAAAAAAAATGACAATTACAGACGAACACTATATGGGGGGGGGGCATGAAGGGGGTGTGGTTTAGCTATTTCTTACACCTGGAGGCTAATTACGCCAAGAGGAGGAGCTTGTAGGTGAGAGTTCAAGTATTACATAAGCACCTTTGGGGGAGGAGTTACTTACTGTTGCGCTTACTTTCCTATGTTGGCCAACGTTAATTTTTGCTTACGGGAGGGGGCGGTAAAATGGGGAAGATCTTATAATAATATGAAAAGGCAGACGCTTTCTAAAAGTAATTTTATGTTATTGGGACGACCGTATAATGCCTGAAAAAAAATCAAAATATTGATTTTACATTTTCCCACAAGTGAATGACATGTTTACGACAGTCGTACTTCTTAGGAGCGTCTACACCACAGATGTTCCAAATCGATCATTGGAGGAATCAATGAATTGTTTTGCCCATTCGTTATGCACGAGAAGATTCGTTCAGTCATTCGGTTATTGATTGAAATATTTGACACGCCGCTAGTCTTCACGTCCAGGATTAAATAGTAATAATAAGAAGTGCGTTAAAAACACGATAAATCCGTACCTAAGAATATTTCAGAAAAATACAAAATAAATCTTAATTCTACCAAACACTGTCGGAATACAATATATATATATATATATATATGTACAGTAAAATCTGTCTAAAGTGACAACCTGTGAACTGATCTGGAATTTATCACCATAGGCATGTGTTCACTATACACAACAGACTTCGGTCTGACAGACTAAATCCCTAACAGTTATCTCTTATAAAAGTGATCGTTTTATTCAGATGGTCAGTTTACAAAGGAGCTCACCTTACCAGATTCCACCTTATATATGTATATGAATACATTGCATTAACATGTTTAAATAAACTAGTGCGGTTAAACGTGGCAAAGTACTTATTAGTGTGTGAATTAATTTTACTGCTATCTGTATTTTCATGTACTCTATTTAAATTGGCACATTTGAAAAAGTATCAGCCACAAGGTGGCGTAGTGGTAACGTGTTCGGCTATTGCCATGTTCGATTCCGATGGTACCGTAGGGAGAGCTTTTCTATCCACTGTAGCCCGAGGTTGGGCTCTCCAGGCAACAAGGTTTCCAGCTCCTTGGAAAACTCTAAGTTCCGGCCAGCGAGCACAGAAGGAGAATAGATGGAATGCGAGCCTCAGAAAGTATCGCCAATTTCTGTCATGTTTCTGGGCTTGTTTCCGCCATGTTTCACGGACAATGTAGCGAGGACGATACATTCGCGCATCTATACCCTGCACAGTTAACCATTTCCTAAATCGGGATATCTAAACCTTAAAAAAAAATCTGATATCAATGTTTACATGGAACATGTAAATTCCGCCATATTGCCGAGCTTTCCAATATGGCGGAAACTGGCGACAAAACTTTCGCGAGTGGCGAATATGTCAGGCGCCCTCAATGTCTATTCTGTGCTCTTTTACGACCCTAGCGCCGTTTAATAATACTAAATATTAGACAAATATATCATCTGAAAAAATAATTCGAAGTTTTAAATGATCTTGATTTGCCACTTGACTGGTTACCAAAGGGTTGTGGACTCAGTTCCCATCACGTGCCAAGGAAGTATTCTTTCCTGGAGAGAAATTCGTCAGCTAATAGTACTGTATCATCGGCTATGATGGCACCTGTTAGCTTTAATAAATGCAATCGCTTGTCTCATTTGTCGGACGTTTGCTTTGTTTGACCTGTCGCTTCATTTAAAAATGATTCCAACGACTACCCCATTGACTACGAACTTGTCCATAGTATAGCGTTGTGTTCGCTTGTATAGCGGAGTTTGGTCGTAGCATATAGCAAAATCGGTAGAGCACTTGTCCAGTCATCAGGAGGCTGTGTGCTCGACTCCCACCAGTTTCCGAGAGATCATCCTTTTTTTCGCAGGTGATTTACCGCCTAATACTTGTATATCATCGACTATGATGAGACCTCCTAACTCCAATAAATTTTCAAACTAACGTTTTCGAAAATATTTAAAAATATGTATCAACGTTCCTCTAAACGCTCTCATTACTCGTGTAATATTTATCTCGAAGCCAGAATAAAGAAATAAACAGTAACGACATAAATTTTAAAACCTTTCACATTCCGATTTTGATCGTATTTTTAATGCGCGCAAAGACACCGAAATCATGCTGCGTCGGGATCTACAGTTATCAAGGAATCACAGCCTCTTCTGTCCAGGGAAATAAACCCCGGGTTACGATGGGCAGAAGAACACCATGCAGCTGACAACACCACCGAGAATCGAAGCTGGCTTAATTGTACAATAATAGAATCCTGTTGCCGCTGCGATAGAGCTGTTGCGCTCTGCGAATGCATTGTTTACTCTATGATGGCACTCTTGCCACAACACCATCGTAGAGTAGTGGCCCTAAATTTTTCCGAATACAGAAAGGCCCAGGAAAGGGGATTCAAGCCCCCATAGGATGTCAGAATACATTAGTACCGCACACATTTCATCATATAATCTTCATTGAAGTTACGTAAGCCCCGATAAAATTTTGAATTGATAAGATACTGCCTGGGATACCAAAACTCCGATTGTTGTGAACAGTTAGTCAGAAAGAATTCTTTTTTTTCACCTTTGAGAGGCGAACCCAAATTAATAGCATGCCGGGTGAGTGCTGTATCCCTGCGCTACGTTAGGGCTCACCCATATTCTGAAGTACGAAGGTAAATTGGGTGAGAGCATTTAGTTTTCGTTTCCAATAAATATTGTGTGCTTGTGAGTTTTACAACGCCAGGTCAACCAAAGAGATCATATGGCGGGAACTGCAGATTTTCGAGGAATTCGAATCCCTTAAAGCCTAGGGAACTAACCTCCGCACGGCAGCGGGCAGTTAATCTTCTTTTTTTTTTTGACAACGTTGGGAATCAAACTTGAGATAACGGCCCCCAAGGTGAACTTATACCACTGTCCCCACAGCAGGGCCTCGTTGTCAATATTTTAAGGAGGACATTTTAAACTGAATCCGAAGACGTTTAAATATCTGTAACGCTCATATGATAACAGTAACAGAATATGAAATGTCCAGCTCTAGGGCTAAATGTGATACGAAAGGATGTGATGCGTCACCAGTTGTATAACTCGTGATGAAGGCCCAACCAATTCTATAATTCGTGATTCAGGGGTGACCAGTTGTGTAGCTCGCGCTGCAGGGGTAACCAGTTATTTAACTAGTGATATAGGCATAACCAGTTGCACCAATGCATTGGAGCCCGTTATCGGAAAGCGAACCATTGCCTTCCTGAACGAAATTGAACAAAAATGTCAATTAATAAAACTATAATTTTTTTTAAAGATAAAAACTACTTTGTCTACGTACAGTATTTCTTGGCATTGAAAGTTTTCTTCATATATTCAAAATTCACTAACTGCGTTATTGTTCATCCGAGACAAAAATCACAACCTCATATGATCTTCGTTCCACTATACATTTACATACATAACAAGAACGTGCTAATGGATATATACATAGCTTATCTGATTCGAAGCGGTTGATTAGAACCACCTGAGCACTAGAGTTTCACACTAAGCACGTGGATATTTAACTAGTTACGAAATACATAAGAAAGAATGAATGTAATGATAATAACATACTTGCTGTTTTCGAGGAAGCATGGTTAACTACTTTGGGACTTAGGGCCACACACTGAAGGGGGCAACGAGCGACATAGCCGCATGCATATCTATTTTTTTTGTTACTTATTAGGGAACTCTACCAACTGTCACTCACCAAATGCCACGATTTTTCGTATCTAGTAGGATGTGGTACAACAATCACTTAAAACGTTAAAATTTTTCTCTATCTCGGAATAGAACAGAAGATATGGTCATATGAATATAGAGTTTTTAACGTGCCAAGCTAAAGAGATCTCGCCAAGTTAAAACAAATCTCACCAAGTTGTTTAAATTAAACGCTTTGGGCGAACGTCCGAACGCCTGAGATCACGATAAAGAACAGAGATATTGATACTAGAATTTTCGTTTCGCAGTTATCGTGAATTATGCTTAGTTTACCAAATGTGCTAACACCCTAGCCCAGGGTGTTCGATTCCCTTAACACACAGCAGAGGTTCGGATTCCTTGAAAAACACTAGGTCTTAGCTCAGTGATGAATTGATGATGATGATGAAATTGATGAAAAATGATTTTTGTTCACCTTGCACCACTTACCGCCTAACTGCTCATCGTAGTTCGGGTTTGGTTTCGTAGACCTTAAGAGGTTCGGATTTCTTGGGAAAATGCAGGTCCACTTCCCACCCTAGCCCAAGTGATGTTTGATTTGCTTAACAGCAGAAGTTCGGATTCCTTGGAAAACACTAGGTCTCAGCGCAATATGACTTTTGCCCACCTTGTTCCACTTACCGCCTAACTGCTTATCGTAGTCCGGGATTGTTTCCATGGTCCTTAAGAGGTTAAGATTCCTTGGGAAAATGTAGATCCACTACCCATCCCAGGGTTTTTGATCACCTTAACAGCATATGTTCATATGCTTGGGAATACACTAAGTCTCAGCACAGTATGACTTTTGTTCACCTTGCGCCACTTACTGCTCATCCTAGTCCGGGGTTGGTTCCCTAGGCCTTAAGGGGTTCAGACTCCTCGGGAAACTGTGGGTCTCGGCGCGCATGACCCTTGCTGTCTTTTTCTCGTAAAACCTAAAAAACAAAAACCACCTTACAACGCAAAAAACACAAATCAACTAGCCCTGTATCCAATTGAAATTGCATGGATCCTAACCAATGAAAATTAACTTATGGATGACAACATTTTCATTCTGGAACTGACTGAAGATCGTTGTTATTCTTTCAGTCAGAAATAATTCAATATTTTGTTATAGCGACGCCAACAACTTGAATAAGATTTCAAGGCCAATAAAATAATTAAATAATAATTATTTCAAATTAGGTTCATATTTCAATTTTCTTATTTGTGCAACCACTTATAAAACGCTATTAAACTGAAATGCTTTCTCTTTAGAGCTTCTTGTTAACTAATTACGACTCGTATTTGGAAAAAGTGCTTAAGCATTTAGGTCCATAGGCATAGCTCTATATGGGTCCGTATGGTCCCGACTCCCCCCCACCCCCAATAACTTGAAATTGATTGAAATTTTACAAATATTATAATGTATAAATATTCATGACATGTGCTTTGTCCCCACCTTCTAATAGTTTCGAAAACTTTACGTTGATATTCCCGTGTATAGCTCAAATTAGGACTGTAATTACAACCTACTAATGTAAAATCTTGCAGTACTGTAAAAAAAAAAAGTGTGCGAATGTCCTGAGCCAGAATCGAACTGCTGACTACTCTGTATCGACCAGAGCGCGTTATTTCAATAACATGACCGGGGTACGACGCCTTTTTTCTCGCATGTAAGTTTTAAATTTGTATGCAAGAAACGAAGTTGTTTTGTACAAACCTATAAAAGTTTGCTTAGCACATAAGTTTGCGTGATTTTACACGGATGTAAGTAAAGTCAACGTAGCACTATGTAAAATACTTTAAAGTGAGTAACAACATTTTCAAATGTAATTCTAGAAATTGGGTGCAGACTTGTTTAAGAAAGGCTTTGCTGTTCTTCGTCAGGAATGGACTAGAGTGAACTCAAATTGTTGCTAATTCATGCTACTAATAGTTGTGTAACAACGTAATTACCCACAAATATGCCAGCGTCTAAGAAATGGGGAAAACTTAAAGAAAGGGATGAGTGAATTATAATAAGGCTCTCTAAACCTAACTTGAGCTAGGAGCGCCGTAGTGCAGTGGTAAGACATTCACCTGGCGTGCCGTTATCCAGAATTCGACCCCCAATAGTGTCATAATAGAACGCTTATCTATAAATTTCTCTCTATAATCCGGGGGTTGATTCCTTGGATAGTAAAATGTTCGGAATCCTTAGAAAATTCCAGATTTCGTCGCAACATTACCATTGCCCCGTAAAACTCACAAACACTTGTTTGTTTTGCGCTTTACGGTGCAAGAACAAAGGTCATTCTGCACCGGGACCTACAGTTTTTCGAGGAATCCAATTCTCTTATGGTCCAGAGAACCAACCGTAAACTACGGTGAGCAGTTAGTCAAGCAAACAGATAAGCTAGGGTTGAAAATACCGTCATCCACTATGTAGTGTTAATATATTCAATGTGTCTTATGAATGGCTTTACCATATATTGTAAGCGCCACCTCGTTTGAATTTAGCGCTCATATAGTCCAGAAACCTTAGGGTAATATGAATGGAGGAGAACTCATGGTTATGTTACTGAAAAGAGCATACAGAATTTCGTCGGTGAACAAGGTGAGAAGAGCGCTGCGGAGAAGAACGCACGTGTTCATATTCTGGAGACGTATCTGCGTCTAAAGTCAAGTAGCGTATTCTTTGCTCTTGTGACTTACATCATTGGGGTATGATTATACAGTTTGAGACACTCATATACATGCCACCCAGGTAGAGTACTCCTCATCTGACTGTTAATCTACTTCGTCATACTTTGCGACCAAATAGCATATTCTACTGTTGTTTCCACTCTCGTTCTTCGATTTCAAGGCAGCGCACTCATCCTGAAAATGTGCGACTATACGATTACTTTTACATGATTCTATAAATACATTGGAAAAGTCTTTTGTAAATATATTTAGTTCAAACCTATGGGTAGAGGTGGTTGCACTGTATACATGGTGAATCAGATCTCATAGGCGAACTTTAAGGGGTGATAGTACCCACCAAGGCGAACAATATTAGCTATGGAATCTAGGGTCGTAAACCACTTACAGCGCCAGTTCAAAAACCGTGCAGAATACACAAGTATTTAAAACTTGTATTGCAGTATGTATAACAATATTTACAGTGCAAGGACAGAAAATCAAGTGCTTAGGTAATCAAGTGCTTAGTAATCAAGTGCTTAGTCAGAAAATCAAGATCTTAGGTCAGAAAATCAAGTGCATTTACAATTGGGACATTGCAGCTTGCGTTTCTCATGCGCTAGTTGTAAATGTATGTGAATGCTGGACAGTTTTCAGACTGATTCTGTAAGCAGTTTACGACACAGTCTCCCATATCTAATATTGTTCACTTAGAATGGTACTATCACCCTTAAAATTTTTCCATGATTTCTGATGCACCCTGTATAATAGTAAAACAAACAGCACGTTCTTTATATTCACAAGAGAGTTTTCATTCTATTCACAAATAAAAATTTTATACACATTTACCTAAACGTGCTTTTCAATGTAAAAAATATCGAATGTATTTCATTATTTTATAAATTAAGAATATATGGACTGATATTTTTAGACATATAATAATGGTTTTTCAATCCTTATTTAATGTCCGTATTTTCCACAAAATGCAATATATATAAAGCAGAAAGTATATATATATAAGTTCCATTAGTTTTAAAGGTTCTATTTCGTGGGATTCTTGAAATAGTAGAACAGCGCGAAGATGACGATCCAGATAAGCCTGCTAACGGAACTATCAATCTCACGAAATCGCTCTGTGTTATGATACAAAATATCGCTCATCGGAAAGTTTTGTCTTCGAAAAGAAAAAAACCCGCATAATATGAAAATGGAACGGGACCCACATAGCATTATTTTAGCGTCTAAATGTCAGGCGTCATGCTATTACTCATGATTCCTATGGTGACAGGATGATAAAGATGGGGTTGAAGATTCCGGAATGTAAACTGATCTACGTCAATCGACGCCGGAAACCCAAACTTCAATACTTATCTATTACGAAATGCTCCGATTTCTGATTCTGTTTGCGGGATTAATACCTAAGTTCATCATTTGTCAAGTTTCCTAAACGCAGTCAATTTCGCTGCTGTGCGCCAATCAATTTCTTCTCTTTCTTGGGACTGGAAGGATGCATGTTTGATTCTTGTAGAATGCGATTAAATCTCCAGTTGATGGTGTTTAACCGCATGGCCTTTAAGCAGTTCTTCAAGCTTGTGATATTCACATTTCATTTCTCTCTCTCTCTCTCTCTCTCTCTCTCTCTTTTATTAGAATTGCGTGAAGTTTTACTTCAACACCAAAAAAAAACTGTGAATTCAAAATATGAATATGAATTTTTATATGTAGTATATGAAAAGTATCACATAATTTTAATCTTGTTGGATGGATGAATGAATTATTAGCAGGTTTCAATAGATATTGAACCCACTATTGCTTTTGGCTTTCCTGTCTGCCTGTCTATACGCAATGAAAAGGACAAGGCAAAGGTCTTCCGTAAATGCAATAATGATGGTTATTGTTAACGTTGAAAACCTACCGAGTTACTTGAGAATTAGAGAGTTGCGAATTAGAGAGTGGAGGATTATCGAGTTGCGAATTAGAGAATTGCGAATTAATGTTAATTGAAACCCGCTAAATTTAAATATCGACCTTTGACGATTTTCTTTCACTTGCTTGTTTGTATTTACTTGGTTTATATTCTGAAAAAGATAAAACTATCCTCCATTTTCTTATATATCTTAGTTGAATGCAATAAGTGTTTAATAAAATTCAAAATTTTTAACAATCTTCTTATAAAGAATCATAGTTTACGTACTGAGAATATATTACATTTTCTACTAGACATTACGATAGTTCGTACAAGTCCTTCGTTAATTTTAATATGTAACCCATTTATTAAGCGAAGGCATTCCTTAAAGGAAATTAATGAATGTGAAGAAAAAATATTCGTTACTATTGAGCTTAAACCTCTTCATTTACATGAGTATATTAGAACCTAATTTAGACATGATTGCCATGGGAAAATTACCCCTTACTTAGGTGTGACCCGAACCAGAAACTGCTTGGCCATCAAGTACAGTTATGCTTTCTTGTACGTATTTACATTTAACCAAAGGAAGCTGCTTACGTATGAGTACGTGGGAATTAAGCATTTCGATTAACGTAAAATTTAGTGCGAGTCCCGGGCAATCATTCGTAAGATAAATAGTTTAAGGATATTAATGGTAGCAGTGTTTGTTATATTAGTAGCAATATTATGAGTAGCATAAATATATTCTCCAATCATATAAAATTACAATACGCGCGCTCATCAATCGTAACGTTTTAGTTTAAACCGATTAAAATGTAGTTTGACTTGAAGCGTAATCCACAACTACTAATTGGATCGCAGAAATCCTGAAACACACAATCGGCTAAACATTTATAATTTAATTATACCTACTACAACCCGTCCTTCAAAATGAATGAGCGTTGATGGTGTATTTCATGACCAGTGCCGTTTTTGTGGGTAGGCCAATGAATCAAAGGGCTTTGACTCAACCTAAAGCCCCAAATTTGCGAAATTTATTACATATTAAATTTTCCATGTTGCAAGAATTCGGAAACTTAAGAGTGCGTATAAAAAAATTCCACAATGATACATTATGACGGTTCTGTTCGAGCAAAATATTGGGCGTTAATCATGAACTATCTGTTATGTAGATGTAGTTTGTAGTAAATCCTAAAGTCCTGCAAGTTGTATTTAACCCCACTATGAGGATGCATGCACTGGTGTATTAAATAGTAAAATTCAAGCCCGAAGCAAGACCGTACACAAGGGAGGATTTTGGATGTTACTACGGGGTCATGCGCAGAGCTTATACATCAGAATCAGTGTTCTGAGCGTAAGAGAAAATTTAAAAAGAAAGGAAGTAAAAGAGAATGTTCCCTTTTCAAGCAATCTGGCTGCTCGTTTTACTACAATCAGAGCTTGTGGCAACAAGTTCAGAATCTAGGGATAGTTACTGAATATAAAGGAAATGAAGATTTATTATCACAAATTAAAATCCCATATTTGCTTGTCGACTTGTAGCAAACGGATGGCTAAAAATAACTCATGATTCTCCACAAATAGCGAAAAAATATTAAAAATTTAAAATTACTTCATGCAATAATGGTTATATAACCTCAGGATAACATTATGTTTATGTAATGGATATAAGTAAAGGCATGGAACAAATAATCCAGTTGAAAATTAGCATTCAATTGTGACCTAAGAATGCAAAAGTCCGGGGTTGATAATGATTGAGATTTTAGGATGGGAAAGGGCTCAAATAATCTTAAGTCAAGTAAAATAGGATATATTGTTGCTGATAAATAAGCAAAAGAAGATGCTTAAATCATAAGTTATGTAATCAGAGGGTCAGAGATAGGTGGTCAATCCACTGAAAGGAAGAGGAAACGTTTTGATGTAGAATGAGAAAATAAAAACGATATTCAACAAATACAAAGAAGACGAGGACTTAAGACAACGTTTGCGAGCATTTGCGTATGTTAAAAAATTGCAATGAAGCAATAATTATTGCTGACTTGTAGGTGTAAATACTGTATAGATTAACACAGTTGTCATTCCTCAATCTTTTAAAATAAACCCACCTTTTTTTAAACATACTTATTTTGCACTATTTTGCAAAATTATCAGTCCTAATTCTGTATAGAATGTGGAGGAATTCATTTATATACAACAATTGTGATAGCTATCCCTGCTAGAGGGAAAAATTAAAATCATCCAGCAGATGGTTTTAGTTTTTCGCTCTACTTACACACTTAAACTTACGCTCTGACAATGAGCACCAAAGCTACGCGTTCGGTCCCCATACTATCCCTAATTGAACAACAATATCACGAATTCCCTTACAAGAAATAAAAATTCTATCAAACGTCTCTATTTGCACGCAATTTCCTTTTTTTAAATTCTGCACACAATCAAGTTGCGATTAACTTTAAACCTGGCGCCTATTACTTGTGGGCATTGCGGTGGCAGAGAAGCAACGCGTTCGTCAAGCGTTCCATCAGCCCGGATTCGACTCTCATTGGTACCAGAGAAAGGCCTAATTTAGGGCTGCTTATGTTAGCCCAGAGGTTGGTTCCCTGGGCCCCAAGAGATCAAGTTTCCATGGAAAACTGTAGGTATAGTTGTAGTCTGACCGTTGCTATCCAAGCGCTTTAGCACACACCAACAAATTTATAACTTGCGTTGACGGCTAATAATTTTTGACATATACGCTTATGCTCAAACTAGAGCTTTTTCTTTTCTGTAATGAAAAAAAGGGACACTATTCTTTCTGACCCACAGTCGAACCAATGGCACTCCTAATGAACTGGAGTGTCTTAACCCGCTAGGCCACCAGGACAGAGTATAGATGCTTTTTTTTCTTTGTATGTAAAATTTGTAAGCTATAATTACCCTCTTGAGGGGGATTACAATTGCCCAATAGTCAACACCTAAAATGAAGAACTCATACAATAATTTATTAAATATAGTACTCTGATTTAACCCCAAAGAAGGCTGTGTGCAAAACGTGATTTCCGGGTAATAACACCCCTCCTCTTATTTGAACAATACGACAAATATTTTACCAGAGAAAAAATTTCAAACCCCCATTTTCTTGCAGGAATCTCACCTTTTTTTGAAATATTGCGTACAGGCCTAGCACAGGCAAGTTGTGATTAACTTTAGACATGACGCCTATTACTTCTAGGACCTGCGGTGACGCAGTGGTAAAGCGTTGACCCATCCTGCCGTTAACACATGTTCGAAACACAACGACGCCAAAATAGAGAACTTACCTCGAGTGTGCCATAGTATACAAATAAGCAAACATATCACTTTCGTTAGTCCAAAAACATGTAGACTTCTGTATTATGGATAAGGTATATAAAATGGAAAAACACCTATATTTAGTTCAAATATAAAATGTTGCGTGCTATTAGAAAATATCTGTGAAAAATATTAATTAAAACATCAATTACAAACTTTTACAAGTGAATAATTTTTGTACTTAATGTGTCATGTATCAAATAGCTTCCTTTTTATTAATACATGAACTAATTTTAAGACTTGAAGTGATTGTTTCATAAACATATTTCGGGTAGAATCTCCTATGCAGTCCTTGCGCCATAAAATTGTAACCAACCAACGAATTCTTTGGTTCAGATGAAAACCTATTTTTGACTTCTAATTGGACGAGAAAAAGAAATCATGCATGTGCCAGGCTGAATCAGAAAATAAATTTATATCTGATGCATATATAATATATTTGTCATCACCATTATCATGGCAATCCATTTTCAGTCTACTCAGAGTCGAATTAAGGGTTCGTTTGGCTGTAAACGATCTTTTTTCCTAGCCCTCTGTAGCATAAATTAAATCTGTGAATCCTGCTCTGGCGCAGTGTTGTAACACATTCTCCAAGTGCGCCGTTAACTCGGGTTCGACTCCCAACGTGCAAAGAACGCTTACTCCGATATCTCATAAAAATCGCACTACTCATCGTAGATATGGTTTAGTCCCCTAGGCCTTAAGAAGTTCGAATTCCTCGGAAAACAGTAGGTCCTGGCTCAGCACGACCACTGTAGTCCTTGATCCGTAAAACCACAAAAAAAAAATTAAACCTGTGAAATTTCAGAGGGATATGTATATAACGAGGATTTTGAGATTGACGAAAATGCTTGATATATACGATCGATCAATAAATCCGTCCTGGAATTTAAATTTGAAACAAAGAAAATAAATTTGTTACAGGTACAGGTAACGTATTTCCATGCAAGGTACCTACAAAAAACACAAAACTTAGCTGAAAACGTCGAGGAAATTCGCACAGTGATAAAATTACTGCCCTGGGAATACGGAGCCTAGGAGGGAACCTGTATTCATAACAGACGACGACTGCGAAACGCTTAATTTGTATATTAATCCACTGACTGCTCAATTTTTTTTTTTTTTTATCGAAGTCGCTTCAACAATTGCATATTTTTTTATTACATAATTCAAATCTACATGTAATTGAGAGTTAAAATATGTAGCACATTTTTGTAACCAAAGATGATGAATGATGGAAAAATTGCATAGACATGCACTTCCAGTAAAAAGTCTAATGTTACTATATAATTCATTAATGATGAGTAAAATTACTTATGGAATAAATACATGGTGCAATAATTTTAAAAACGCATAGAATTCAAACAGTACAAATAGATTTATTAATATATTATTAAAAATAAAACAAAATCAAGAATAGAGGTAATGAAAGAACACAAAATTTTGAATATAACGAAAATTATACACTATACAAAATTATTAACAACGTTTAAGGGAATTAAAATGGGGAAAAACGCAGACTTTATTAACCTTGGGATTAATACAGTAGTTAGAAGAACTAGACATTATAAAGAATACAAATTAACTAATCCTAAAACAAATAAAAGGAAAGATGATATAAATTATAGTGGAATAAAACTTTGGGAGGAGTTGCCGTGTAAAGTGAAAAATTTGAAGAATTTGCCATCTTTTAAAAAGAAATTGAAGAACTATTTTTTAAAAATGATGTAGGATTAATTTGTTCTCTTTTTTATTTTAATTATTGATATTTTATATGTATGACGTGGGATTCGTTTATACTTTTTTATTGTAATTATTAATATTTTATATGTGAAGTCACTGGGTTCGGGCGTTTTTTAATCCTTTTCGATATTGACATTTTTCTTTCATTTATTCATGTAAATGTATAAATGTAAATAAAACTTTTTTGTATTATATTGCATACCCGCGAAAATTGCTGAATTAGAAAATTTTGTTACTTTCATGTTGCCCATGGAAATCGTGGGATAAGCAGTCAGAGGGTTAATTAACAGTTGATAATAGTGTTTTTTGCATTTGAAATTCATGTAAAATGCCCAGTAGTTACTAAATTAAAAGTCAAATAAGCCAAGAAATATCAAGAATATAAATATAATACAAGTGCATGTAATCGAAATGTATTTTTGATTATTTCTTCATGAATACTCAACGCTTTTCTATGCATTCGTGATTAAAAAATTGTAATATGTTTAATATCACTACATTTCAGAGGTTTCTTGTTGATTTGAATGCATCAGGCCATCTCTGCAATGCGGCCATTAATGTTAAGCGATAATGATTAGGTAAAGCGCACTGTCCGTTCACGAAAAGTGGTGCAATGACACAGTTAGAAATAACTTGTGACGTCACAAACGGCCTAGCCGATTACAGCAACGGGGGGGGGGACCCAATTTCAGAACTTGTTTTTAGCGAACGTTTGTCTGCGCCAAAAACAAGTTCTGAAATGTGAGTCCTCCTCTTCTGTAATCGGCTAGGCCGTTTGTAACGTCACCTCCCGTTATTTCTAACTATTCCATCGGACTACTTTTCGTGAACGGACAGTATATGCGCAAGTGTAATAATAATAAAAGTATATAATTTTGAATAAGCTTACATGCGACGCATATACGATTTACCTAATTCTCATTCCTTGACGTCGATGGAAGCACCGCATTCTAAATTTAAATATTTTGATCCATTACCAATTCAGTATGATTAAATAAAGTCATGTTTAGGAATTAAATAATGACGATCTGGAATCCGTGGAATTAGAATTGAAGGTTTGCAATGTTCGTGTTAATACTCGTAACTCTCGATATACACCAGTGCTGCTCGACCTTTGTTACTCATGCGCATATTTCATCACATATCGGGGTGTCATTCCCCCTTTTTCAATTTTTTTTTTTTTTGCAGCATCAGAATTGTTACAGTGTGTTTACCAATTTCAGTCGTATTTCCCTCCAGAAAACGAAATTGTCCTCTTTGGGAAATTATCCCTTTAATAAGAATCGCTGTTATATTTCGTGATTTGATATACGATTTTGCTGATGAGTTATAAATTTCAATTTGGAAGCCTAGAATAAAGGTTTAAATTTTGAACTACATTTCAGAGAAAATTTAGAACTTGTTTAATTTTTTTTTAATTTGTTACATTTAAAGTTCTTACATATTAGATGATGACTTGGGTAAAACTTTCGTGGTGGTTTAACGGGGAAAAACCTCCCCAACCAACTATTCACAAACCGCGCTGAAGCATAATTACATTGAACATACTATATTCCAATTTCATATTTTTGTGTACTCAAACTCACGTTTAAGAAAATTATTGAATAATTAAAGAGGAAGACCTAAAAGAAAACGGAGTGATGATGCAATTGAATCGACCTCAGCAGACTCCAGTTGTAAATTAAAGAAAAATTGCAGGAAACAACAAAGATACAAGGATCCCCTGTGATGTAGTCTTCGAGTGTGCTCGATGCTGGAGGTGATCAAAATATTTTAAATTTAGTTTTTACAAAACTGTCATGCACAACTAATACGGCGAAATGCAATTCAATGGAATTTGTCATCTAAAACATGGTAAAAATAACGTAACGTTCGTCAGCTCTCTTCCTGGCAAAACTAATAATTTTAAACTTGCAAACACCGAGTTCTTTTTTAGTATACGATGTCCTGAATGAAAAACTCATGTTTTTATAATTTCCACGAGTGATCTAGTTTAATGATTTACAAACAAATTGTGTGCTATATCGTTAAATATCCGAGTCTAATCTTTTAGCATAGGTGTTCATTCATTCATTCATTCATTCATTCATTCATTCATTCCGCGAACGAGTTGGTACATCTATAGAGTAAACCATATAATGGACGGGATGCTTCACCCGCGAGCAGGCGCACCAATTAGAGGAACGCGAGAACGCGCGCGGGGTGATTTGCACCC
Source organism: Dysdera silvatica (assembly GCA_006491805.2). Lineage (NCBI taxonomy): Eukaryota > Metazoa > Arthropoda > Arachnida > Araneae > Dysderidae > Dysdera > Dysdera silvatica. Next base: position 24,892,989 of record QLNU02015270.1, read on the forward strand.
CATCTGATTATATAGCATTATTTCATAAAAAATGTCCAATTTTACGGGGAACAGTAACTGGAATTTTCTCTTTGTCACCCTACCCCAAAAGATTGTGACTTTGAAGGCAACAGGAAAGAGTTTGGCCAGTTTCAGAAGCAAGGGCGGACGGTTTTTTTCACAAATGTAAATCGTGTGGGGGGGTGGGGTGTAAAAACACCCCGAGTCCCTGCTTAAAATAGACGCAACACTGCATTTAGTAGTAGTTTTTGTAGCTGTAATATTTTGAGTTTAATGTTGTTAAAAAATGTGTTAGTTGAGAAGTGGTCACTTAAATTGGAAATAAACTAAAATTGTAAACCTTAATTTACTACTTCATAGGGTTACCAAATTTGGAGAGAAAATTGGCGAGAAATTGTCATAGAAATATGATAGAAACTGTTACGAAAACTCGTGGCGGAATAATGTTAAGAAACGTCGTGATGCATTTTATGCGTTTTGGGCTCAGTCGAAATGTTCGCAATGTTAAAATACCATTGGATATTAAAATATTTTCGATTTGGTCCAACTGAAATTTGAGTGTTTTCAACATTTTCAGTGGAATAGTAATGCCTGAACAATTATATTAACTAAAACCACAATTTTTATCAACGTTTTTTAGCCGTATTAACGCAGATGTTATAGCGTGATTAGATGGTGAAACGTTCGTAAAGAAAAGAAATGTTTTTGCGTTCGGTGGGGCACGATCCCATGACCCCTCACGAGCAAACATTGTTTTTCTTTACGAAAATTTCACAATCTAACCACGCCATAACATCGGCGTTAATATTACTACGCCTAAAAACGTTGATAAAAATTGTTGCTTAATTTAATCTGCGTAGTGTTCGATTTGTATAAATAATATTAACATCGATATCTGATATAAATGGTGTTTTAAAAATTCCGTTAAGAATAAAATAGTGAAAATACATTGATCGCGGCAACACTGGATTAAAGGAGAACGTCAAATTATTAAAAATGATTTGTTAATGTTATTTCGCGTTAAAAACTTGTCATTTTATCATTTTCATAAATATAATTGCTCATAGTTCTCTTTGTTTGGTTTTATATACGTCTTTTATATCCTTGTTTACATAGGCGTACGCAGAAAGTTCATAAGGGGTTATAGGCTCAATGGTGGGGGGTTACAGAGCTACAACTCCATGTATCCCCATGTTAAACATACAAAATGGCATTGCAGTGGGGGGGTTACCACCCCATCAACACGCCCTGCGTACGCCAGTGCTTGTTAACTATAACTACAGTTAAACAATCAGCACTATTATAAGCTTACGAGTAAGTTGCTCATATGAAACATAGTGCGCAGTCGCTTATTGCATCATGGAAATCGTCAAGCGTGCGTGCGGGATGTTTCACACCCCACAACTTACAATTTGTTAAAAGAACAGTCCACCCTTGCTTCTGAAACTGGCCAAACTCTTTCCTGTTGCCTTCAAAGTCATAATCTTTTGGGATAAGGTGACAAAGAGAAAATTCCTCTTATTGTTGATTTTATTGTTATTATATTGTTATTTTTATTGTTGTTCATTTTATCATTATTGTTATTGAAAATTCCACCCTGTCAAATTGGACGTTTTTAATGAAATAATGCTATATAATTAGATGGGGTGTAAAGCACCCCGCGCGCGTGCTCGCGTTCCTCTAATCGGCGCGCCTTCTCGCGGGTTAAGAGGATTTCCTACCACCAAGTTGAGTTCAAAGATTGTCTTAGAATATCTATGGATAGGTCCACCTTTGTCCCGGCACTTTAGCTACTATCCGGGAATTGCTAAAAGCTGGTTAAATATATATCGTCGATATGAGATAGACGTGTCCTCTTCAACCTATAAATACAGGTTTTACGACCGTGGAAGTGTTTCATTTATTTACGACACACCAAACTAAAATCTAATCAACAGCGGTTCCGGCCAAAAGCTATGGCTACAAAAGTAGTTATTGCTTGTTTCGTACGCGGATATCCGATCCCAATAACCTGGGCAAGAAAGCGAAGCCACTAGTTTACTTCCGGGGTATTTGAAATGTATTTTTAGAAAACTGTATATATCTTTGACGTCAGAATGGTGTATCTAAGGGCAACCATACTACTTGCGATACTTTTTTTTTGCCACTTTCCTTCTTGCAGCAGAATGCAAATTGCTTGGCGGCAGAATTTTTTTTAACTCGCGGAATGTTTTCGATTTTCTTCCCTGTTTTATTTCGCCAAACATCGGATTTCAAATTAGTGAAGAGAAACTCCCCGGATGGGAATTCTGTCTTACCTTTTCTTTTCTTTCTTCACTCCGAGATCTCACATCTCCGAATTATACCTCAGGCCTTTCTATCTTTCCTTTTAACAATGAACGCTTTGTAGAAGAGAAAGGTCACTAATATTTATTTCATGGTAATAATTTTTCACGCAAAATATTGTGAAGTAAGTAAAGAAATAAGTGAAAAATTTAAATAAATATGTTGTCAAATAATATACTTATATATTAGGAAACAAATACTGAAGTCTTTGTAACGCGAGTACTTTAGATGTCTGATACCTCTTGAGCATAATATATTGTTTCCGTAATAAAATAAAACTTTATTTAGTGGAATACAATTATTTATTTGAGATGGTAACAATTATTTACCTGAGATGATAACGTTTATTTACCTGATATTGTAACAATTATTTACCTTACATTATAGAAATTATTTACCTGAGATAACAATTTATGAAATATTAGGTGCCAAAAATGTCTCCAGAAAACTAAAGTTGAACATTTATAAAGTAATGATATTACCTGTAGCTTTATAGGGTGCTGGGACGTGGAGTCTGAAAGCCAGAGTCAAAGAATTGCTGATAATATGGGAAAGGAAAGTACTTCAGAAAATATTCGGAACAGATAAAGAAAATGGCCTATGGAAAATTAGAAAAAAAGCGAACTATACCATTTATATGGAGACCATATGCTTGTGACAGAAATAAGAAAAAGAATACTCAGACGGCTCCAGAATATTGAACCGATGGGAGAATCTACGATTACTAAGAAGATTATCTAAACCAATCCACAGTAGGAAGAAGAAAAATGGGACGACCTAGGAAATGGTGGCTTGATGGATGGTTGATTGTATTTTTATGGCGCAAGGACAGCAATGGTCGTTCTGCGCCCAACGAGGTGAGAACGTACGCATGGTTATAGGTGGCTTGATGGAGTGGAGGAAGATCTGTGAAGAATGGAATTAAAAGAATAGCGAATAAATAAATTACTAAGGAAAACATAAATTCCCCCACGAAAACTCACAAAAAACTTTCCCCGGTGGCTTTGTGTGTTGACCATTATTTGGCAATTGTGTTATCCCTGTGAAGGGTAATAATATCTTAACAATTTATATAGGGAGACAAAAGGGCAGTTGTTCTTGTTCATCTAGTGGTCAGGACACTCCGGGATAAAGGGAGGGACCCTGGTTCGAATCCAAGATGAGGACGGCGTCTTTTTTTTTTTTACCTAAACAAAAACATCTTTAGTTGGAGCTAATTTCCACGTACATGTCGAAAATTATTAAGCAAAAAATAAATAAATGAATAAATGAAGAGGAGTGGAGTTGGGCTGGGTTAGGTGGGGTCGAGCAATTCAGCATTTAAGATAAGTGTCCAACATCCTGATGCAAATGGAATTGATCTGACGTTGTTTTTAACCTAAACATTCACATTATATTAATTCTCATTAAGGAAGTTTAATTACTGTAGCATGGAGATGGTATTTCCTAATTTGAAGATGCTAATCTTCCAATGAACTTCGAAAATTTTGGATCAGAAATTAAAAAAAAAAATTCACCCCTAATTTACTTAACTAGGAGTCTACTTCCATGAGGATTCATAAGGTTGGCCCTGAAATATAATATAAAACGGTGAAAGGTTTTTAAGTATTTTCCCAACTCTTCCTTTTTTTAGATTACGCTGACTTATTTCTAATTGTGTTAGAATCAATTGGCAAATAATGTTTTACGGCGGTGTTTGTATGTGATAGAATGCACAATCGATGAATTGACGTGAATACGTTCCCAATCCAACATCTTTTATGGCCGCGGGTTTTCAATGGAATTCAAAATTGAATTGATAAATTTACTGATGCACAGAAACCGTCGTTGACTTCGCCGCCGACGTTCGCATTTTTGCGTATCCTGTGTCTGGTGAACTTTTCTCAGGCACTGAAAATGGTGTATCCCTGCATAACTACTGAGATGCTCTTTCCGATGCTGTGAGTCTTCTATATTTCATATCTGCATTTGGGCTGGATTCGGCCAACACGATGAAAACTCTTAATTTTACTTTCTTGTTTTGATTTTTTCACGATTTTTTTTTAAAACTGATTTAGTGTTCTGGAATGCACATGGAGCGCGCAGATATAATCGAGGTCCATTGTTTCAAACTAAAACTAGCGCAGTAGCTGCTTAGAGTCATGAGCTATACTGACTGGAAATTTCCGCGGACGCTCAATTTGTCATTTTTTCATGCAGCTACGCCCCTCACACATTGCGCATGCTCAGAGGTGGCTGCGTGCTTTGGCGGAAATAGAGCTATATTCCAGTTAGAATGATAGCAAAAGCATTCCACTCGGATTTTTAGCTTCGGAGTTATTTAATATTCTTGTACATACACGCAAACTTTATATCAAAATTTCTGAGATACAATTCAGTATTGGGATTATTTTACAGACATATTCATATATAAAAACTACGCTTATCAAAAAATTGTTTACTATAGTTTGGGGACGCTTTCCTTAGGACATAAGAGGTGCTTTTATTCCATTCGATAAATATAAGAGTTTGGTTCCCTGACAGCTGAGGTTCGGATTTGTCGGAAAACTTTCCTGGCATAGCATGACATTTACTCTTCCGAAACGCAAGAAAACATTACACCAACCTCATTAAAACTAAAACTAAAATACTAAAAACATGCTTTTATGTTTTGGAGGAAAAAACGAACTTGTCTGCGTTTAGAGAATTAACATTGAATTATGTGAAAGTTATTATTATCAATATCCGTTTAAGGCACGGTGCTGAAGCCTCATTTAGTGGAATTAAAATAATGTGCCTTCGGTAAGAATAAATCTCTCGATGATATATTCAAATAGGGAAGGGATGGATATTCAAGATTCGCAAATTTACCAGAGACAAGCTACTAATCTCTCTCTTAACATATGCATCGCCGCGATGCATCTACATTTAATTATGTAACGTCTTATGAAAGTTTATGTCGCTCTCCATAAATATTCTATGATCTCTGGACATCCGTTTGTCAAAATGCGATCTCTTTAAGGGTTGCAGTAATTTAGGAGTTTCTGCTAATCATGTGTTCATTGTCTCTTCGTTAAAATTCCTTTGCTGTGGAATTATCCAGATGGTTTGGACGACATATAATCAAATGAATATCGTTTTAATTTGATTAAACAAACACATTTTAGTATAATTCTTCGTTCGTCTAGTAAGATATTTTGCAAAAGAAATAATCTAAGGCCGTTTTAAACAGCCGTAGCCACACAAACCATAAAGAAAATTGTTCATTGTATTATCACGTTATATTTTTCTTATCATGGAAAATTTTTAAAAATAAATGCGATGTTTACCCACGGGACGTAACTCACTCACAACTCTATTTTCATTTATTTGTTTAGCTGTACATTTTTGAATTTCATATTGGTTTATATTCTTATTAAACAAAACTAGCAGTGTTTAAAACAATATTTAAAACAAATTACACACAAACGCAGTTTAATTTGAGCAGGAGAGACATTTTACAATTGTTTCGGTGGAAAATCAAGCGTCCACCATCGTCAGAAAATTCGTCCAAACTGATTTGTTGCCACTAAATCAAAAACGAAAAAGTGAAAAAGGCGAAACAGGTAACATAACAAAAAGCCTGATTTGTGTCGCCATCTATTGTGCAGAATGCTAAGTAAAAGGAAAAGGAACAATTATTGTTGGAAGAAGAAATTATGTTGATTGAAAGAGAGGTTTGTAACAAGAGGGGAAAAATTGTTCTCAGATGGCTCGTTGACTATTGTACAGGAATTACTGAAGATATGAAAGGCCTCGAAAAAATTGAGATCTGAGGGTGAACGGACTTTTTCAATTATTTTAGCATCGGCAAAACAGAAACGATGGCCATGTTTCCATGAGTGTTTTGCAATGGCCGATTTTTCAAAATCTTGTTTGCTCGGGAGGTAAAAAAAACAAAACTAGCAGTGGTTATTTAAAATTTAAGGGGACACAGGAGCAAAATCGTCTTTTGCGATTTTTGACAAATCTTTCAAATTTGGCGGAAATATGAAAAGTCTCATATGCAATGTATATACTAATTATTGTGTGGCTATACAAAGGAGTTTTTGAAATATTCATAATTTTCATATATTTTTACCATTTTTAACCGTTAGCCAAAGCGCCCCTTGGGATTCAAATATTTTTTAATTTTCATTTAAAAAATCGTTTGGTTTGTCTAAACTCATAGCTAACAAATGCAGCGTGGATTTTTAAATTCAAGTAATTATGAGTAAAAAAAAATTTCTTTGGGTATTCATTAAAAAATAGTCTTTTTTACGTGTTTGTGCATCATTATGAATAAAATTTTACAGGCAAATTTGGTGTAATAACCAAATCCATACCACAGTTTTTTCCTATTACAAGTGCAAACATGTTTTACTAAGTTTTAAAACAATTCATCAAAAATTTAATCGCAAGGAACATTTCGCATAAACCCGAATGGCGAAAAAAGCGAAACTGAGAAAAATAGATTTTTGTAATAAAATTTCTTATATACAGCAATGAAA
>QLNU02015270.1:24899921-24973364 GCA_006491805.2 Dysdera silvatica
TATCAGTACCCATTAGGGTGGGTCGAATTTTCAAAAGTTGCTCGAATCGAAACGTAATAGTGCGGAAAAGTTGCTGCTTGTCAAGATAAACACAGTGAAAAAAGAAGTTTTGGAATCGGATAATATCTTCAGGTTGCGCATGACCCCCAAAATTTGAGAAATTAGCCATAAATTGACCTTTTATAGAAAATTTTGAAAAGTGCCTTAAATTTATCAGATTATTATGAAACTTCAGTTGTGATAGTAATTAGAAACTAACTAACGGGAAATAATATTTTGACGGACGAAAATACTCCGAAAAAGAGTGGGTAGAGGGAATTTGCTTTAGGACGAAAATTGGCCAAAATTGTGAAAAAAACAAAACACCGTAGAAGCGTTCATGACTTCAGAAAAATAGGTTAAGTAGACTGTTTGATTAACTATTGCTGTGCAGCTCTTCGCCCGTTTACGTTCTACATTCAGTGAAAAGGAAAACGACCCAGAACTTACCACGGGGAGGTGGCCGCGCTTTAAGTTCCACCCACGCCCTTCCCAACCAATCAACTACAGCTGGACGTGAAAGATCACTACTCTTGTAATTTGATTTGGTTCCCTATGAACTGGACTTAATTTTCAAATATTGGCATTTGACAGCGAGAAAACAAAGTTGCTCTGATGAAACCACCTCTGCTGTCACCGCCGCATACTTTGCTCGCTGTTGCTGTAATTAGCTTCACAGTACGTTTAACTGCCTGAGTGCGAAATGAAAATTCGTCTAATTCGAAAGTTGATATCTGCTTGGAATAAATGAGGTCTCAGGTTTTTTCGGATGTTGCAGATGCAGGGCAGGTAATTTTCGTAGTTGACCAACTAATCAACCATGCGTACTTCTTTTCATTGAAATTTAAATCAGGAATGATATGTGTATATACGGACATGCATTTTTCTGGTTTTTCCTTCTGGCTTTTAAAAAGCGTCTCAAAGCATAAAAGCAAACTATCTGACATGATACCTTTCATCTTTCAACATAACCAAAAGAAAATGTTCAGGAAGGGCGAAGACCGCATTCTTTTTCATTAATGGATCAATGATTGTTCTGAGATGATCTGGTAGGTATCGGGAAGCCTGAATACACTGAAAAACATGTTTTAGACCTTGAAGTATTGCTGGTTGGGTTTTGATTGTGAACCATAGAGGTGAGTATACTTTCAGGATGAACACTGTGATATGAATAAGATTTGAAGATGGGTCTGAGGAAGCAACGTATAGTCTAAGGACTCTATTAGCCGTTGTCAAGCACCTGAAATGGCTGAGTAGTCCAGGGTTACAAATGGCAAGATCTGAAGGACAAACAACTGTGCGGTTGGCCAGTGAAATTTGAAGTAAATATCTTTGATCTTTGCTTAGGATATCCTTGTTCAATTTTGTAAGTATGAACTAAATTTCCAGAAATTTTGCCATTGGTAATTTTTCGCATCTTTGAAGGTGCTTTTCGATAGGTTCAGAGTACGACTACGGGGCATTTGTTTTGCCATCTAACTTTTCAATAAAGTGCCTCAATGGCAACTCATTGAAGTGGAGCATACAGATGGACCACTGTAAAGAGTTTTTGACGGAAAATTCTATAAACCTAATGGCTTCGTTTTTCCACCCAGTGTTTGTGTTTGTTCCATCGCATCCAATGCCTTCTTTGCCCACCTTAAGAATCTTCTTCTGGCTATGGTGAAAGACAGCATGTCAGAGAGTTTGCTTTGAGATACACTTTAAAAGCCAGGAAAAAACTAGAGAAATGCAAATCCGTACGTAGGTTCATCATTCCTGATTTTAATTTTAATGCAAAAGACTAGACAAGGTGGATCATCTAGTCATCAACGAAAATTACCTGTCCTCCACTTCTAGCATCTGAAATATCCAAAGAACTCTTAGACCTCATTCATTCCAAGCGGATACTAATTCTCGACATAAACGAATTTCCATGTCACACTCAGGAGGTTAAACTTACTGTGAAACTAATCACAGAAGCAGCAAGCAAAATATGTGGCGGTGACAGCAGAGATGGTTTCATCAGAGCAATTTTGCTTTCTCGCTGCCAAATGTCAATATTTGAAAACGACATCCAGTTCATGTGGAACCAAACCAAATCAAAAAATAGTGATTTTCCGCGTCCAGCTATGGCTGGTTGGTTAGGAAAGGCGTGGTTGGAACTCGAAGTGCAGCCACTCCCCCTGGTGAGTTCGAGGTCGTTTTCCTTTACACTGAATGTGGAATGCAAACAGGCGAAGAGCTGCACAGCAATAGATAATCAAATAGTCTGCTTAATATATTTTTCTGAAATCATGAACCCTTCTACGATTTTTCTTTTTATAATTTTGGCCAATTTTTGCCCTAAAGCGATCCCCTGCCTGCTTCCTTTGGGGATATTTTCGTCCATCAGAGCATCATTTCCCGTTAACTAGCCTTTAATTGCTGTCATAACTGAAGTTTCATGATAATCCAATCAATTTTTAAGGTACTTTTCAAAATTTTCTAAAAAATTCAATTTATGGCTAATTTCACAAATTTTGAGGGTCATGTGTGACCTGAAGATATTATCCGATTCCAAAATTTCTTTTTTTCATTACGTTTATCTCGACGAGTAACAACTTCTCCGCAATATTACGTTTCGATTCAAACAACTTTTGAAACGTCGACCCACTCTAGTATTCATTAAAATAACAGCCTTCATCAATTACAATAGCTTTCATTGCCTCGTCTAAAACCGAATATTTGTGTAGATAAAATTGTTTCAAATCTTGTGTACGTAAATGATCATCAAAGTATTTTAGTTCTTCAAGTAAGTATGATATTAATAATTAATCTCTCGTATCTTCGAACAACCCAAAGGTTTGGATTCCTCGCTAAACTTTATATCCTCTACAGTGGCGGACAAAAAAATTGCATCACTTGTGGAAAACGCAAAAGTTTGCACTTTCGCTTTCTTTTTGGTTTTACGGCTCAAAGACTACAGTGGTCATGCTGCGCCGGGACCTACTGTTTTCCGAGGAATCCGAACCTCTTAAGGCCTAGGGAACCAAACCCCGGACTACAGTGAGCAGTGCGATCTTTATGAGATCTCTGAGTAAGCGTTCTTTTTGCACTGCTGGGAGTCGAACCCGGATTAGCCGCGCAATAGGAGAACGCGTTACCACACTGCGCCACCGCAGAGCTTACAAAAGTTTGCAAGTAACGTGTTTTATATTTTCGTTTCATGCACAGATGCTTTTGTGAAAATAAAAGTAAACCTAAAAGAATAAAATTCCATACAAATAAGTTAATTTACATACCTAATTGCTGTGAATAAATTCTGAAAATGAAAAATGTAATATTTCCTCAAAACGTGGGAAATAAGGCACGGAATAATTGAGACACGGATGCAGTAGTTAATAATCAATTTTACACCAGTATAGTCCTGTTTACAATTCAGTTGATGTGATTACATACAACGAAACACTTCCAATACTTTGCAAATCTTCCGCAAGCTGCAATGGGTGCCTTGCGGCATTGCATCATGAAAGAAATCAACTTCTGAATGTAATGGCGGCAAAGTTCATGAAACTTTGTAATCATAAAATTGTAATAATTTGTAAGTTCATAAAACCTTATAATGCTTTCTTGAAGTTCAAACTTGGTAATTGGTTTCTTTGCAGCCATTTTACTCATTATATGCAACAATTTTCAATGGGATTTAAATCAGACTATTCTCAGGAAGTCCAAAACTTTGATACCAGATATTTTGAGATACGACTTCACCTAAAGTGGGGGATACGGGTCAATTACTTATGCAATATCTTTTATCTTTTGGACATAAAAGCCTACAAATGCAACGAAAGTAACATCAGAATACAAATAACAAAAATTTTGCGAAGAATGAAAAAAAAAAATAAAATTAAAACTATTTTTATTTCTATCAATCAACTAATCACGAAAGCGCTATTTTATGCATAGCAAATAAAAATCCAGAAATTTTTGGATGTCTTAAAAATAATAAAATAGAAACACTATATAAAAAAGTGCAAAAAACGGCGCCACTTCGGGAGGAATTTCAGTAATTTTCGCGCCAAATAAAATGGCGGTCTTACGCAAAGGAATTGCTGTATCGCACACCACAACAGGAACCTGAAGAAAACATGCTTGCGGAAGCAGCGCGTGGCGAATGTGGAAATTCTTTGCATAGTTTTTGGCGAACTTTCGTGTGACGCTATAGGTGATTGATGGATTAGATCTGATGGATTGATTTCTAAAATCGATTAGAACGCGTAGTGCTCCGTCAGCGAAGACGTCAAACGGCAGCGCACAAACGGTGCATTGTATTTCTGAAAAGAAGGAGGAGGAGGAGGAGGAGGAGGCATCTTCTCAAGAAGCAAGGGGCGTTTCCTGTGATGGGCGGAAAAACTCTTATAAACAAAAAGCATCGTATCTTTTCGTACGCGAATCGTGGCATCGTTCATTCTTCTTCAAATGTATTTTTAGTTTTCTTTGATTTTTGAAGAAAAAAGTCTCATTCGACAGTTCGGCGTCTTGCAGGATCAGCAGCTCCTGATCGAATGTTGACAGTTTATCTTTTATTATCAGTGTTATTTCCAATTCCTATTCATTTTTTTAGAAAGAAAAGAGCATATTCATTGGGCTTTAAATTGTGTAATACAGTTCTGGAAAAAAACGTCGTACAATATATATAAAGGTTTGCAAAACCCCAGTAATAAGATGATTAAGAATAGATCTTGAATTAATGTACCATGCATATATACAGTGTGCCTTAGCACCAAGGTTACAAACATCCAGAAGGATTAGGGTATACCTAGACGAACAATATTTGTCATAGAACCTAGGGTCGCAAACCACTCACAGCGCTAGTTCTAAAACCGTCCAGCATGCAAAACAACCAGTGCGTGAAAAGCGCCAGATAAAACTCAGGTCAGCTGCTCAAGTGTATAGATGATTAGGACATCGCATTTTGCGCTTCTCATGCACTGGTTGTCACTATTTGTGCATGCTGGACGGTTTTAGAACTAGTACTGTGAGTGGTTTGCGACCCTAGGTTCTATGACAAATATTGTTCGTCTAGGTGTACCCTACCACTCCTTGATGTTTGCAACCCTGGTGTTGAGACACCCTGTACATTGTGAATTAAGCCACTGAAACAAGAGGTAAACCAAAATAACTGTTATTTCTACATTAATATAATGTTTAAAAACGCAACGTATTTCAGAACTCAATTGTTCCGTTCATCAAGTGAAGGAATTACGAACTGGAGGTTTGCCAAAAATCTTATCTGATTCTGGGTGAATGTTTTGAAATTTTAATGACCAAGTTACTCGTACAGTATATTTCGCATGATTTCAGGAAATACGAACTAAATTTCTCCCAACATAAGACAAATGTCCGCTTTTAAGTTCCACCAACTCTTCACCTTTTCTTCTAACTTCACTGAGTCCTACAATGTCCCATTTGATCTTGTCAAGTTCTTCTTCCAATTCCTGAAGTTTTGCTTCAGAAGCAAGGGATCGTCCATTATACGTTGCCAAGGTCAATAACAAACGGCAGCCTGGGCCATTCCAGTGATTCTTAGCACCCCCTGCTTTCATGCCACGCTGACCGCTGCCTTGATCAGGAGCACTCCAGCACCTGGAGACTAGGGGCCATGGTTTTTGGTGTATTAGCATATTGGAGGAATTAGCCATCATTTCACCACGCTGGCTAGACGGGTTGGTGAATTAGCCCTCCCCTTCCGCCTTTCCATCCGTGCAGCAAATATTAATTTGCCTCTTGGATAGAAAGCCCGGCCCGCACCACTTGAAGGCGGGGTAGGACACTAGGTTACTGGCCCGGCCGGTTCCACACATCGTCACATACGTTCAGCGTGTGGGTCTCCTTCCAGTTAGATACCAGCAACCCTTTTGCAGGCCATATATATATATATATAATTTTGTACATTAACAAAATACGTAAAATCTACGACGACTTTAGCAAACTTTTCATCAGGGACCACATTTGCTAAAAGTCTGAATAATGTTTCATATAATTTCTAATGATTATTTTCAGCTATAAACACATTGTCATATATAGAATCGATGTCAATATTAAATTATTAATTAGATAAAAAAGTTGTTTTGAAAAACTGCTTCAACGTTATTACCCTTCTGTTTTAAATGTTTATCCAATTATATATATATATGCAAAAATTATTTCGCTTCCTCGCTTTTAAATATCCAATTATTCAATGTTGTTTACTTACAGAATTTTCTGATAATTCAAAATTAAGTCACATTATTTCAAAATCGTTAGTAATATTTGTGTTTTATAATTTCCTTTATCGCGATTTCCATAAATTTCATTTAAATTAATTCAACTGGCATTTATTTTGTTTCTTGGCTTATGGTTTTCCAAAATATGTAAAGCGAAATAAACGTATCGATAAGTTTCGAGATTTAACAGCAATATTTATCCAACATTAAATAAATTCTTTTTTTGGTGAACAGGATATTTCAACTTGTGCAGTAAAAACTGTCTAATGAAATATAAAAAAGTGGCATTAAAAGAAATAAAACTTATTGTAAAAGAAACTGTATACATCCTTAGAAGGTATTTGACCGGATCCAATATTTCGACCAATTTTATAAATAATGCCGTCATCGAAAACGTGAGAAACACTAATGAAAATAGTTTTCTTATCTGCCTTGTTGTCGCCGAAGGCTTTTGTCAATTTCTTGTCAACGTTGCCAATTTTTAAAAAAAGGGGCTATGAGTTGACAAAATGGAACTAGTTATTATCCTTTGGTGAAAGAACGACTTAATTATAACTGGAGGCCTAGCTATTCGTATATAGCGTATCTTTGAAAGAGTATGAAAACAAATTTATATCTTATTTTTACAATAATCAGTTTCTTAAATGTAAGTTTGTTTAGTAAACAGAAAATGTAATAAATTTACTATGAAAATATAAAAGCCTTATTTTATTAGAAAATGCGAGTTATATGAGAGAAGAATGAATATGATACAAATAAATAGAAAGGAATTTCCAGTGGCATATTTTTATTTTAACTTCACATAATTTTCCTATATATTATTCTGTCTTTTACATTTTGATACTTATTAAAAGTTTATATTATATATAATTTATATAAAGCAGCAATTAAAACACCTTTTTCCACTGAAGAGATAAACATTTTTATCAGCCATATTTTTCACGATAGAATTATGAAGTTTTTTATATCGAACTTATAATAGATATCCTGAAGCTATTTTGCCGCACTTGCATTCTCTGTGTCCTTTCCAAAATGTGTCGCCATCTTTTTTCCCCCTTGCTATTTCTTCAATCACGCTTGACCGTTGCCATTTTTAGAAACTAATTAACGACATTCTATTATTATTATTATTTAACAAAAATATACTTCCGATGTTTCATATTAAAAAATTAATTAATTTTTAATAATTTTGATTGCTTAAATATATTTTCAGCTTTATAGTTCAGCTTCGTGAAAAAATAGGTAATTTTTAAAGAATGGGGGCACGATCTACCTCAGCATATCGAATCGTTAGTACTTAGAGTGTTACAAAATTCTCACAGGAAAAATATTTCGGCCAGTGGCTAAAACTGGTATCTCGATTGGCTGACTGCGAAATAGACCAGGCTTAGGCAATTTACTATTAATCCACAGCATGAAGTTTAGGTGGGAAATCCATAAGGCGTTGGTATAAAAAAGCATCTTACCATTTACAAAAATATGAAAATTATTTCTAATTTTTATTGCTTTTAAAACTGTACTAAGATATGTAAAATCAGAGCACTGGAAGTAGTATGTTAAGTTCGGCTTTCAGAATCAAATTTTAATAAATTCACTATCCAAAAACTTAGAAATCTAGGTTAACTAAATGTAAAATTCCTTATTGAAAAAATATACAACGAACAGAAATTTTAATATACCCCAGTGATAAATTAAGAAACTTGTATTTAAAAATATTGTTTATTTAGACTTTATAATCCTTTAGTCACTGTTTTTCAAAAATATGTTTCAATTTTAAAACAATGTTATTCATCACACAATTACTAAAACGAACTAAATTACGAATAAAAACACACTGCAAGAAATAAGCAGCTTAACAAAAAGAGGATTAAATTGTAATTCTTGAAATATCTAAAAAAATTCACCGTACGTTACCAAACGAAACCCGAAAATACGAATTTTTCAAAAACCGGTATTTGGTTTTTTGTGTGCCACTTATATTTTTGTTGAAACAAATATACATTTAAAAAATAAATTATTCGCATTTAAGTAACAACTTTCTTGTTTTTTGAATTTTCTCTTGGGAAGAATGCAAAGTGTGACTGGAAATAACAAACCATCTTTCAAATTTTCTGCGTTTTTTCGAACAAATAAGCATTTTTTGCCGGAAGACAATTTTTTCAAATTTATCATAAATACCGAAAAAATGGCAAATCGCACGTAGAAAGAGGGGCTCTTATATTCCAAAACTTGAGGCAGCTTTCCTCGATACACTTTTACGTGTAACATTTTATTGCATACTTGCATATTTTATTGAAAATAGTAGGAGTTTCATAACGCTAAATACCAATATAAGCTATCTCAGCTCCCAGGATTTTTGATTAGCTGCGCACATGTCTGTCAGTACTTGCATTTCTAAATAAGTTGGTTCATTCGTCTATGAGATGTAATATTCCCTAAGACTCCATAAAAATAATTATCCCCGAAGCAAAATAACGAATATAGACTGACCACACATAACTTACTTTACAACATACTTTACAATATACTTTATAACATACTTTACAATATACTTTATAACATACTTTACAATATACTTTATAACATATTTGACAATGTGCTTTATAACGTACTTTACAATATACTTTATAACATATTTTACAATGTACTTTATAACATACTTTACAATATACTTTATAACACTACAATGTACTTCATAACATACTTTACAATATACTTTGTGTCTTTATAACATACTTTACAATATACTTTATAACATACTTTACAATATACTTTATAACATACTTTACAATATACTTTATAACATACTTTACAATATACTTTACAATATACTTTACAATATATACGTTATAAAATATTTGACAATATACTTATAACGTACTTTACAATATACTTTACAACATACTTTACAATATACTTTATAACATACTTTACAATATACTTTATAACATACTTTACAATATACTTTATAACATATTTGACAATGTGCTTTATAACGTACTTTACAATATACTTTATAACATATTTTACAATGTACTTTATAACATACTTTACAATATACTTTATAACATACTTTGCAAAAAATTCTAATAAAATATGCATCAATAATAAAATAACAAAATGGTTTGTAAACCTAAAACCTTTTCTTAGAACTTATGAACGGAAGAATGTCACGCAGTTTTATTCTTAAATGCACAATGCAAAGAACGTATCTCTATTATCTATTTTCCCCAACAAATAGCAAAAGAAATGTTGAGCACGAGAATCTCTTTGAAGAAAAGCAAAAGAAACAAAATTCGTTAAAGAATTACAAAGAATCCATTCCATAAAGATAATATTTTTAGAAAACTATGGACTTTTCAGTCACACGCAACCCATATACGCACACGATGATAAATCAAAATGTTCCATATTTTACTTTAAGAATTAATGAACACGAAATTTGAAAATTCAAAATACTCGTTTATGAATAAAATATAGGTACATCCTGATAAATTTGGAACTTTAAGTAAAGTTCACATATATATTTATATCTTCAGTTAGAAAAAGGTATAAAGAATATAGTCGTGTGTATGTCGGGCATTTTAAGGAGATGTATTACGTTACGTTATGTATTCTGATTAAGAGTTAGTTCTCACGCATGGATGACTTCCTTGAAAAGAGACATGTTTTAATGGAAATGTGTGAAAACGAACAATTTATGCCAGACGTTTTATAATCCAAAGCATACAACGAAAAGGATGTATCAAAGTTATGGCCTATTTTTTCTAATTATGAATAGTTTACTAATATTGAAAGTAGAACAGAAACAGACTAACAGGAAGAAAATGTAATAGACTCGGAAATTAAATATAAAATTTATCGGAAAGATATTTTTTAAATAGATTAAACAAAAAACTTCTGAACCAGTAATCTCCAATTATATGTAGGTGATACAAACAACACCATAACAGGGCCATTTTTACCATTAGTCCAGTATAGGCGACTGCTTAGGATGGCAAAGTGGAATAAAAATTAATTTTAAATCAAACAAAGAAAAAATTGAGCAAATGAGGAGAAAAAAAAAATGGAAAAAATTAAACCATCGAATTGTTTTCAAAAGCATACGAAACAATTAGTTAATAAGTCTTTACTTTGACGAATGTAAAAATGTTTGATGTGTTTCATTGTTTAATTTTGCACACAAGTTCTTTTATATCTAATACATTTAAGCCTTCTAGCTCTGATAATACAACGTTGTGTTTTGAAATATTACTCCTTTAATATTTCAGTTTTCAAAAATATAAATTGTTGAAATTAAACGATTATAACATGTAGCAATTGTTTTACTATTCACAATATTCTAATATTACAAAATAACTAATGTAAGTCTAAAATATAAATATAATTATCGGGTTTAAGGGTTAAAAGTATAATAGAAGATTTACATTGCTCTATCATTCGATGTTGGTGGTGGCAGAAAAGGAGATATAGGCAAAAGAGTATTGGTAGTATTAAACGGGTGGGGGCGGGGCAGCATTTTTCAATTTTAGACTAAGTGTAGGGCGGATGTCTAGGCGGTAGATTAAGGCGGCAAAACACGTAGAAACGGTTCTGCACCCTAGTAGCTCAATGGCTGCAAACATGGCTTTTGCCACCCTTGGTAAGGTTCCTGGTAAATTTATATGTACGCGAGGGGTGTCGTAATTTGGAGATTATGTGGACATTTCTGTCCCATCATGCAATCTTAGGTATATGGGCGGAAACGGAACTATAAACTAATAGAAAAAAATGTTATAATAAACAATGAAAATTTAAATACAGAAATTATGGCGGGAAAACTAAAAAAAAAAAGAAATTATTATACTTTGATATTTCTCGTAAGTAGAGTCCAAGATCATGGCATGAAAAAAAGACAAGTATAGTGTACATTGAAAAGACCATAAAACATGAACCGTCGTATTTCTCTTTAAGTATTCATTTACTTAAGTACCCGTTTTACTTTCAATTGTGTGAATTACACCATTTTTTAAACTACCTTCGCTTTTGTGCTTGATCCATTGTAAACAGTATTGCTCCTGCAACCACACTCTTTCAGGTTTTATTTCCCTTAATGCCAAAAGTAACTCGCGCCGTCCATTCTGCTACGATACAATTCAGTCATTATGTGAAAGAAAACCTTATCCAGGTCCTAAAACCGTTTGAGAAATGATCTCTTGGGAAAATTATTTGTTCCAGCTTTGAAGCTCCAGCAAATTCGAGAAGCAAAATATGATCTCAAGTCTTCTCTTTCTCTGAACAATTTCTCTTCCAACAATCATATTCTTTTTCATCTTTTTTTCCAGTCCTTGTCACTTTCTACTATTCTATTTCACACTCTTTTCTCGCTACGCTTATTTAATCTCCTTTTTATTTGGTTTTAACTTCCTTTGACGTGGTTTTTATCCCAAAGTAAGCGCTGTTCATAAGTATTTGTCTTCATTTTTCTTTTCCTGTTTCTTCTTTTTCTAAGCACCTCTCTTGGCACTCTTCTTAATGGGGTTAGATTAAAGGTTAGTGATGCCCCTTGCCAAACCACCGGTCCCTATCAAAACTACCCCAGAGCCTATATGACCATTACTGCACTCTATTGGAGGAGAAATAAAATCAGAAAATATTTAAAAAAACCAAATAGAGATAGAAACGGGGACGGGGTGAAACGCAATTTGGGATTAAAGGACAGCTGACTACAATCAAAAGTAGGCATATGTTAAATAGTTTATATCACCTTGTTGCTTTTTCGTATTTATTTTCTTTTTAGCGCATTTCGACTTCGATTCCCCAGTATAGCTCTGAGATGAATAGCTATTGTTAAAATACAAAAACTTTTAATTATTAAATATCGAGTAAAAAAATTTTATAAAATTTCAGCAATTTTATATTAAAAAAAAAATAATTTGACTCATTCATATGATTAAATGAGAAATGAGTAACTCCCACCTCTGCCTTGAAAAATACAAATTACTCCCAAAAGGGGACATAGTACTTTTCGAACTACAAAAAAGGCTATTCTGAAACATTTATAAACATATTCATTTAAAAAAAATTCTTAATCAAATCAATTTATTTTTAGAACTACTCTGAAAGACTTTAAACTATATTTTAAAAAGTTTACTATATAAAAATTTAATATTATATAAATATTATTTTAAAATATTAAATTTCAATGACTACGATCAGCCACAAAACTATATTTTCGCGTACAATAACATCAATTTAAATAAGTACAGACTATTCGTTCCATAGCTAAAATTACTTTAAATACATATACTTTTATACTCCAACTTCTAAAAAGGATGGGAGTTAAAAAAAAAAATTCTGTAATATTTGAAATATTATATTACATAAAACCTGTATTTCGAGAAGTGAAAAAAATATTAATAATTAAATTTTCATCAAATTTCTAACGAACGTAGCTTGAGTATTTTTAATAATACTGCCTTCCAAATCTCTGAACAATTTCGGGCAGTTATCTGTCATACTTTTTAAATTACCTTGCGCGCAACAATTAAAAATAAAATTTTGTGAAACAGTTAAATTTAAATACTTCAAATTAAAATTATATGCTACGACATTTTTTCTTAATTCGAAAGCAAATATTTGAATATTCTGACAAGGTTACTATTAAAATACGCATAAGAATTCTGACAATAGTAATAATAATAAACATTATAATATATGATTATTTTGAAAATTTAAAAGTACCATGTCCCCTTAACACAAGAAAAGGGGTGCACAACTTCCTGAGAGTTAACGGACAGTTTATGAAGAAAGTTTGTGCCACGGCCATTTGTTTGAAGGGAAAGAGCACTGATTGGCGGAAATTAATAATAATTCATTTTTGAAGAAACTATTTGTTTAAATCATTATTTAATATTTAATTATAGAGTACTATTTGATTTTTAGATTTTTTGGAACCTTTGAGCCTACTTCTTATAATAAAAGACAAATTTGTCTTAGTAGTCATCTAATGGAA
The DNA here is from genome assembly GCA_006491805.2 of Dysdera silvatica. Classification (NCBI taxonomy): domain Eukaryota; kingdom Metazoa; phylum Arthropoda; class Arachnida; order Araneae; family Dysderidae; genus Dysdera; species Dysdera silvatica. The sequence continues at coordinate 24,913,179 of QLNU02015270.1, forward strand.
ATTTTCTCTAGAGACCCATTGGAACAGAACTAGTTCATTTATTTTTACCCTTTCTATTTCTTATTTCACCGCTATCCTTACTTTTTCCTTTAAGGACCTTTATTCTCTTATTTTTTTAAACTGATTAAAATAAAAACAATTCCTGTTCACTATTTCCTATTAGCTAATTTAGAATATTTTTAACACAGTAGAGTACGTAAAAATGAGAATTACCCATACAATTGGGTTAGACGAACCGACGGTACTTGAGTTCCTTTTCCAACGATTTGGCCGCTAATAAAGGTAAATACATCCGAGCTCGCGAACACAGGTCTAATCTGAGTACATGATTAACTCCCTTCTCCTTAAACTCTTGTGGATCAAAGATATATTAGAGTTTCGATAAAAAAAAATGTGCGTCAAAATTAATTTTTACAATAAATTCCTCCTCAGAATTCCTACGCTTTTACTTAGGGCAGTGCCTTTGCAAATATTTTTTACTAGGATATCATTAGTAGTAAGTGAAACACAAAATTATTACTGTTTCAAGAATACTTTGTTTTTTTTTATACTTTTTAATATTTATATGAAATGTCTCTGATTCCAATCAATCCTATTTGAAAAGAAAAATGTATAAATTTGAATACACATATATAAATAGAAATCATGTAATGTAAATACATAAAATTGCACATATATAAGTAGAGAGGCAGTCAGATTTTGTGAAAAAGTGTTTATTTTAAAAAATAATGATTGAAATTTAGAGAACATTCGTTTCTTTATTTATCATATGTTGTATAAATATTTTTTATCGTTAATAATGCATAATGTAAGAAGTTGACTCCTCAGATGATTTTTTTTCTAATATAATTACTAATCTTTACAATAATTTTCCAACAACAAACTGTGAACAAAGCAAAGACTGAACAGAAAACAGTGTTTTTTTCCTGATATAATTACTAATCAATTACAGGCGAATCTAACGAAGTTCAAAGAACTAACAAAAGTTTTAGCCTATAACCGAAAAATAACTTCAAATCTTTGGCACATAGCATTTGTGAATATATATGTGCACATTTACTCCTTTAATATTTTGGAAAAGAAATTACAGGTTAATATGAAAACAAACTAAATGTTCAAACAGGACAATGATAAACTGAACAAGAAGCTAATAAAAATTTCATTCGCGCCCAATTTTATGAAAAAAATTATTAATTTTCTTTTGAAACTTCGAATATTTTGACATGATATCCAAGTTTATGTAAATATTATAACTTTGTAACTAAACCAAAATAACGTTATACTTATGAAGCCTGCAATGTAACTGCAGAGTTTTGATACAATAGCCGAATTGTCACTATAACCATTTCGTCGCTATAATCGGATTATCTCTATAACGGGAAATTAACATTCATTCATACATACATACACACACACTCATTCATTCATTCATTCCTTTAAAATGATCACAAATGTTGTGAAACGTTCAGCCAGTTTCGTATAGCAGCTTCTTTACAACTACAACTGTTGAAAGAATCCTAGGCACAAGCGTTAACGATTATTTATAAATGAAGTATGAGGTGGTGACTAAATGTCGGCAATATTGAAATGTTGCTTTTATGCAAAATGTTAATGGCTCAAGCAGCGCATTTATTAACTTCAAAACTTATTCCCATTTCTGTTTCCATTGCGAATTCGGTTAACAATTTGCATAACCGTCGAAACAAATATCTCGAGTAAGGCTACCAATGCTTGCCTCTCATTGCCCAGCAATTAAACTTTAAACTTTTCAACAACCGAACCATTACAGCTCTTCATCTCCACCGGGACAAAACTTCTTAATAATGACTGCATGTGTTGTGTTTAAATAAACGTTGTTCATTAAGGCAAATGATTTGTTTGACGTAAAGATTTCGCAAGTGGTAACCATGGATTAATCCCTTATGTCGTTAGTTGTGCAAATATTTCTGATGCGATAAATTTTGCATTCATCTATCTATTGTTTAAAATTGCGTTAACGCTCACTGAGGTATTCGCACCAACTTGAACTTCAATTGATATTAAACACCATGTAAAATTAAATGTTCTGTAAAATAATAACAGATGACAGAAGGAGCGGTGAATATATCATCTTAAATAAGTTAGATATACTCAAGGGCCCAAACGGTACTAGTGTCCAAACTTCAAGCATAATCAGTATATTTGTGAATATTTCATAAACTAAAATATGAAATAGAACAGAAATAGGTATGTTTATGTAAGAAAATTATGTGAATACAAACACAAATAATGCTGAAATATTAATAAGAGTTATGTCACCTCTTGCATCGAAGTAAGCTTTACTTCGACATTCCTTGCTTTCTTTGAGGTTGTCTATGAGCTGTATGGGCAACAGATTGCAATCAACCATAAAACAGAGTTATTTCAAACTCCAGTGTGACCCGTGATGAGGTCAAGCTGAACGCAATTCGCTTTCCTAGTGCATATTACGATTAGGTAATGGGATTCATATCCGTAGACTTATATGGGCGTATAATTCGTTGAACATATCCGTTTCTTCATTTCGCAAAAAATCATATCCCAGCTGAGATAAGAGAGGGCGCATGTTATTGTCTGTTAATAAGAATTGTAGATCTGCAGCGCTTCGAAAACGCAAGTGAGGTTCCAATATACCGTCTCTGTATCTCTTACCATTAACAGTATCTCTGCCAAGCATTTTGCTCTTTGTGCTTGTATGGAGGACAATGGAGGACAGAAATACTGCAAATGGTTTCTGGATTAGTAAGCAATGTATTCTTCACTGATGAGTCCAAATTAAGTCTGCACTCTGCTTCTTGTTGCACTACTATTTGAGGAGAACAGTGAGTGCGCTATCATCTCTTGGCATCACGGAAAGGAAAATTTGACTGGTAGTAGCGACATGGTGTGATTAAGCATATTGTTGAACTGGAGAATAAAGCTCCGTAATTTTGACATAGGTTCTGTAACTAGTTAGAAGTACAAAGACGATATACTGGAACCTCAACAGCACTTTGTAGGAGCTCTAAATCTACATTTTACATTCACCAACGATGGCGCTAGGCCTCAACGATCTCAGTTAGTCGAAAATTAGCTTCAGATTGAAGACTATTCAATGGTTGAAGATTGAAGATTCAATGATTGAAGATTATTCAATTCAAGGCAATCTGCCTTCCACGTGTTCTCACCATCGGCCATTCTGGAGTTAGAAATAACTCTCCTTTAGAATTGGAACTTTTTGCCCACACCACATATAGACAATTTCATAGGAAGCATAAAATATCGATGTGAGGCATTTTTGACTACTAGAGATAAACACACCTCTTACTTATACTCACGTTTCATCGTTCGTTTTGTTTCTTCTACGAAAAACAAAAATCACGTTTTGGCATCTTTTATTGAATAAATCGCAATTTCTACGACAAAACTGTAACTATTTTTCTGTTGTTATGCTTGCATTACCTTTTTACATAAGAACACCAATTTTCATTTCAATTTTTTGTTTATGAAATATTAACAAGTACAAAAACTTGAATTTTCGACACCAGGTGTAAGATTTTTTGGGCTCCAGATTGGGCACCAGATTTTTTGGGCTCCCACAAAAATTATTTGTGGGCCTGAGACCTGTAAAACTTTCTGAACAATTAATAAATAAAAGAATGCAGAGAGAACATATATATAGGGGAGGATAAAAGTATTTTATATAAGTTATATTTATTGAGGAGTTTTGTAACAAAGACGGACAACTCCATTTTGCATATTTTTTAGGAGAGCTGAGAAACCGTAACTTTTGTTTTCTGCACTAACATCCTAGACCCATCTTTGAATATGATTTTCTTCATGTTCAGTCCATTTTTGAAACTAAAGGGCCTCGGATTTGAATGCAGCATGAAAAATCATATAAGAATGCATCAATAATTCAATTTAAAAAAAATTTAGTTGTCCATCTTTGATACCAAACTCCTCAATTGTCGTTTATCCTTTTCAAGTCGCTGTAAGGAAGAAACTGAATTTTATGTAAAAGGAGCGAGAAAGAGATGAAAAAAAACCCGGGTTTATGCTTTATTACACAATCATATGACTGTTGTATTGCAATACTTATTAAGTAATTGAAATGAGGATAATTTTTTCCTATTCCTGCCTTTAGGGGTTTCTTTTTAGTACAATGTAGCGTTAAGGGAAGAGTATTTCCGCTTGAGATAAAAACCCAGCCCGCGGAAGTGAATAGAATCAAGGCTTACTTGGACCCACTCTAATATTTTCTAAAAGTTGGCACCCCTAGATGTGTGACACTTTTATATGTTTAGTGTGATGTTAATTTACGGTATTTAAACAAAAGCACTCGTTCATATGAATAAGAAGGAAACAAAAGTATTGACTATCCGCAATCACCAAGTCACCGTCTCGTGTTTACCCGTAATGATTGCAGCGACCTTTCCAGAGAAATACTTTCTAAGACCCATGGAGACGAAGGAGGTCCATACCAGAATATCCATCTATTTCACTTGAAAAGCTTTTCCGAGAAATGTCATAAATAATATCATCATCCATAATCAGATAAGGCAATCGAGTTCCCCGCATAAGCTTCTATTATGTTCATACATTTCATTCCATTGAATATATAACGTAAAAATAAATCTAAGACAAGCTGCTGCGAGAATTCTGATCAATTTTTCGTTCTTGTATTATAAAACTCAACCAACCAGCCAGCCATATCTTATTTATTCATGCAGACTGTTTTTTAAGATTACGCGAACAAACGCTTTGACTTCTATATAAACTATAGAGACACGCTTATTCAAATTAGCGGTCAAGGTAAAAACATTACAGAATAAACGCTAAATATCAAAAAACGAATAAGAGTGCTGGATATATGCGTAAAACGGAGATTAAACACATGTTGAGATATAGGTATGAGAAGCAAAACCAAGTACTCGGTGCTGGCCTTTTTTCCACCTACATTACTTATTCAATGATGAGGTACCAAATGGTGATACCTCAGCCTTAGGAAGTCGATCTCGAAAAGGGATATCAAACGTTGATGCCCCTGCAACGAATACGGTAAGGAATATCCCCATTAGGGATTATTACCATATCGGAAAAGATATGCATAGAAGTTTTCCGTAATTATTAAAGGTGAAGTCTGACCGAGAATATATTTACTCGGGAAAGTAAATATTATTATTTCTTATCGAGTTAGGTGGCCAGGATAGCAGGTAACTAAATAAAATAATCCAGCACGGTTAATCAAGAAGCTACATATATGTATGTATATATATATATAATCACATGAAATGTTCAAAACTCCATTTCTTTTGCAACAAATGCTATGGTTACTACATATATATCATTCACTTCTGCATCATCATCACGCTTAAAATACAATACTAGCATAGAATCAGGATGTATTCGGCCATAATATCATGTAAAGGACCCCCAAGCAAAATCTGTTACGTATAACCAGATCAGAACTATTTGTAAAACCCAGGCCCAAATCAGCTCCCTATTACGTTTTCTATTAATCTGTCCTTTATTATTTTCTTGGATATTTTAAAGTTCCTTTTGCATTGCCTCTGGCTACAAGTTCTGAAGTTTAGGTCCTCTGTATTCTATGATGTTCCGTTTTTATCCACTTCGCATTTTAAGATGTATAACATCTTCCCTTCTCTAAGCCCCTGTTCCCCTATGGGCTCTCGCAATAGAAACACTGTTTTAACTTCGCAGACTTTCCTAATTGTTGCCACTTAGAAACGCAGAGAAAGCAAATTTATTATTTGATTTCGAAAATTGATAAAATACCACAATTGTTTCCTTTTACATGACGTTTTCTGAATGTACGCAATTTTACTTTCCGTATCTAGCAATGAAAATAGTGTATACTTATAACTTCACTTTATATATTTGGCAGCAGAATGTGTAATTTTTATACGAATTGTAAATCAAATTAATCTTCAATTTGCCATCGACGTATGCACACGTACTCCGAGAGCTCCGTCAAAAAGGCGTACAAAATTTCTTTTAACTGTGTATTCAAATTAATTTAATTTTGGAGAATTAATGAATTAATTTCAACTTCAAAAACTTTTAATACAATAATATTTTAACTGGAGAGAATCACTGCATTTTCTCAACACTTATATCTTCACCCCAATGCTATCTGAAAATTATATTATTTCCACATATTTCTGTTCCACATATATCACATCTGTATCATCACTTTGGAATGAGAAATAATATTCCCTCATCATATAAAGAAGGTTTATTAGGGTAAGCAAATTAAGTTAATTAAATATGTACCATTATATTGTAAGGTAGGAATATTAGCATTTAAACGAAGCTTATATTAATTATATTAATAATTTATTAATAATAATGCAGTTGCAACAAAAGCCTTTTATTCTACATATATGACATTACGTTTTCATTACTTCCAACCGTAGCAAGCAAGTAAGTAAGTAAGTAATACTTTATTCCTTATTATTATGTACATCAGGAGACCATACAAACGATTTGCTTGGGAAATGGAAAGAGAGCAGTAGCGATGCTAGTAACGGGGCTCTCTTTCCGGAAGACAAAGCAAGGGATTTCTCGTATTCAACAAGAAACAATAACGATATCGATTCGCGCGTACAAATCCGCATTGTTATTAAGAGATTTACATTCGCAGGTGTATCACATTTACAGAGTTTATGAGCAGAGTCTTGACTCGAAGATGTTACAAGTGAAGGTTGAAGTCCAAAGGTGGAATCTTTGTGGGCTGCAGAGTAAGAATGTTTTTCCTTGCAGCCAAGGCCGAGAGAAGAAGTAGGAGAAACAAAAATAGTAGAAAAATGTAAATGAATTTTGAGTTGACCGTTGCGGGTGCAGTTTTAAAGGACATTTATAAGGAAAGGCAGACAAAAGAAAAATGGAAAAGGAAGAGCAGGGAGAGCAGAGGAGGGGGAAGAACTGAAAACTAAAAGGAAAGAGTGGGAAGGCAGAAGTAGCAGGCAGAGCATACTTGATTTAAGTACCAATCAAAGATTTTGGCTTTAAGGGTGAGAAAAGAGAGATTTAAATTCTTGAGGAATTGAATTCCAGATTTTAGAACCCGTAACGGAGACACTGTGTGTTTTATAGTTTGTGCGAGTCCGCGGTAGCCTGATATCGTCCTGGTGACGTGTATTGTAATCATGTGTCGTCTGTGAGATGGAGAAAGGTAAAACTAGGTCACCTTTTGTGACTTTGTACATAAGGAGTGCAAGTTTATATTTTACTAAGAGAGTGAAAGGAAGAATGCGCCATAATTTAAAAAATTGGCCAGCGTGTTCATGGAAGCCTGCAAAGTTAACTATTCGCATAAGCTTTTTTTGTGTTCCTATCAATTGTCTAAGGGAGGTAAAATATGTATAAGTTATACTTATGATTATTTCAAGCAATCAAAGATGGAAATATGATAAATAGCATTAATGAAGTAAGATTTTTAGAGGAAACAACAATATAAGACATTACTATATAACGTGTATAAGGTCCGTTTTACAGCAAATCAGTTTACGCCGTAGGAGGGAAAATTCTGTTACGACTACAACTAAATTACGTTTAGAATTCTAAAATAAAACGGATAAACATTAACTCCAAATTAAAGAAATAAAAAGATGACATAAAAACAATTAAACAAACTATATCCTTCTTGCTATTTAGAATCACAAAATCGATAATATAAAAATTAAATCACAACAAAACTGTTGAACATGCTTTCGTCCCATAAGTCTATGAAGCCGAAGAAATGAACATAACTAATGCCACATGTACGGATGTGGTTAAAGGAATGAACGTGGCGATCAACTCATAGAATTTGCCGAAGCTGAAAATCTTAGCATCATGAATTCATTTTTTAAGAAGAAACTACAAAGAAAATGGACATGGAAACACCCCAATGGAGGAACCAGCGAAATTGACTATATACTGGCAAACAAGAAATCAATTATTGAAGATTGCAGCGTACTGAACAGATTTAATACTGGAAGTGATCATCGAATGGTGAGATGTAAAATGCACTTAAATACTAAACTAGAAAGGCAGAAGCTCATTAGGAAACAAGTATGTAAGAGGGTGGATTTAAAGAAATTAAAAGAAAATACCGAGGCATTCAAGTTGGAATTAAAAAATCGCTTTTCTGCACTGGAAGGACTTATTGAAGAAGTTGACATCTCAGAAGCAAATGAAAACATTGTTAAGACAATAATTGAAACTGCTGGGGAAATTGGTGGTGTAACCTGTAAAAAGCACAATAGCAAATTATCTGAGAAGACGAAACAGCTCATGAAAAGGCGAAGAGATATGAAGGTGGACAATCAAAATACCAGTTCCAGGATTGAGTACATAGAACTTTGTAAAACTCTGCGCAAAAGCATGAAAGAAGACATAAGAAAATTCAACTGTGAGCTAGTAAGGAAAGCCATTGAAAATAACAAGAGCCTTAGGGTTGTTAAAGGAAGTTTATCTGTTGGGAAGAAACACATCATTGCATTAAAAGGAGAGGATGGCACCGTAACAAGAAATAGGGAAGAAATACTTAGAAGAGTTGAAGAATTCTACAAAAATCTATACGAAAGTAACAGTGGATTAAACGAAGACATTGAAATAGTCGAAGGAACAGCTCCTAAAATCTTAAAAGAAGAAGTTTCATTTGCAATAAAAAGTATGAAGAAAGGAAGAGCCCCTGGTGATGATGGTATTACATTAGATATCCTAAAAGAAGCTGGAGAATATGTAGAAGACATACTTGCAAAATTCTTTACCAAATGTCTTAACAGCGGTAACATACCAAACCAATGGGATTCTGCAACAGTAATTCTTTTGCATAAAAAAGGTGATAAAGAGGATTTGAAAAATTACCGACCAATTAGCTTGTTACCTGCTATTTATAAAATCTTCACAAAAGTGCTAACACATCGCCTGCAGAAAAAATTAGATGCAGCTCAACCAAGAGAACAAGCTGGATTTCGAAGTGGATTCAGTACAGTGGACCATATTCAAGTATTAAGAGAATTAATTGAAAGAACACATGAATATGAACTTCCATTGTGTGTGGCATTTATTGACTATGAGAAGGCCTTTGACTCTATTAAAACATCAGCAGTCATCAACTCTTTAAGATCAACAGACATTGAGGATGTGTACATTGACATGGTGAAACGTGTGTATAAAAATGCAAGTGCAAAATTTCGGTTACATAAAGATACCAAAACTATCAAACTTGGCAAAGGTGTGAGGCAGGGAGATACCATTTCTCCAAAACTTTTTACTTCAGCTTTACAGATGATTTTTCAGCAGATAAATTGGAATAACAAGGGAATAAAAATAAATGGTGAATATTTAAATCATTTGCGGTTTGCTGATGACATTGTTATTTTTTCAACGAACCCATTAGAACTCCAAGACATGGTACAGGAGCTCTCAACTAGAAGTAAAGAAGTTGGACTCAAGATGAACCTACAAAAAACTAAGATCATGTTCAATAATTTCGTAGAGGAAACAAAAATACAACTTGACAACGTAGAGTTAGAAATTTCTGATTCATATATTTACCTTGGCCAGCTGATTTCAATGGAAGTCAACATTATGAAAGGACTCAACACACGCATTAAACTTGGCAGGAGAAACAGTTTTATCCTGAAGGGGAAATTGCCTTTGTGTCTAAAAAGAAAGGTCTTCAACCAGTGTGTATTGCCAGTCCTCTCTTATGGATCAGAGACATGGAGTCTAACAGTTGGAGCAATACGAAAGTTACAGACAACGCAAAGGAGCATGGAGAGGTGCATGCTTGGAATAACTAGGAGAGATCGAAAAAGAAACACTTGGGTGAGAGAGCAAACTAGAGTAGAGGACATCATTGTTAAAGTAAAAGGGCTGAAATGGCGATGGGCTGGGCATATTGCAAGAAGAACTGATCAACGATGGACAACAGAAATTCTGAACTGGATTCCAAGAGACCACCGAAGACCTAGAAAACGTCCTCAAACTAGATGGGTGGATGAAATAAGAAAACAGGTTGGGGTGACGTGGAAACGAATGGCCCAGGATAGACTTGTGTGGAAAGCATTTGGAGAGACCTTCATCCAGCAGTGGATAGATAATGGTTGAATATGATGATGATGATATATATATATATATATATATAAATGCTAGTACGTCATAATTAGGAATCAAACGAATTTTAACGATTTTTAAAACTATCACAAGTACTGGAAAACAAATGTAAATATTTTTAAAAATTAAATGTTTTCTTAATTGTGCTTTCTGTGAATGGTATGTTATATGTTTTTTAGTCCTCTGGAATTGCTTTGCATAAAATACTCAATTGCTCGTTGTTATTATATTAAAAGAAAACTTCCGTTAGATAAGTAAAATAATTTGGTAGAAAAATATTTACCACGTAAAAACGGAAATGAACGGATATCAAATTATAGCGACGCTGAAAATCAAATAACTCACGCAAGCTTTCCTTTAAACCTCTATAAAGATGAAAGAGAGATAGCGTTTCTCATTATTGCTGGAAATAAAAATTATTTTCTCGTGAGCAAAAACATTTCATTTTTGGAGCTTTCATTCGATTTGTCTCGATCGCCTACGTCACGAAAGATACATGTGTCAATGCATCAAAAAGAAGTTATTCAGTTAATTTTCAATTCTCTTCAAAAGGTTGTTTAGGGGAATCAATATTTTCAGAAATATGCGCGTTTTGAAGCAGAATGAATAAGATTTTAGTTGCGAACTTTCTGAATTTTCCCCATCCAGAGCATCCTTAACAAATACCATTAGACCAAATAAGAAAATTTGTGAATCATACTTTTAAATATAACTTACATTTTTGCATATAACGCACTTATAAAAACATGTAATAAAACAATATTTTTTTAAGAATATAATACCAAACTTAAGACTAAACACTACGTTTCTTCCTGGCTCATATTATTCGAGAAAATAGATTATGGATTATAGAAAATTATTACTAAATCGCGAAACTAAATGGAAGTTTAAGCATTTAGTTCACCTAAAGGTGTCTTTCACATAATTTACCTCCAAAAGTTGCTTCCTCCCTTCAAAATGGAAACGTGATTGTTTATCGAAAGAGAGAATTCTCCAAGGGTACAGAAGGGTGTAGAGGGCTCATTTAGTAGGCATATATACCATATCTTTCGGCCAATAATAGAACCTATGTTTATAAGTAGAGAAAAGAATACATTCTAATGACTCATGCTGAGGACGAACCAACGATCTCTTGGTTACAGAAGCATTACCTAGCTTTTAAGGCGACAAGACGATACAACAAAGACGGACAGTTCGATTGCAGCCTAAGTGTTTGGAATGTTTTCTTTTCTCACCTCTAAACTCAGATTCCAGTATAAAACATACAAAGTGGAGTGTTAAAACTGAAATGTAGTGATTATTTATTTTGTAACTTACGGTCGTATCAATAAATGCTGGTAAAAATAGAGCCGTCAAGAACCATAATTTTTTAGTGAACGTATGACGGAAGTAAAAAAATATACTTGCTATGTCTTATTCGTGTGTTGTAAACAGAGGCGTATTAACGATTTTTCCTTCCTTTATGCCAGTGGTTCCCAACTCAATTTAAGCCGCGGACCACTTCGAAAAATTTTCACGAATTGACTGCAACACCTTAATAAGAAAGGGAGTTGGATTTTTTGGGGGGGGGATGTGTTTGTAAAATCGTTCTTTGAGAAACAATAAAGAAATAATAAACGGGGGAAAAATCTAATGATAATGCAGTCAAACCTCGTTAAGACGAACACGCTTAAGACGAATTACTTTTAATACGAACCGTTTTCTGAAGTTCCGTCAGATTGTAAAATACTACAAATATACCATCAATTTCATTTTTATATTTAATTTTAATATTTAATAATAATTTTTATAAGTATTTTTTAATTTTTTTTTATATAATGACCTGTCTCTCGGACCACCAGTTGGGAACCACTGATCTAGACTGTAAAATATTTTGCCGTCTAATCTTACATAACGTAAGTAGAGGCATAACAGAGATTTGGGCGCTTTTGTTAAAGTCTTAATTGGCCGCTCCTGTCCATTATTTCAGATACTTCTGTTCGCGAGTGTTTTCGAATTTGGTGACTTTGGCCTCTCAAATTGGCGCCCATGGCAGCTCTCCTCTTGCCAATGCCCAGTTACGTCTCTGAAAATAACAATTCAAAATTGATAATTCAATCGACCACTAAAAAATTCGGAATCGTCTTTGAAAACTTCTCGGAGGCAAATTTTTATAAAAATTTGCCGACGCAGGTTTTAGCCTAATTAGCCTATTGGTAAATCCGCCATAGATTGTTCATATGTTGTAGAATGTTGTGCATGCTATACGTTCCCCCCATTTGGGAGCACAAGCGAAATGCAAGAGGTAAATAATTGTGCGTAAACAATTTTTTTATTAATTATAATAAATATTAATTAGCAAAAAGGTGTAAAAAAACCCAGCAAAATACATGAAATACAAAATAGCATGAGTGAAGTCCAGAATACATGTTTTAAGGAATATGGAGCTAGGTTATATTTAAATATAAAAAAAAAATGTTTTGTTTTTTTTTAATTCTAAAACTGCAACTGACTGTCACAATTTTATTTACTTCTCTTCCTCTTTTTTTGTCGTTTCCAATCCAAACAAAATGCTTCGAAGGACAGCAATTTAATTATTTTTTCTGATTTAATATCTTATTAAGATCTTAAAGACGCTGCTTAGATCCAGTTGCGGGAATTTAATTCTGACACTCTTTCAAAAGTCAGATAACGTTATCGGCGAAGAAATTGATTAAGGTTGGAGATTAAAAAAATCTGGAAATAATTATGAAGCTAAATAAAGGCTAAGCAAGAGACGACATTTATAAAGCAATTCAGCGTGGAAATTTAATTTAAATAAATGAAATATTATCCCCCCCCCCTTTTTTTGAAAAAAAGAAAAGCGTTCAAATAGTTTTTATTTTTGCATTGTCTTAGAAGAAACAGGATGTAGCTTTGATTTAGAAATTGATAATTGGCGATAAAAATGTTTTATCAGAAAATATTTAACTTAAATATCATTTCGCTTTGCAAACTAAGTTGTTTGATAAATATGATATAGTAATGGTATTCATGATATGCATTGCAATATTTCTGGGCAAAATATACTTTTATCTGTTTGATGCAATTACACTTATACGTCTCGTATTATGATACTTACGTAAGTGCGTTTAAGATTTGCAAGTGTTTTAACGTCTTGTTTAGTAGTCCAAAGTAAAACCGTACGCACGGCCTCACTTCATTTGGCGCAGATGAACTCTACAGTCCCTGCGCCGCATAAATTCAATCAACAAACTAAACTCGCCGCAAAGCTAACCTGGCACACTGTTACGGCTAAAGTGACATATTCACGTCCGTGAAATGAAAATTCATTCCCAAATTGGCGAAAAATGAGGTAACCCTCAACATTATTAGCCTATTTATCGCCTAATTTGTAATGCAGAAAAACGCGGTTGCCAAAAGTACAGGAGCCAAATTTCTCGCCAAGCAAACGAAGTCTTCTGAATGGTAAGTTATCTGAGTGACATCAGCGCTCGTTATAATGATTCTTTTTCCTAAATTTAATAAATACCAGATTTTAATTACACAAATATGCCTATGTTTTATGTATTTGAGCATTATTTTAATGTTTTATGTCCGAAATGTAGCTTTTATTAACTCTGTTAACGTAAGAAAGGGCGAACTATATTGCACTGGCGAAATCATACTGCTCTGTGCCTTATCAGTATATCACGTTAGCTTTGCCACGAGTATAGTAGTCCCAATTTTACAAGGTAAACCTCCATTTGTCACGGTAATAAATGGAAGAGCAAACTATACATTTTATTCCATACACGATGAACTGCCTCCTAACAGGTCCTGCTTTAACCGACCCGACTCTATCGGTTCGGATGGAGGGGCCGGTCTTCTACTTACTTACATTATCTTCATGGTTTTTTTATACAATGCAGCTACATTTTCTTGCCGCTCATCTTTCTTGTTCAAATATTAATTCTATCAATCTAAAATCTATCTATATTATATTTCAATTTGACCACTCTCTCTTTTCCTATAAACAGCCCCATTCTTCAATAAACCAACCACATCACTATTTGGCTTGAACCCTGGTCCTGTCATGGCAGGCAAGAAGGGTGTCAATTATACATGTAAACGAAATAGTTTTCTTTCCTGTTTTTATTTATTTATTTATTTATTTATTTTATTTAATTTATTTTTTGTATCTTTTTTTTTTTAAATCCACGTTTTAGCCTCAAACTATAGCTTTGTTTTTGTAAAGAGAAGAGAGAGAGACACTGTCCTGGCGCGGTATCGGTCTTGAAACTCTCCGTTTAGACCAGAGTGTTTCAACCAACTTGACCACCAAGTCGCAAGAACCCTGCACTTTTTTCGCACCTAAGGTTTGTAAGATATTATTTTACCTCTTTTTGTGGTTACTATAATTGTTAACTGGTTGACACATGGAGCCATCTGAGCAATTTTTCGTAATTTTTCATGGGGAATGAAGATAGCTAATATTTCTTGACACCATTCTGTTCTATAAGTCGCGGATTCTATTACCAGAAATGGAGTTTTTGAAATAATGAACTAAGAATTAGAAGTTGCATGGTTTCCTTTTATTACCACAATATCGAACACATTACAGTGGCTAGCTTCGATGTCTGGAGAAGGAGGTCCCCATTGCTTCATACGAAGCATTCATTCATTTCTAATTTTTGTTTTCCTAGAAAGTGGGGGGAGGCTGCGAATATTTTTAAAAGGGGAACTGAGTTGCACCTAACTCAACCCTCCCCCATATGCGCCTATAATCGAAGGAAAATGAAGTTTGACTCAAACGATCAGCCAAATTTCTCACGTGGTATGGAAACAAGTCCCAAAATATAAACTATAGCATGGCTTAAACCATAAAGTTGAACGAAACGTTATTCAGAACCTAAAACAATACCATGACAGTCAAAAGACGTTCAATTCAGTTCAGAAAAACAAAGTTAATGTTTCGCGAAGAAATGAAAACAGCAAAACGATAAAAAGATATGCCCTTCTTTGTTTTCACAGGAAATGGGAAAATGGTTGGCTGAAAATGGTCCAGTTTTACGCCATGTTGCTTCGCTTAACAAGTAAGTAAAGGGAACGCGTATTTAAGTTTGTCTCTTTTTTTAAGATCCTGCTCTTCTTGCTTTTATGATCGTTAAACTTTGCCCGTTCCCCATTTCGTCGTTGGGCAATTGAATTCCTTGTTCGTGAGCCACTACAAACACAAATAAAACGTTATTTTTATTCACGTTATTCATGAACATATAAAATTGCACACGTTTACTTGGTGTTAACTGTTTACCTACTGAAATTTATGGAAACGTTTTGCGTTCAACTGCCAGTATTAGCACCAGAACAAAAAGGTTTGCTGTTATCGTTTTATATGTTTTACTGGCATTCAATATGTTACATTTCATAATTTGAAATTATATACAGTGGAAATCGTTTATAACGATGCTGGTTATAACGACCAACCGCATATAACGACGGAATTTTTACAAGAAGTTTGGTTTGCTATTCTACCCCATACTAAATATATCGGTTATAACGACGGCGATTTTGTAGTCTACGTAGATTCTAAGTAGGGAAATTCGTATCGGATATAACGACGTGACTTGACAGTCATAAATCGGAACCACACAGGTTAATTATCGAAATTGAAGGTTAGTTATCAAAATTTAAGCGTTATTCTAATCTTGTTTATTTACAAATGTCCGAGAAATTTTTATTACTGCTAAACCTGAATATTGAAGATAATAAACCTTAAAAAAGCGGTTTACTCAAAAATCGCCCCAGTATTTCTCTGGTACATCTCGCCTCACTAACATCTCGCCCCAGAACATTTCGCCCCCTGTAGATAATTAATATACTACAAAAATGTGAACACATTAAAAATGGGTTATAACGACCTCCATGCAAATCTAATTTCTATAAACCATATATTTTTTTTTTATAATCGCACTATGGTAATGCACTTTAGGGCTTTATAAATAGTTTTGATTGTAACAAGTATTGAACTTGGTTGTTTAAAAATTCAAGAAAATATACTTAATTACAATGAATTTATTGGCTGTACATATGTTACTGGCAAATTGTGAAAGGCAAGCACTATATAGAATGTTTAGGCATTTTTTGGCAAAGTATGAAATGTGTATTTCATTTGATATTTTACTGATTACGACATTTTCAATGTCACATGGAAATGCATGTGACTGCCGACGCTTGTTATTGTAAAATTTATTATGACATATTATTACTATTAATTTTAACTTTTAGTTATTATTATTACAATTACTTATTTTATTACATATTCTTATTGCTTATATTTATTACTTATTACTATTGTTTATTATTTCTACAGTAGAACGCCGATTATCCGAACCGGTCTGGATCGAGGGTAGTTCGGATAATTAGATTTTTTTTGCGGAGTATATGTATTTATATGCACTTTCTTTCACAATTTATCTAGGCTTAGGACTGGCAGACTATTATACTATTCAATCATGATGCTGGCGTGTTTAAGTTGTTTTTTTCCCCTTCATTTTCTTTTTTTGTTTATTTTGGGTTTGATTGAATTTCTTAATATAGCGAATCAAAAAAACACGAAATCAATTTCTGCTTCAAGGAAGATGCTCTATTTCTTGAAGCCATGTCACGAATACTTTTAAAGTAGACAAGCTGAATAGGATCGATCCCTTCCTGACGCTCCAGCCACTTCATGGCAGTTTTTAAACAATTGAAAGCTTCGGTATGCGAAGGACTTTCATTGTGTTCGTCATATTCAGTTTTACTTTCTTCTTCTTCTGTCATTTGCTCGTCTTGAAGTGCCATTATGATTTCATCATCATTTAAAATTTTATATCAAGGGTCATCTGCGTTTGCTATTCATCCAGGACTGCAATTCATTTTGATCACAATCTTTGTTCTCATCAGCAGCATCAATGAAACCCTGTACAGCATCATCGCCATCAGTCTGTTTCAATTCCTTTCTATTCAGAATTTTATTCCATGATTTTTTCAATGTCGATGTTTTAACCCTTAAGCGCATACGCTAAAATTTTTACACTAATGCATAACCCGGGTCAAATTGACCCGAAAAATGAAATTGAGGATTTTTTGATAATTTCTGCTTACAACAACTTGCGTTATATATTTTGATTGTTTTTAGAGTATTTACCGTAAAATTACCTCTATAAATAATAAAATATGTGCAGTCAAACCCTGTCATACCGTTCCTCAAAATAACGTCAAACGTCCTTGATGTCACAAATCTGTAGTAAAAAGATCTTCTAATAGACGTTACTAGCAGAATTTTAGTGAAGGGTATAAAGTGGTATCCCTGCTTTGTTTTGGATGGACAGCGTATGCTTTTAAAATTTTGATATGATGTTTTATATATATATATATTGCTGTTGAGGAATATGAGCAGGGAAAGAAAATTCATCCTCACTTTCATATTGGTAATCAATTTCATTTTTATAATCAGTTTCAGTTGGATGATTTCCTTCTATTTGCCCATCTGGCTCATCTGGTTCATCTTCACACAAAGGGAGCAAAAATTTAGTTTCATTCAGAAGATAGGCCTGCTCTTCTTCTTCTGTCAAACTATTTTGTTCAGTTGCCGTTCGGTGATTTATATTAAATTGTATTTATACCCACACTATATAAATAGTACATTTTTTGAATTATAAAATTGTAGAAAATACTAAAGTATATAATATAGAAGACAAATGTGATCTATAATTTTCATAATACTAATGACTTGTGAATAGTGCCCGTAATGACTTTTATGCACTCTAGGCTGGAAAGATAGGATGCGCCCATAAAAGAGTGTGGTCATAGTGATATTTGACCAATAAATAATCAGGTTTTTAAAGTTCATAAATTTCAGTATTCAGGTTTATCACTAATGAAAATTTCTCAGACATTTTTAAATATGCAAAATTAAAATAACGCTTATATTTTGATATCGCTTCCATCATTTTGCCCTCAGAACATTTCACTCCATGTAGATAATGGATAGGTTACAGAAATGGAAATAATAGGCCGAATTTTTTTTAATAATTCTACTTTATTTCCTTTTAACACCAGTAGCTCTAAGGAGCCCAGGAGTGGGGGTGGGGATCTTAGATACAGGTCTCCCTGAAACAAATTTGTAATAAGAACACAAAAATAAGTATATGTATTTACTTTTCAAACTTATAAAAAGTGGAGAAAATACTCTCCAACCTTTAATAATTATTAAAATTCTGACTACAAGATTTCGTTTTGTAGAGGACTAATTTGAGAATACTTTAAAAAACATAAAAATATGGAAACTATTTTCTTTAAAAGGAAGACATTATAAAAAATTAAATTTTGATGACAAAATTATAAGCACAAATTTACAACGATGCCGGAAGTCGAAAAATTGATATTTCGTAATTTATTTTTGCGTGATGCACATTTCATCTTTCAAATAAAGGTGACGCATATGTATTCAACGTCATTTTCGTTTTGTTTTAATACCTTTATAATTTATTCCTCTAGGCATATACTTAACAGTCTCTCTCATCATAGTTTATAAAACTACTGGAAGAAATGTAAAAATAAAAAGACTAATCCAAGATTTTCTAAATCGTAATGTGACGGACTATCTTATCGGCATTGAATACAACTTTGAGTTTTAAACAATAATACTCTGCATTTATTCTATTAACACTAGAAGCGCTAGATTTTAATCCTACTTCGAAGCCGATTAAAATGACCACGTGATGTTCTCCAGGGTTGTTTCGCGCACCCAGAATATTCCCAAAGGTGGGGTGAAGTGGTGCAAGGAATGTTTGGTGGAAAAAATGGCCAGTCGCCATATCAATTACGGTTGTCTTTTTGTGTACATTTATCATTATTGAATTACTAATAATTCTATAATGCAACATACTTAAATAATTAGAAGTAGTAGATTATGTTTATACAATTTTACAATGGCCAGCACTCTTATTCTATCTCTATCAGTGAGGTTAGATTTCTTGACATAATTACAAATATCTACAGTCAGAATTTCTATTTCAACCGTGTATGATGTTGTGTGTTGGTCTAGCGTTACCGCCTGGAAAGAGTTTGAAGACAGTAGCAGGCCACTTCTGCTATTGTTTACCTGAAAAGCAGTCTCATCAATGTAACCAGAGTTCAAGGAAATGTTGGGAACATCACTACTTTCATCCTACATTTTTAATAAAATAATTTGCCATTATCTTCTGGTTCAATAATTCTTCGTTTCGTTAACCCAAGGGAGAGGCCAGAGCTTCTTCGGCCACCTACGTCATGCAGTTCACAGAATATTCCCAAATAAGTTTTCTTTTCTTCTTGTGGAATTTGGAAATGCCCATGGTTTATTTTTATAAGTGAATTTATTCATATGTTCCTGATTTCTACTATTTTAATATAGACTTAGGTCCATTTGTGCTTCGTAAATATGGCCATACAGGAGAAGTATCGTGTAGGGGAAACATGCAAAAAAATCCAGTTTTAGAGATTAAACCGATAGTTCCCTTAAACGATACTTCTTTTGCATGCCTAACTGTATACAGGGGAAGTAGCACTTCGGGGAGATACTTCACCTATATGAATAACTGCATACACGTAAGTGCAAATTCTTGTATATATATATATATATTGAGAGAATATAGGAGAATTCCTTTAATGGATGGAAACTGAAGGCTGTGATTATTTCTGCAACAGAAATTCTTTGATCGGTTTTGACCATTGCATCAGCTTTCGTTCTGTTATCTTTGGCATGTGAGGTTGATGACTGACCATTTCGGATTTTGTCCGTCATATTAATTCTACCGTACTTGAACCATCCTATTCAGTTTTTGAGATACACTACCGCTTCAATATTACCGAGGCAAACTTCGACGATTTATTGCAGTCCCATAGCAAAAGACACGGAAACGGACCCACAACTGGTTTACCCGAACTAATTTTCAACTAGAAATTTGGCATCGATAGTTTTTCTAGCACGTGGACCATGTTAGTGTAACTAGGGTTCTGAAGAAGGAAGCCTAAACGCGCTTCCGAAATAGCTATAAACGGTTTCGCTAATTTAAACTGCGTTTTATTTTAAATAATGTAAATCTTTATTATGATTTGTAGCAGGTTTGATGTCTACTGCTCACATAAATTTGATTATAGGGCATCATTCCTCAATGATGCAATCATATATTGAATGGAGCATATATCCATATTTCTAAATTTATTGTTTGAAAGAAAATGATGATGGAGAGCAGAACAATACAAGATAAGACTTTCGTGAGTAGTGTCTATGGCAAAGATCGTCCGCGGGATGTCCTGAACATCCACAGAACGTCCTTAGGACAATTTTTGCTATCTGGGAATCGGTTCATCTATACTTGAAATAATGGAGGTGGAATTTCAAAATTGCCCCTATTTTTTAATTCGCGATTTCTAAATAAAATTAACCTCCGATTTTTTTATATTTTGTGCAGATTTACATCAAATATTTACGTGTAAGTGCTCATAGATGTAGCCCTGTCCACTGGAATGCGATACTTTTTCGTAAATTTGAGAAAAATCTTCATAAGCTTAGTTGCTGGTTGGAGCGGTCTTTTGGTCAGATTTCGTTTTTTCCCCTGCACTGCTCAGGCAGGCATGAACCAAATTTCAAAATTTTAAACCAATGTATTTATGTATAATAATAAATTTTCATATATATTTATGCATACTTAAATTTTTGTGCATATTTCTGCGGAAATGAAGCAGCTAAAAAAAAGTAACATGATGGAGGTTTTCAAATTTCAGCATAGAAAAACTAAAAAATTAAAAATACACTGAAACAGAAGCTTTTACTACTAAGTAATGTACTAAGCACCCATAAACCTTGGGCCTTAGTTCAGTACCACTTGTTTTATAAAATTTTAAAAATGCATTGCTCGAACTATTTATAGTATCTGACGCAAATTACAAAATGCACAAGACATCTTCCGATACTGAAAACTCTAATCAAAATTAATTTACTTTTATCCAAAAAAAAGTAGATCTCCGAAATAAAATTGCACATAATTTGGTCGACTGACTAATTGGCTAATTATGACCACATCAGAGAGTAGCAGAAAATGGACGATATTATCATAGATCTTGCCAAAATTCAATGAATGGGCCTTCCACAACCTAATGAAGCAATAAATTACAAAATAATGGCGTTGCCGATGCTGCCAATGAGAGCCTTAAAATGTATAATGGACAGCTTTAATGGATCGCGAAACTGAAATAATGCCAGTAGCCGTCTCGTACTTTTCTTCTTTCATTGAAAAGCTCTCTCCATAAAATTAAAACCTCGCAAAAGAACGTTGTTCATTGAGGCGTCAAGATTTTTACTTGGACTTCAGGAACGGGAGAGAAAAGAACAAGGAACACAGCATTCAATATATTACCTCTCTTCTTCAAAATATATATATAAAAGCGATTATTTGGTTTAATGTTTGGAAGATGTAGTTCTTTAAATCTCTTGATTATAGCGACTGGCATTTTAATGGGCGACTAAATATTTAAAGTCTCCTTTTTTGCATTTGGATAAATTTGTCTCTAAAACTTCTTAATTAATTAGTAAAAGGTGTCTTCGTTTTATCATTTGTTATGGTTCTACTGCAGTTTATTTAACCTAAGTTATCACGACCGCCCTTGATATGCGCATCACATTGGTACTCCTTACGGCAGTGGCGTGCTCGGGGCGGGAGTTGATGCGGATTATAACCCCACATTTTGATGTAATTTTGTATGTACACATAAGGATATGAGGAGTTGCAATTCCACACTCTTGGGAAATGTTTGAGTGAGCTAATGCGTTATGTTAATTTCTTTTGTAGTTGGGATAAACATTTCCGCCCTTTTTCTTGCGTGAAGGATCGAAGTTTTGATTTATAAATTCTGTCATCAATTTTCCTCCCATTGCATTTATTTAATGATTACAAACAGGACATCTTAATTACAATACAATTTCTTTGCAATTTTTGGTAAACAATTTTAAAAATTGCTCTTTTTTAAAAATACTGTTTTTGTTTGTTTGTTTTTTGGTTTTACGGCTCAAAGACTACAGTGGTTATGGTGCGCCGGGACCTACTGTTTTCCGAGGAATCCCAACCTCTTAAGGCCTAGGGAACCAAACCCCGGACTACAGTGAGCAGTGCGATCTTTATGAGATCTCTGAGTAAGAGTTCTTTGCACTGCTGGGAGTCGAACCCGGATTAGCGGCACACTAGGAGAACGCGTTACAACACTGCGCCACCACAGGGCAAAAATACTGTTTTTATTGTTTATAGTTGCTGTTTGTATTTGGCATATCATTCTTTACACAGGCTAAGCATAATCCTTCAAAATTATTCTTATGTCATGAATGATGAGCTTTAAAAACTTATATTTTAATAAAAATACGTAAAGATGTATAATTTGTAATTGTAATGCATATTTTAATAATAACAATAATAATAATAGATATAATGATAGATATAATAATAATCTTTAGAACCCTCACAAGCTCCAAAAACGGAGCAACAAAATGAAACCCCACTCACAACAGAAATTGAGGAGTTTTGGAAAACGCTTTTGTCCAACGAAGTGAAAAATAACAAAGCTGCATGGAGAGAGGAAGAAAGAATAGCAGGAAAGTACATAAAAGGAATGGAATATGAAGGAATCACCAACGAAGAACTTCAAAAAGTTATCAGAAAAACGCACAACTGGAAAGCAGCAGGTGTGAACAAAATCCAAAACTATGAATATAAGAAGTTTAGAAGTACCCATACACAGCTGGCAACAAAATTGACATCAATAATGGAAGACCCTAGAAATATGCTCTACTTAAAGGCATTACCCACTTACTACCAAAAGACAGAGACACGAAGAACCCAGCAAAATACAGGCCCATAACATGCCTTAACACCCTTTACAAAATCGTTAAGTCGTTAGTCTGCATCTCCGAAAAAATAGGACAGCACTGCCATATGAATAATATACTGACTAACGAACAGAGGGGATGCTAGAGAAACACACCGGGATGCAAGGAACAACTAATAAATGAAAAGAATAATAATGAATAATAAACGAAATCTTATTACTCTCTACACTGATTACAAGAAAGTCTTTGACTCGGTGCCCTACTCATGGTTAATCGAGATCCTGAAAATATATAAAATACACTTCACCATAGTAAGATTTCTGGAGCATAGCATTAAGAGATGGAGAACTACAATACATCTCAGAGAGCAAAACAGGGTGCTATGCACCAACGAAATACCTATTAGAAGAGGCATATTCCAAGGGGATACCCTTAGCCCCCAATTGTTCTGCCTATCACTAAACCCTCTATCAAGAATGCTAAGTAAGAGCAACTATGGCCACATGATCAAAAAAGCCAAGAAAAACCTCCAGAAGGTATCACACCTCATGTACACGGACGATATAAAGTTATATGCACCGTCTATCCCCCCAACTCCGCCGCCTGATCCAAATTACAGAGGCATTTTCAAACAACATAAAGATGGAGTGATCTGGATAAATGTAAAATACCTGGAGGCGCCAAACAAATGAAACTAGATGAGATTGTACTGGATAACAGAGGAATAATAGAAACCATGCAAGAACATGAAACATATAAACACCTAGGAATAATGCAGGCCCAAAGACAAGAACATAAACTAGTCAAGACAAATATGAAAACCATACAAAAAAAAATACAGACAACTACATCCGTCAGCGGCAACCGAAAGACAAACTATCCACCAAGAGGATGGGGTGGGGGGCGAGGACAAATCGACCTGAAAGATCTCCATGAGAAGCAAATCCATGACATGAATCAGTACTTCTTTGAGAAGGGCAGGAAGTCTCCTCTCGTTCAAGCAGGAGTGGACTCAGATACCTCCCACACACCACTAAGTCGGAGTGCCGACAAAGAAATACCACCCGTACACATTGAAAAGAAACTGAAGGAACAGGCAGGCAAAGCACTTCATGGCAGACACTATAATGATCTTCAACAGCACCACATGGACAAGTAAGCCTCGAACATATGGCTAACCCAATTAAACTTACAAGGGAAACGGATGGATTCATGATGGCAATCCAGGACCAGGGCATAAAAACAAGAAACTACAAGCGATACATCCTGAAGAAGAATATAGAAAATGAACAATGTAGACAATTTGACTTAACATCTGAAACAATACAATATGTAACAGCAGGTTGTAAGGTGATTGCCCAAACAGACTACAAATACCGTCACGACCAAAATAATTCACCAAAAGCTTTCTGTCAGAACCAAGGTGATAGCCAACACCTTTTAAACCTTACGCCAGTGTCGAAATAACTGTTTGTTATAAACCCTTACTACAAATACGAACCAGAAACAATACTAGAGAACAAAACACGCAAATTGTACTGGGATAGGGCTATTATAACTGACAAGACGACACTACATGACAGACGATACATAATCCTAATTGACAAAACCAGCCAAACCACACGCATCATTGACATAGCAATACCTAACACAAACAACATACAAAGCACATAAACCACAAAAATGATTAAATACCAAGACTTAAAGCAGGAAATCAAAGACATGTGGTACATGGATAAGGTAAACGTTATCCCTCTTGTCTTATCAGCAACAGGTATAATACCAACCACACTCCAAAAGAACTTGGAGACACTTGAAATTGACCCCAACACATATATTCAGATGCAAAAAGCAACAATACTAAACACCTGCCGAACAGTCAGAAAATTTTTAAACCTGGCACCAGAATGAAACATACAAAATTATTTTCACACTGAAGGTAGACTTGAGAACTTGGCACCGCCCGTCTTAAGCCTAATCATCCAAGTGCGAGAACGCACACAAATACAATATTAATAATAAGTGGAAAATATTTTAGAAAATGAAACACATAATCTCTACTGGAATAAGGCAATAATAACTGGCAAGATAATACCACACAACAGACCAGATATAATCCTAATTAATAAAATTAACAAAACTTCAATTATTATATAGTAATCCTAAACGCAAGCAACATACGAACCACATACACAACAAAAATCATCAAATATCAAGAGCTTAAATTTGAAATTAAAGACGTGTAGCATATGGAAATTTTGACAGTGTACCTGTCATTTTATCAGCCACGTGTCTAATTCCAAACACAATGCACAAGAGCTTAGAAGCACACTTGGAAACACACGACTCCAACACCTGCATTGAGCTACAAAATGCCACAATTTTAAACACACATGCGAACAGCCAGGAAGTTCCTAGACGCAACACCCGAATATCCTACAGAAGAAAGTATTGAATACTTGGTACCGCCCGTTTAAAATCTGTACCGCCATAACCGAAAACACGTACAAAATGATAATTAATATATACACACACATGTGTATAGTCAATTCGCTATGGACTACCGTCAAAAGTTGATTACAAGTAAACGCTTATAGCGTATGACAAAGTCATGACCTTTTAGAAAAATTTCCTTTTGACTTATATTTAATATTGTTCCCCGGTGTTTACATTATCTTCTATTAATTTTTTCCTTAATTTTTTTAAATGGTCTTATATTGTTTATATGACTTATTTCGATTGGCAAATCATTCCGCATTTTAACCCCATTTAATTAATATCGTTCCTTCCTAATTCTGTTCTTATTTTGGCTAAAAATAATTGTCATTATGTGTTCTATTTCTCTCTATTTTTTCAATTATGTTAATATTATTCCAGCATGTATATTTTCTTTTATTCTCTCGAAAATCTTATTCATTACGTAGTAGTAAGTATAAAAATTTAATATTTTACTTTCAAACTTCAATTTGGTTTTTGAAACTTATACATCATCAAAACTTTCTTACATAGGCAAAGGCAAAAACAATTGTAGACGGCCGATAATACAATAATGCTTTAGACGTAAATTTGGAAATAAAGAGTGGTCGTTCATTTTTTGAAATACGGATTCTGGCAAAAAAAGCTAAGTTAAGCAGCATGGAGTGCAGTACGCTTGTGGAGGCTAACCATTCAGCCCTTGTTGTGTATTTTGGGCTGAGCTAAAGGGCGGACACATGGAGCGGACGTCACAGGGGTCATGCCCCCCCAAGATGTTGGTTTTTTTTCACTGTAAAATATTCTTTCATGATAAATGATGTGTGTTATTCCAAGACCATAGCAAATTCTGTCCTTGACCCCCAAAATGAAAGTCTTTATCCGCCCTTATCTGAGCTGATGTCGATTGCTAATAGGCCATCCCTGAAGAATGACTGGTAACTCGTACCATCTAACGTTTTGACTGTAGTATACTAAACACTAAATGGCCGTAATATATAGTGGACACTAAAAAGATACAAAAAATAAAACCAAATATTCCTCTTCTACTTTTTTAAATGGCGTCATAATTTCAGAGATGATAATTTTTTGAAAAACTCAGTGAATATATTTATTTTTAAGAAGGGAAACATTTCTATACAGATTATAAATATATAAATTTCACCATAAAAATAAAATATTCGAATAAGGAAATTTTAAAATAAAAACTAAAATTTTTAATACACCTCACCACCTCCAAATATTTTTAGCATATAGCATAAAAAATTAAGGATTTAAAACAAAACACCTTGCTTTTATAAAATTACGATAAAACAACAGATATAAGCCCAGTGAAAATATAAAATCCTCCAAACGGCAAAATCGAGATTGAAAATCAATTTTTCAGTAAATTCATGTAAACAATGATGTAAACATATCGTATACATACGATAGTTTTCTGCAGAAAAATAAGAAAAGAGAATATATATCGAACACAGGATTAGAACAGTGTATAGTAATATCAGTACATAGTAATATCAAAAGAAAATTTGTTTCTATAAAAGGTATTCTTTCGAGAAGAAATATTTACAAATGTTTGTAGTGCAGATGCACTAGTGAACTAATAAACCAAATAAATTACCGGAGTTTTTAGGCATATCAATTGACATTCTTTATCGTGAAATTCTTCTTTAGCACTTTGGTTTTTTAATCCCAGTAAGGGAATGCAATTACTATTCACTTTCCATATATATTATGCCTCTTTCAATATGTATATAATACACTATCATCACTATTTTCAACCAAAGTCTGTCCACTGCTTGTTGAAAATCTCTCCAATTTCTCTACAGACATGTCTTTACAGTGCTATTCGCCTTCATGTTATCCCAACGAGCTTCTTTATTTTTCAATATATGCAGTAAACTCCCTTAAAAACGCCGTACTACTAATTCACACCCATTTCCCTTTAACGGAGATTTTTCGTCCTCCCTCCATCCATCCATTGAAAGACGTTAGTGCGAAAGTTTTCTGTATGCATGTATGTAAAGAATACATCACCTATTTCTTACTCTTATTCTTACCTATTCATTGTGATATTTTACCTTAAGGATTGTATTAGTATTAACCTAATCATATGTATAAACAAGACTTGAACTGTAAACTCAGTGGTTTACATTCTTATTAATTACTTTATAAATTACTTATCCGGAGAAACATTCATCATGTATTCATCATTCATCGTTCACGTATCATAGATATCGGACAATTCAATTGCTTCAAAATATGTCGACAGTCGAGACTAGGAAGGGAATTGATATGAATTTGAAAAATGTACTGGGTTGCATCGCAGAAGCGAATTTTCATGTT
This sequence comes from Dysdera silvatica, assembly GCA_006491805.2. Classification (NCBI taxonomy): domain Eukaryota; kingdom Metazoa; phylum Arthropoda; class Arachnida; order Araneae; family Dysderidae; genus Dysdera; species Dysdera silvatica. Next base: position 24,940,987 of record QLNU02015270.1, read on the forward strand.
CTAAGGTTATCCTGACATGCCCGACTGATTCTTTACTCCTTAATGGCATGAAGAGATAATGAGTCCTCTAGTTCATCAAGGAGCTTACACTAATTGTGTCGCCGGGGAATGAACCAGTTGATGCCGCCTACCGGACTTTACGATCGTTACGCTCTATTTTAAGGTCTCCTTGTATCGACTGGGAAATCGCACCCTCGTTCACCACTTTTCACTGAACACAGACCTGAGAATCTGGAATGGTGACAAACAAGCGGATGGGAAATGCGAAAATATGGATCCATTTGTCGACCGACTATTGAATATTAATTTTGTAGCAGTGCGGTTGAAGGCGACTTTTGCTAAATAGGTTTAATGCTATGTGATGGGTGATCCACTTAATACAAATCTAATAATCAAACACAATACAGAAATGTTTCTTTTGCATAATTCCTTCGTTATCTGTATATCAAAAGTATGAAGATGAATGCGAAATATTTAAATAGTTAGCGTTTTCCTTCCAAGATTGTTATTTTTTCGACGAAGCGCTTTTAAGATAAGGTAAAAGAGCTTTCACCTGGAGAAAGAGAAGTTGGATGTAAAGTGGATATAAGGAGGGCTAAAATCATTTACAATCTTTTGTGGAGAAAACTAAAACTGTATTTGAAATGTTTTGCTCGAAATTGCTAATTTGTATAGAAAACTGATAACTAATTCCCTGTAAACTACACTAACTGTACTGCTACACTAACTGTAATGGAATATAAAATAAATTTATTCAACCTATACAAATTTTATTGACAAATAGGTTACTTAACGTTTCTAATGGTGTATTGATATTTTTTTTAATTGAGAGAATATTGGCATTATTAGGTTAGAAATGGAAGAGAATAGAAAGCAATAACGTTTATTATGTGGGAAAGATGAAAGCAAGGTCCTAAATAAACTTCTTAGATGCTTGAAGCTTCACTGGAGAGCAATTGGAAGGAAAAGTATTATCCTGTGAAGGAAAAGTATTATCCTGTGAAGGAAAAGTATTATCCTGTGAAGGAAATCACTTTTATGTGTAAAAGAAATTTTTACATAGTATATGAGTCTAACGAAAATAGCACTACGGAAATTGAAAACAATAACAAGGAGAAGGAAATATTTAGAAAGAAAAAAAGAAATAATTGAGTGAGTGAGCAAACAAGGGTAAAGGCCATTATCATTAAATTAAAAAGCTCAAATGGCAATAGGTTATATATATCTCAAGAAGTGATGATCAACGGATGGATAACTGAAATCCATAACTAGATTCAAGAAGACCCTCAAAAACCTAAGAAAACTTTTTTGACCACATGAGTGGATGAAATAAGAAGAGAGAAAACATATGCTAAAATCATTTACAAATTACTAATTAAATGCAACACATTTACAATCCTATATGATATGGTTCAATCACATGTCTAAAAACATCTCTTTTGTAGAAATATTACCATCCAATTTGAAAAGGTCGTTACATACTGAAAGTTTTTCCACAATTTTGTTATTATTTTGCAAATGTTTTCTCTGATTTTCTAAAATGCTTTAAACGACGTTGGGTTCTAAAATTCTACTTTATACGTGCTGTAAGTTTACGTTCTTAGTTGAAATGCTCTCACCGTAATGCTTTTCTTTTTCGAGAAGAATTACGAGGGAGTTCGAGGGGACCATAAAATGCGTATTTCAACTCCCAAGGCTGGGCGTGCTTAGAAGCGGTATGCAATTAGAGGCCTTCTTCGCCAAATGTGGCTGCAAAAGATGCTGGTAAGGTTCCAGGATATTTCTGAATGAAGAGCAACAAGCCCTTAAGTTAATTAGCCTTTTCGGTGATGTCAAGAACTCGAGCAGCAGGTGTTAGTGTCATTTCAGGCATGGGAAAAGGCGGAAACTCCATTTACCCGCTGTGTGACCTTACACTCGTTTTCCAAACACGCTGTTATTGTGAGGCTCGGCTTTCGCTTATTACATAAACTGAATTCGATAAAGCATGTTGGTCTTATTGCAATCTCGTCATAAGTCCCTTAATGCAATACAATTCCCTTTCTTCTTTTCTCCCTAATTCTCCTTTATTTATTTCTTTGACTCAGATTCAGCCGCTTTGATATTCGTTGTTGACGGTGTAACAAAATATCTTCTATTCTTTTATAAAATGTTGCTAACCTATAGTTTCTGGCGAAAGGGTTTTGTTGCATGTCAAAGACATCTTTTGACATTAAAAGTTCAGGCACAATAACTAAAAACAGATAAATTAACGCATATCTATAGACCATTTACTTTATAGACTTGATGCGTGGATGGAATAAGAAAACTGTCTTTGGCGATATGGACGGAATTTCTTAGGACAGACTTGTGTAGAAAGCGCTTGTTTGGTTGATTGATTAAATTTTCATGGTGTAATGAAAACAGGTTTCATTTGACACCAGAAGAGCAAGCGAAGAGACTTTACCCCATAGTGGATAGGTAATAATTTCATAAAAAGATGATGAACTAACATATATTAAAAAAACTAACCTTCGAAAATTACAAATACAAAAATTTTAAACATAATATATGATTATTAATTCGTAATTAAAAAACTTAATCAAAATAATTGAAAGAATTAAAAGAATTCAATCTTCAGAATTGTATCTCACCTGCTGTACCTTCACCGCATTTGCAGTCTTACGTTGTTTGGCGCAGAATGACCCTTGCTGTCCTTGCGCCATAAAAATACAACCAATCAACGTCAGCGATATTTATGATTAAACTAGAGAACCTAGAATCCTAGGCCGAGGCATAAGCCGCCATTTTATTGTACACTTTATGTTTCATGACACAACGTTCCCCATTGGAAAATTAATAGTTCATTTTCTTCCTCTCACACGATCTCTTGCACATCTAAACATTCTATGTTTATTCCTCGGGTGATTTGAACAATTTACAACGGCACACCCATCAATTTCATACTATTTTATTAAAAATAACACACTTGTAAATCACTCAACTTTAACACAGCAGTGAATGAGATCATGTGATACGGCGGCATCAAGATGGCGGATGCACCAGCTCCATTTCTTGGGAGCCTTGAGTAAAACGGTCGCAGAGAATATTTTCAGCGTTAAACTTTAATAGCACACTGTATGTTTTACACTCGAAGATTAGGCTATGAGGATCCTGAGGGATGGGATCGACAAATTTAGCATGACCTCCGAAACAGGATTAATTTACGCGTGATCATGATTGCTGCGAGTTGAACCCAGCCTAGTTGAGCTTTATACAACTCCATAATGATGAAATAAGTTTCTTAAAAAAATGATGAAATAAGTTTCTTTAAAAATAATGGAATAAGTTTCTTTAAAAATGACGAAATATGTTTCTTTGTAAATGATGCAATAAGTTTCTTTGAAAATGATGAAATAAGTTTTTTTTAAAAATGACGAAATAAGTTTCTTTGTAAATGATGAAATAAGTTTCTTTAAAAATGATGCAATAAGTTTCTTTAAAAATGATGAAATAAGTTTCTTTAAAAATGATGAAATAAGTTTCTTTAAAAATGACAAAATAAGTTTCTTTAAATTGCCAATACATCTCATAATTGCCACGAACTTTCAAAATGATTATTTTTTCTCTAGCAAATTATTCCACTTATAGTTTTTACTAGAATTGAAAGTTTTAAAAAGAACAGAATGCTTTGTTATATTGAAGTTGATCAAATTGTCGGTTTAAGCACTAGAAAAAGTACAAGGTCTTTATAGAAGCCAGAGCTCATTCCAAAAGTCCATCTTCTACCTCTCGAGCTAAAAAGCCCAAGTTTTGTTGTACAGAGGTTGTTTGTATTTCTTCTTTAAAAAATATATATATTAAAGAACAGGCAGAATCAAATGATACAACGCTTATTCTTTATTATGGAATGCCGGAGACATATTCGTTCGTACTCAAAAAAAAGTGTTTCCACTTAGGAGCACAGCAGTTAATATGGGAATTTCCGGAATTTTTCCTCACACTCGAACAATAGGATCTGCGCTACCAGAAGACAGCGATTTCTGAAGTTTCTATTGCCATTTCAGTATCTGTAGAGACATTTTTATCATCTCCTACTTTATTTATTTTGATTTGCATACTCTAAGATGAATCACCCATAATAACTGCATCTTCCGATTTTAAACAATTCGATTTTCCCTATTTCAAGAAACATCTATCAAACCCTCTCTTCCTTCTTTATTTGGCCTATCTTTGTAAAAACTTCAATAAAATTACATCCTATTGCGAATGAGTGAGACATGGGTGTTTGTAGATGTTACCATTCAGACATCTGCCCACGGGCATCGTTTTCATCCGATATATCCTCATTGTAGAAATAATAGATGGTAGAAAGAAACATTGGTTTGTTATTTTAAATCAGAGTACTTTGGCTTCGAAAATTCAGTACTAATAAGCGATTGACGACTGAGTATTTTCTGTTCAAGCGAGAAAAGAAGAGGAGATATTTATGGTAAACTGAATCAATGTCCCGAAGTTGAATGGCAATATCTTTGTTATTTTACAGTTCGTTTACTGTATTTTTAGAATCCCAAGGACGATTGGGAATTCACTTAGCTCTGTGCTCCGTTGAGAAAACCATAAACATCAGAATTCGGCTTCTGCTGCTCTGAAAAGCTCAATCGATCCCGCTGGAAGTTGGCAATACACCAAGTCTTGAACCTCTGGCCCGTACCCATAAATAGAACGGATAGATTTGATTATTCCGTTTTGAAGCAGTGATCTATATTTACTCCCAAAAGTGAAGATATCGCAAATAAGCCTAAACCAAAGATATTGGGACACTGAGAAAGATCAACGCTAAGTTCTGATACCTATTTTACTTTTATTAGACCCAGTAACGTTCCCAGAATATTCCCAAAGGGCGGCAGATGGAGAAAATAATCAGAGGCCATATCAATTACGGTTGTCTTTTAAGCTCGGATTCAAGGAGGGGGCATGGGGAAATCCTCCCCCCCTCCCCCTAGCTGAGATCGTATCATGGAAAATAATATGAAAAGTACGGGACACTTGGCTAAAAGTGGGAATAGGGAACAAACCACAGCCCCCCTCCCCCGCTGAAAAATTTCGGGATCCGCCCTTGTCCTTTTGTGTGCATTTATCATTATTAAATTACTAATAATTCTACAGTGCAAGATACTTAAATCATTAGAAGTAGTACTAGATTATGTTCATAAAATTTTACAATGGCCAGCCCTTGTCCTCCATAAAAAATTACCGTTTTGATAATAGGTTTAAGAATAACCCTATTCTGCAAAACTTGCTTTTGCTTGCCCTCTGTCCATTACTTCATCCACAGAAGCCTTTTTCTCTTCCACGACCCTTAAAAAATCATCGCCTATGAAAACCGAATCCGTGTGATAAATAAAAGTTTCATGTTGGTTTAACTTCTCCGAGGTCTTTCAATTATTAAATCCCTTTGAAACAAATTGACCCGTGGCTTGTGTTGATCTTAAATCGACTTTATGTGGTGCAAAGAGAACATAAAATTTTCAATAAGCACTGTCTTCTTTCTTTGAGTAAGCTATATACTTATGCTTACTCAGTCAAGGTAAGCAGAAATTTCGCCTGTGGTGAGGTTTTCCTTGACTTAATACAGCACCAATGATAGTCGTGGGAAAATTTCAATTTGCATATGGTTCCCAAAGATTTTTCAGCACTGTTATCCTACCTTCTTCAGTGAGGTTAGATTTCTTCACATACGTAAAAATATCTGCAGTCAGAATTTCCACTTCAACTGTGTTTGATATTATGTTTTGCTCTACCTTTACCTCTTACAAAGTTGTTTGAAGACAGTCGCGGGCCACTGCTGTTGCTTTTCTCAAGAGCAGTCTCATCAATGTTACCAGAGTTCAGGGAAATGACGTTGAGGTCGTTACTGTCTTCTATCTTCCTTTAAAAGAAGAAATGACCAGTGTCTATTTGAGTAATAATTTTTCGCTTTGTTAGTCCAAAGGTGGGGTGGACTCCTTCGGCCCCTTACATAGATGCGCCACTGATTTTCCATCTACAAAATTAAGAATAAAAGTAATAAATTTAATACGTTTTATTAATTGATGTAGATCCCGTATCAGAGGTCTAGGGATCCTCCACGTTTGGTAGTATTATGTTTTCGTTAAGCCTAATAACAGTACTGCGCTGCAAAATGAAAACCACTATACAGACTACATCACAAATCAGAGTCTATGGCAAGACTCACCAATCAACGTAATTTTACTGACACATTTTCCGGAAAAAATCTAAAATATCTGATTCTAGACAGTTACGATTAAAGCTTAGATTATATGCAAATGCATATGCAATTGCATATTTTAGCTCTTTTCAGCTTTAGTGGATATAAATGCATAAAAACGATAAATTTTTAGAATAAACGCATATTTCAAGGGTTTCAATAAGTTCAGGAATTTTATTATTTTTTTTATCGGAATTGTTTTACGCAACGATAAAATTAAGCTTCCCTTTTACACCTACAGATGAAAAATGGAATTGTAGATGTTTGATTATGCGATGAGGCGTCAAAAATTCAATGACATTCGTAGCTGAATTAGGCACTATTTTTTCAGAGAGGTAAACGGATTTAGTTCTATTGTACTCGATAGGTAGATGACCTAAGTCCTGATTAAACACAAACTCTTACATATCAGGTAAAATTCAGCATCATTATCTATCAGTAACAGACGTTGCTGATAATCTTTTACGGATAGACACCCTATTACATACTGCATGTCAATGTCTATAAATATTTGTCAATAACCTCAGTACGAAAAGACTATTTTGACATAAATGCTACTGATGAACATAAAATGCTTAATTATTCAAATTATTGACAGAAAAATAAAATATATTATTGAAATTGGGCTGTATATCAAACGTTTCTACTCAACTAGTTATAAAATCAATATTTTGTTTTAAAACATATTGAATTCGTTTTCAAACTAAGTGAAAACACATTTAAATACATATTTTCTTATTTTAACATTTTATGTGCATGTTTCAATCTTGGAGTGCATATAAATGCTTATTTTAGGATATGTAGAGCATATTTGCGTAAAAATTTTCTGGTGTTTCAGTGCTTATAATCTGGGCTCTAATTATGACCATTATAAAACTATTCATACAAATATTCTCATAGTTAGTGAATAAATTTATCTCTAATTAGCCTTGATTTAAGATTTGCCGTTAGTTCACATTAAAAGGGATATATATGTTCCTGTAGCATGAAACAGGTATTCAAGGTAACTGAATCAGATAAAATTGACTTAAACTTTTATTAAATATTTTCATAAATTTAAAAAATTACAATCAATAATTGATAGATTATTAAAAAGAATAGGATACAAAATCAACGAAAGTATAAAACAAATAAAAGAAAATTACATAATGAATATAAAAGAAATACATACATACAAAATATTAATAATGATATATTTAAGAATTCCAACAGGTAAATAGAACGAAATTATAAATATAAGCAAATATCCAAATATAAGAAATACAAAATCAGGAAACACTTTAAAAACAGAAGAAATAAAAGCGAACACTAGAAAAATAACATAAATTATTATGGAACAGGTAAATGGAACAAATTACCAGATTACTTAAAAACTAGTGAAAGAGAAACCAAGTTTAAAAGAATATTAAGAATTTATTTAATGGGAAATCAAAACTAAGTGACAGTCTGACCGGAAAGAGATATAGAGTAAAACTTTTTGTTTTGATATACTTTCTTCATGCACTGAAATGTAATTTTAATATGGAAATGAAATTGTATTGTAGTTTCAAATAAATTTCCTTAACTTAAAAATCTCTTAAGCAAATCATAAATACTTATTAACCAAATTAAAATAAGTAAATTAGAGAATAAGTATTCATAGACTCGGAATTAGGACATTAACTTGTTAATCAGCCTGGAAATGAAACACGAACAAAAAGAAGGAAAACATAAATAGTCATAAATTGTGGAGTTACATATTTTTGATAGACTTAAATAAATTATATTTTATTGTATACACGTTATCGCAATTTGGAATTGACTGTTTATTATAAAACAAATTGCTTGGCGCAAAGCTTATTATAAATTTTTTGAACAGAAATTTTATAGACCGGAACATTCGTTAATTTTCCTCGTCCTCCAGCAATACTAGTATTTCTCACACAATGTTTTCAAATTCGAGCAAAGCATCGATCAGAAGAAAACAGTTTCAAAAACTCGACATTTCGAGAAACCCTCGAAAGAAAAGAGAATCAATGAAAACACTTTTTACTTACAGCCTAAAAGCTAAGTTCCCTTAGATGACAAAGGACTTAGACAGGAAAGAATAAAACTGAAAAGAAATACAAAAAAAAAGAAAAAATAGCTGAGGAAACTCGAAACAATAATAAGATTAAAGCAATTGTGCTTCTTTTCTTTTATAATTGAAATATCCTCGCCACCACTGTCCGCTAACTTTTTATGGTTTCCTTTCACGAAACACAATTGTGTTCAATTTCGAAATTTATTCCGAATAATAGAAATTCGAATTCGATCAATTTCAATTAAAGGCGCCAGAGTTTCCGAAATTAAGACAAGAAAATTGAATTCGTTTATCGCTTTATGAAAAAATTCAATAAAAGCTCTAATAATTCTTACTATTTTATTATTGATTAGCTGCGTTCTTTAATAAAATAGTTTCTTACATGGAAGCATTTTAAATGATACTTTGTAACTGTGAGTTTTGTATGTCCGAATAGATTACCAAAACCAAAAATATTAATAATTTTTTCAACCCGTAATACGTATTGTATAGTACATAATTTGAATAGTGTAATAGTATTCAGGTAATTAGATTAGCTTCATCTCAAGCCTGTGGTAAATATTAGAAGAATATATAAAGCAACGGTTTTTTTTGCTGTTACTATATTCTTTTCCAAGGTAGTGTAAATGTTAAATTGCTCATAAATAAAACAATGATTTTCTAGCACCTGGTAAGATCCGAACCTAAAACTACTTGATTGCCGGTCAAGTGCTCTATCAATTAAGCTGAAGGTGTCAAACATTTCCTTACTTACGGGAACATATAAGACTTTCTATGGACTAGTTTACTATTAGTGTGGCTGTTCTATGACTACTTTGTAACCAAAGCGACAAAGAAGCCAGAATATTTGATAGACCGAACTAGAATTAAAATTATCGAGTCAACAATTTTTCATATTAGACGATGATGTGGCAACAATGGATGTCAAATTATTCATAAGGAAAAGAATGATTTTCGGCGTCCGGTGGAACCCGAACCAACATATGAAAAATTGTTGATTTGCTAATATTAATTCTAGTTCATCCTATCGAACATTCTTGCTTATTTGATTTGTCACTTTAGTTACAAAATAGTAGTCACAGCACTGCCATTAGTAACGAACTTGTCCATAGATATTCTTATATATGCTCGTATTAGGAAATGATTGATACCTATATCTTAATTGGTAGAGTACTTGACCTGCAATCAAAAAGTTTTGGGTTCACGTCCCACCAGGCGTCGGAAAATCATTCTTTTCTTTACGAGTAATTTAACATCTATTGTTGCCACATCATCGGCTAGTGTGAAAAACTGTTGATTTGGTAAGTGTTGACGTTATTTACGGTAAAATGTGGAATTTGTTTAGTTCTGGATTAATCTTGTTTTAAAGTGTTGAAATAAGTTTAATATTTTAAAAATTGGGCTCATACTCAAATTCGAAACAATTACGATTTTTAAGTAGACCGATACGATTTGGACACAGGGTAGCGTGGCCGAGTGGTCCAAGGCGCTGGTTTAAAGGCACCAGTCTCCTAGGAGGCGTGGGTTCGAATCCTACCGCTGCCACTCCATGCTTGTTTTTGGCCCTGCGGTGGCGCAGTGTGGTAACGCGTTCTCCTATTGCGCGGCTAATCCGGGTTCGACTCCCAGCAGTGCAAAAAGAACGCTTACTCAGAGATCTCATAAAGATCGCACTGCTCACTGTAGTCCGGGGTTTGGTTCCCCAGGCCTTAAGAGGTTCGGATTCCTCGGAAAACAGTAGGTCCCGGCGCAGCATGACCACTGTAGTCTTTGAGCCGTAAAACCAAAAAACAAACAAACAAAAAACGATTTGGACAGTCGTTTCGATGATTTCGGATGCCATTTTCACAAAAGGCATTACACGGAATTAATTAAAATAATTAATATTCTATATCAAATATTCAAAAACGTTAATTTTGTGCTTAAAATTCGGATATCTATCAACTCACATACTATATTTAAATTACCTTTTAGCAGTCATTCTAGTCTTTTAAACCAAACGAATAACAATAAATTCTCGACTTCTGTAATATCTTAAATCTTCCGAACATTAGAAATGCTTTAAGGGTAATGTTTATTTATTAAGATTTAATTCCCTTTTCGGTTAATCCATCATTTGTAATTTAAATTCAGTTACTTTGATACTAATTTGCTATAAACGAAGGCCCAATGAAGATGTAAATAAGCACAGCAAGTAAATACACGATATAATCGCTATAATTATCTGAAAGTCTTACGGTTATTTCAATTCTTTACATGGAAGTAAAATTTTAGTTTTCTATACGAATTAAAATTTGTCAAAATTATCATTTCTACTGCTGTAATATTTACTCCATTTTATCACTTTTAATACTTGAATATTCATTTTAAATTCTTTTATTATTTCCAGTCCTTCAATATTCACTTTTATGCGTTTTCTATTTACTTCCAGCCCTTTATCACTTACATTTCTTACATTTGCACCTCACAAATTTTATTTTTGCTTATTATAGATCCTAAATCATTACTTAAATCGGAATCTTTAAAGATCGTGGTACTAGAATGTTTATCAGTATACAACAAAAATCATGTAGCGGTAGGACTACAATTTTCCGAGTTTTTCAAATCCCTATCGACTCCGAAATGAAATACTGTAATGACAGCATGTTGACAAAAGCTCATTTTCATCAGGATTAAAGTCAGATTTGCACCAAAAATGTGTTACTTCATTTCAAATACAAGGTTTGACTCTCCATGGCACTATGGTCATTCCATGCGTAATAATAATACACTGTGTACGTAAAGTTATGGTGCACTTTTGACCGGTCACAGGAAATCACAGGAGCACACGCACGTACAGATATTTTAGGGCACCTTAGGTAACTCTCCCATGTAGCCTCTACAGACTCGTCACTTACCGATGGTCTACCAGAACGGAGTTTGTCCAACAAACTGCCGGTATCCTTCAACTGCTTATCCCACCGATTAATGTTATTCCTATGTGGTGGCGCTTCGTTGTACACGCGACGATATTCACATTGCACTTTGGTCACGGATTCGAATTTAGCAAGCCACAGAACACACTGAATTTTCCTCTGTACCTTCCACATCTCGACTGGCGTGGGCGTGGGCTGATCCACTGCCGCGCAGCTCGTGGTGTTGCGTCATCACCTGTGTGCGCACACGCTTGCACATCAGAGTACAGAAACTTGGAGAGTTTTCCTTTTATTTGGTGAAGATTTCACATTTCTATCTTGTTTCGTTGATTTCCTGTGACCGGTCAAAAGTGCACCATGACTTTACGGACACATTTCATATGAGTGATGTTGATATTATAATAACTAAATCAGTTTTTCTTTATTTGTAAAATAGTTCATTTAAAAAGTATACTAAAATATTACCCTCTTGATATTTCATTGTAGCTCCGATCATTCTCATCATGCTTACTTCAAACTAGAGATTTTTCAATAACCTTATTGCCAATACTACATTTATATTTAATTCAATGGAATATTAAGCAATGATCCCGACAGATACTTCTTAACCGCCAAAGCTTTATCCAATGGACGAAATACTAGCGAAATAAGACCTTAAATTTGTCTCCAAACTCAGCTCAGAGTCTTAATCTAACCTTTGGTATTTGAGTTTAAGTAAAGAAGTATGGACACCTTATTTCTTTTCCCCTACATAAAAAGTTTAAGTGTTACCAGTTGTATGAGACGATAAGTGAATGTCCCTGAAGAGTGATTTTTTGCCGTAACGGTGAGCAATGTCTCAGTGTTAAGAAAAAGAAAAAGGGCATGTCGAAGATGCCAGCAACATGTGTTTAAACTGTGTTTGAAACTAGTCATTTCCTCTTTACGACCCCATGCCCACATACCTGCAGATGATGCACTTTTTATGGCTTTTTTACGGCTAGTTTATTGACGTTGTTTGTTTCTTTTTTTTAGTGATATTTGAGCTATTATCCACGTCAAATATAAAATTCTGGAAGAGTTTTTGATGTTTAACACCTAATGTCGTTCTTGTTTGGAGCTATTTTACCATTGATAGGGTTTCTTTTCTCTTTCGCGAATAGTTTTTTACCTATTTACAGGTGTATTGAGAAAGATACATTTCTTACAATTTATTGGCAATAGACGATAAACTGCTAAGTATATATGATCTTATTATTGCATCATAATGAGCATATAAGAAGTAGCAATTACAGGAAATATTTATCTTCCAAGAGAAAATATAATCAGCAAACAAAATTTAAGAAACCACGTCTTTAAACAAGAAGGCATAATTCAAGAACAAGGCTTGATATAATCAATTATTTTATTTATGCTCATGACTTAAATTACCAAAAAGTCGTTGATATAAATTACCAAAAAGTCGTTGATATAAATTACCCTTTCCTGATGATGTCTTTACATGTGACGTACTCTCGCAACGCTCGCAAGCAGGGGAGTCTTAAAACATTTGGGGGGGGGGCCGAGAATCGATAAAAGCCGTGGGCTTTGTTTTCAACACCTTTTAAACTCTAAATTAATAAATATAATAATATATAAAAAAATATAAACGAAACTTTACCAATTTGGAAACCCTGTTTGGGTGAAACCTGTTGGTCTATCCATGAAGATGCCACTTCTTACAAAAAACACAACAGCACTGTACAAATGTTGTAATTTCTGCAGTTAACAGTTTGCAATTTTTCTATTTTTTTTATTTTGCAATACAGTTACAGCAACAAAATGAGGCAATAGTCTTTTATAATTTGGTTTAATTTTTTCTTCTGAATTTTAGATATTTTTCACATGTATATGCATTGCCTGAATAACGTATGGCCTTTAGGGGCTGCAGCCCATGGCATCCGTCAGCTAGGGGACCTCCGGGGACGTGTTCTTCTGTAGACGGCCCTTTTAAAATATTTTACTGGGGGCCTCATAATACCAATAGCCCAGAAGCCTCAAAAACTTCAATCCCCCACTGAATATATATGAATACTTGTTCTGAAAAGTATTTACATAACGTGGCTGCGGAACTAAACATGTAATTTAAAAGTTTATTCATACATAGTTAATTTTGTGTGTTTATATTTTAAAGTGAAAGAATAGTTGAGGCCGTTTTACGCCGGGACCTACGGCTTTCAAAGAAATTCGAACCTAACTTCATTAGGGTACCTAAATTAGGGATGAACATCAATAGCAAAATATCAACGAAGCACTTACGTTGTTTGCAAAATATCGGTCTGTAAACATCGATATTCATTCGATATTTAGAAAATTGTATATAACCTAATATCATCGTTGTTTTAAATTCAAAATATTTGATTACCTTTTTCTTATTAAAAAAAGAATATTTGTAAAATATCGGTTTCTAAACATTGATGGTCATAATCAAAATCCATGGTGCTCCGATTTTAGAAATATAGAAGTTATTTAACTAAAAATAATGGATATGTATAACAAATTTTTTGCATTATTAAAAACATCCAGAGTATAGTAAAAATATCTATGGCCCCAAAATATTAGTCGTTCACCATCGATGATTTGAAATCATAGGTCATTCACCTTCGATGGTCTGAACACATAGGTCATTCACCATCGATGGTCTGAAATCATAGGTCATTCACCATCGATGGTCTGAAATCATAGGTCATTCACCATTGATGGTCTGAACACATAGGTCATTCACCATCGATGGTCTGAAAAAATAGACTATTCACCATCGATGGTGAAAACGTCGAACATCGAAAATAAAACACTGTTTTGAAAATATCGACCATCAATGCTCGTACCTAACCCAAACCCTGGACTACAATGGGAATGTAAACAGCACGAAATCTATAAAATTACAAGAAGATAATTCGGATTAACGGAACAATAGACCAGGTACGACCCTCATGATATCGTAGAACGCACATTTCTATAATTAGTAAACCATGTTTTTATTCCTATGTTCCTGTACAAAATCATTGGACAATAGGGACGAAATCAAGCCACAAATTTTTAACTTTGTCCTTGTTTAAGTTTTAATAAATTGAAATTAAACCAATGCATATATCTATCTCGACGTCATACTTGTGATACTTAATTCAATTTGATCCAATTTTTTTATATAATAAAAATTTTTATTACTCATTTCATAGCTTTAAATTTAAGTACTAGTTGAAGAACTAGTTTCCAAAAGGCATTAAATCGTTTTCTTCCATTCTTCAATAAACGTGAATTTTTTTTATAGGATTTATTATTTATTTTACAAAAAATGTATTTTAAAAAACAAATCCTATAACAAAATATATAAAATAAATATAAGTAAAAAGTAAATCGTATATTAAAAATTTACGTTCCTCAAAGAATGGAAAAGAGGGATTTAACGCTTTTAAAAACGAGCTCTTCAATTTGTAGACCATGTTTTTCCGATTCAGAACCGATCTTAAACTTTTTAAATTGTCATGCGTCATTTTTAGATTCCGAGGTTTATTACTAAATGAACTTCTTTATTTATAGATATAAATAATCCCGTCAGGCATTCAAATCACATCGAAGAACGTGTGTATATCCACAAATGCCTTATATATCCCATGAAAAATAATTTATACTATAAAATTTATCTTAAATTCAGTTTGAACCAATTTTGCATATAATAAATTCTGATTACTCAGATCTTTAATTTAATCGCTGAATTTGAAAAGGTCGTAAGTAAATCATCCCTAGTCTTTAAGTAAGAACAAGAATGTGTTTTAAAAATTTTTGTGGCCACGCGTAAGAATTTCGAAATACCCATTTCAGAAGTATCGTTAAAAACCAACCGTTGTATTAATTTCTTGATTTTTTATATACATACAGTGTGCTTAGGGATCAATTGAAACTCGAGCATTTATGCCCTTTTCAAACTCAACGACTGAGATTTTGTTAAGAATGTAAATAAAATTATCTCCATAACAAAATGTATACAAAATTTATTTCAAAATATGTTACATTTGCCTTTTTATCATTCCTGTTCCTCATCAGATTGATATATGGCTGTTGTTGACTTCCAAGAAACGATCTTCTGATAGAAAGTTAAGCGCTTGTCTGGAATATGAGAAATGACCTGTCTGATATCTTCCAGTTTCTTTTCGTTTATTGGTACCTGCTCAGTCTATGCTGGGTTTGATGGTAAATCTTTGGTCTTTAATTTGGGTTTGATGGTAAATCTTTGGTCTTTAATTTGGGTTTGATGGTACAGCTTTGGTCTTTAACAGATTGTAATTTTGGAACAGGAGTCCCTCTATTCGTGCACGAGTACAGACGACTCCGGGCAGGGACGAGTCGTATGTAAACATTTTAGTCTCTGTGACAGAAAACGAATCCTTTGGATCTCTATTTTGTCCTGGTCGCATCTTTTCTAACGGAACGCAGATTTTTTTTGTAAAAGTTTGGCCACCAATCAGAAACATTTATTATATCTGCCGTCTTAAGTTCTGGTACCTTAAATGGATCCTTTCTTGCAGACAAGATCATCGCTTTGTATTCATCAGTTACATAGACTTGGTCTACTCTTGTATACTTTCTTTCAATTAACCCAAAGTCCTTATCATAAGGGAGATAGGAATATCCTCGTCCAGCATAATACTGGAAAATTTTGTGAAATCGCTGCAATCCAACAAGCATTAACATAAGGTGCACTATAGAATGCTTTTTGTCTTGTTCACCGCATTCATCGCAAAATAAGTGTAGTTCTATTACTTCGGGTGGTATATTATCATCATTAATCTAACGTCAAAGCCTACTGCAGACTTCATTAGCACCGTTTTTGGCATTTTCTTTCATGGTAAGTAAATATCTGTACTTCGCCTGTACAAGTTCATGAATGGCAAAAACATAAATCCACAGCTGACGCAAATAAAAAAATATCTTGTACAGGCAATTTTGGCAGGGGAAGATTTTGCATGAAGTCGAGGTATAATGCTCTTTTCGTGTTGTCACTTTTACATATATCCTCAATTTCAGTCATTTTCCTGTAAAATTTCGCCGCACGAGCTTTGTGCGTGAGCAGTTCTAACGCAGCAACTCTTATTGCAATAATTCAGACTGGTACTTTTTAACTTGATTGTAAGATCTTCACATTGTATGCATGTGTCCACTTGAGGGCGACCAAAAGTGTGATGAAAGTTCTGGTGAAAATGTTTTAAGTAATACTCATACTTAATACGTTAGTTTGGATATTTCGTAAGAAACATCTCATGCATGAATTTGACATTAAGTCGTGCATCCAAATACTTTTTGGCTCGAGATGAGTAATGGGTATTTTTAGTAGGACATGGATGAATATAAGCATGCATATGTTCAATTTCAGAAGCATTTATTTCAAACGTCGGTCCCATAGCCTTACCTCGCAGCTCCTTAGAATTTTTTCCCTTTGTAATGAGAGCTTGTAGACGCCTAATTCGTAATACACAGTAAAGAGTTAGGAAAGCCTTTTAGCATATGAGCATCTTTTGCGATCCCCGTACAGCGAAGTACTTAAACATGGATGATCGTTTGCAAGCTTCGTCTTTCCTAGAACGTCGTCTCTGAATGTCATTCTGTTCAATAAGGGATTGCAGATAACAACCTTGCATTGTTTTTGACTCCATACTGCTGAATTTTGTTAAAATGTCAATTTGATCTCCTTCAGTGAATAATTCAGCATATCAATCTTGATATCTGAAGTAAAAAAAAAGTAAATAAATCACCTTATACTAACCAAGTGGGCAAGGCCAGCAAAATTTGATCGTATATTATGATTATTATGAAGTTGGAAAATAATAATTATTATTAAATGAATATAAATATTATTATTCATAGATAATATTAATAATATATAAATATCTGTATTAGTATTTTTGAAGGAAAGAAACTCTGCATAAATAGAGGGTGTGGGGGATGAAACAAATATAATAGCACTTTTTTGTCGCCTTCTCAGGGATCCCAGGGTCAACAACATTGACCTTTTTCCACAGGGGTTTTATTTAACTGTGGGATATTATTGCCCCTCCCCCAGGATATTACCACATTTAACAGCGAATCTGTAAAGCACAGAGGTTTAAACACAATTTTTCTGCCCAATTTTCAAAAGGTTTCACTGATAATATAAATAGTGATGGCGACAAAAAAATGGTATTGAATTAATATTAATACTTTAATTACTATTATGAAAGTCATTATTATGAAATAGGACATTTAAGTAGGAAATAATAAATGTAATAATAATAATAATAATAAAATAACACTTACGCGCTTTTGGTCTTTGCTGGAACAATCTTTCCACTATGATTGAGATGTTGGACTCCAGATATTTTTGCTTTCTTAATTTGTGTTCGTCTATATGTATCAGGGTTCCTGATACCTTTCCCTCGTCTTTTTGGCGTTGAATCGCCATCAGATCCATCATTGTTTGAACTTGAGGAATCTGCAATAGTTCTCAATATTTTCTGAATACGCATTTGTAAAATCCCGCGCAAAGAAAAAAAGGAACTCTCCTGCGGTTGGCGACGTGCCAAGAAAAATCTGTGCAAGCGCAAAAAATACAGCCAGTAAAATATTGTGTAGAGCATTTTCACGTTATGTAAATAATTTTAATGGATTTTTTGCCGGAATTTTCCCAAATTCCCTAAAACCTCACCAAAATTCCCTGTAAAAGTAATAAATAAAAAAATAATAAAAGTAAATAATACATAAGAAGTGCGTCCAAAACATATTATTCATAATACATTTCCTGGCATAATAAAAAAATTTAAAAAGTATTAATTTATATTTGAATTCAAAAATTCATAGTATTAATTGAAGCACATTGAGTTTGAAAAGGGCGTAAGTCCTGGACTTACGCCCTTTTCAAACTCAATGAAAACTTTGCTGCTATAACCGGGAATAATACAAACACAGGAAAATTAAAATAATTTGTTCAGTATGTAACTCCAGTATCCCTCTACAAAACTGCATTAGCAGTTTCATTTTGTCAAAATTGTGACTTACGCCCTTTTCAAACTCAGTGATTCAATTTTTAAATCATCATCGTCATTTTTACATTCTGAGGTTTATTATTAAATGAATATTATTTTATATAAATATTTCTGGTATGCATTCAGATCACATTGAAGAGTATACGTCTCCGTACGTGCTTTATGCACTGAAGTGCCAGAAGAGCGAGCACAGGCGTGCGTATGCAAATAACGGAGCTTTGCAACCAATCAGCGTAACGCGATGCGGTCGGCAGCGCCTATATAAGACAAGAGATGTCTGGCAAAGCTGTTAGATCGGTTCTTGCCGCTACAATGGCAGGTTATCAAGATTTAAGTGATTTTGAACGTGGCGTTATAGTCGGCACAAGAGAGATGGGACATAGCATCTCCGAGATAGCGACAAAATTTGGATTTTCGCGTACGACCATTTCACGGGTATACCGTGAATATCAGGAATCCGGTAAAACATCAAATCTTCGACAGCTGTGAGGTCGGAAAAAGACCTTGAAAGAACGGGACCTTCGACGACTGACGAGAATCGTTAAACGAGATAGACGTGCAACACTTCCTCAAATTGCCGCGGATTTCAATGCTGGGGCATCAACAAGTGTCAGCGTGCGAACTGTTCAACGAACCATCATTGATATGGGCTTTTGGAGACGAAGGTCCACTCGTGTACCATTGTTGACTGCACGGCACAAAGCTTTACGCCTCGTCTGGGCCCACCAACACCGCCATTGGACTGTTGATGACTGGAAACACGTTGCCTGGTCTGACGAGTCTCGTTTCCAATTGCATCAGGCGGATGGACGTGTACGGGTATGGAGACAACCTCATGAATCCATGGACCCTACATGTCAACAGGGGACTGTTCAAGCTGGTGGAGCTTCTGTGATGGTATGGGGCGTGTGCAGTTGGCGTGATATGGGACCCCTGATACGTATAGAGACAACGCTGTCAGGTGACAGGTACGTAAGCATCATGTCCGATCACCTACACCCATTCATGTCCATTGTGCATTCCGACGGACTTGGACAATTTCAGCATGATAATGCGACACCCCACACATCGAGAGTTGCTACCGAGTGGCTCCAGGAACACTCTTCTGACTTTAGACACTTCCATTGGCCACCTAAATCGGACATGAAATTATTTTACCTTGTACTGTTCAGAATGAAATCTCTACCACCTTGCACTTCTATGGATTTGTGGACTGCCCTGCAGGATTCCTGGTGTGAATTGTCTCCAGGATACCTTCAGACATTAGTCGAGTCCATGCCACGTCGTGTTGCGGCATAGTGTATAACTATTCAGTATTGTAACTTTTATGAAATTCCATCATAAATAATTGGCACCATTTTAAAATCATGACAAATTCCACAGTGAATGTGTGTAAATGTAAACTGTGATATATTCCTTTCATATCATTTATTATAATACCCATTATATAATATGCTTTTCCTTCTTCATAGTCATGGGCTCCGAAGATGAAGAACGACTTGTGCGCGACCTGTTTCGAGATTACAATAAATTGATCCGACCGGTCGAGATTATGAACAAGACAGTGGAGGTGCAGTTCGGTCTTTCGTTCATTCAACTCATCAACGTGGTGAGTAAAATTGGTTTTCATATTGCACATTTTTTTTAATATTTTTAATTATTTCTCTAAGTATATTTCTAATAATTTTCCTGTTCAGCATGAGGTTTGTTGTTCTTAACACTCACACAAACATGATAATTTATGATAATTTCGCTTGATACAGAGAACAGTAGTTTTCGAAACGTTGCGATATTTTTCTTATACTGTTGGTAAGGTTTCCTTTATCCTTATTCTTTCTCCATTTCTTTCTACTTAATTTTCTTTTAATTTAACTTTCTCCCTTTCTTTTTTTTTCATTTATTTTCTTAACATTTTCTAATTTATTTTCTCCCCTTTCGTTACTTTTAATCTTGTTATTTCTAATTTACTTCTCTAGTTTACTTATTTCTCTGTCTGTTTTCTTTGTTTGCCCTTCCTTTCCCTTTCACATTTCAATCGATCAGAAAACCTTTACTCATTTCGGTATACCTTGATCAATCGTTGTATTCTTTGTATGATTATTGTTAAAGATTGAATTAAACTAAATCAAGGGTGATAAATAGATTCAAGCATTGTCTCTAGCTTAAAAACAGAAACATAACCGAAAATTTCGAACATTCCTGCATCAAGAGTGAGCGACTACTTGTTTGTCTCGCTCAGCTAATTTATTTTGTACACGGAGCTATTGTAAACAGAAAGGTGGACTTAAAATCAGCTCAAAATTACAGTATTGTTCTGAACAATTAAGCTGAAAAATTCACGATTCTTCTTCTTCTTTCGCTTTGCCATTTCCCATGTTATATGGGGTCGGCGTTATGGTCCTTTAATCTTCTCTTCCACAATCTTCTATCCAATGCCTCTTCTCTACTCCATCCATACTCTTCCAGATCTTCCGTCACTTTATCCTTCCATATCAGCCGTGGTCTTCCCCTCTTCCTCTTACCCATTACCACCAGCTTATCCAATACCTTTCCCACATATTCCTCATTTCTCTGCTCCATATGCCCAAGCCATCTTAACCTATGTTCTTGTATTTTTCTTCCTATGGGTCCAACCTTGACCGTACCTCTAATTAGGTTATTCCTTATTTTATCCCTCCTTGTAACACCATTCATCCACCTCAACATTCTCATCTCAGCCACTTCCATCTTCCTTTCATGCGCTCTTGTAATTGGCCAAGTCTCTGCCCCGTATAACATTGCAGGTCTGACCACAGTTTTGTACAATTTTCCTTTCATCCTTCCGCTTACTTTCCTATCACAGAGCACTCCACTCATCTTTCTCCAATTTAACCACCCACATTGGATTCTGTATTGTATCTCTGTGGTCAAAACTCAATCGCAGCCTATGAACGATCCAAGATATTTAAATTTTCGTGCCGATGGTAATCTTTCATCTTGCAGATCCATGCTACACTATTTAGTGTCACATATTTTGTCTTGGTAGAAAGATGGCACACAGCTTTGTTTTCCGAGGAATCGTGAAAACTTCACGATTAACCTTCCTTCCTTGCTTGCTTGCTTCCTTCCTTTCTTCATCCCTCCCTACCGTCCGTCCGTCCGTTAAGTCTTTAAGCTTAAGGTCCCCAAGTCCTCCGTAAGGTTTTCCTAGAGTTATCCATTTTTCTTGGCTTTCTGCCAATCTTTTAATTTATCCCCATGTTTTGACATCTCCTTCCTTTTTTACCCCTAAAATGTTCCTCCTTTTATTGCTTGGTCCATAACTTTTTCTTTTAACCTTAGGGCCCCTGTTCCCTACTTATCTATGAACATCGTTCAATTTCTTTCCGATTCTATGCTAAATATAATTTATATAGGCGAATTAGCTGTGTTTAATTACCATTCATATATATCATAATCCCCTTTAAGTGTCTTAAATGTACATGAATGAAGCATTGCATTAATGATCAGACTCCGTTTTACTTAATACTAACGATTTATTAAAACATAATAATACTAGCGAATTTAAAGCATTTTATAGTAACTGAGGAATATAAAGAAGTCCCTAAAACATAAAGGCAGCAGAAGCTGAAATAAACGTAAGACAAAATAATACTACGCGAGTTACACTCCAATTCACACCTTATGCAGATGGCGCTTTACCTCTGTATACTTGCGCTCGCTGTTGTTCATATGTGGTTGTCGCTAGTAACATGTAAATCTTGTCTTTGTCCCTTCGCGGTACTGTGCTTTATTACTTATGACAGAAGTCTTTGCCCATAAATTCTAACTTTCCATATTATTTTCTTTTCTGCCCAATGCATGTTTAATAATGTACGGTGACAGTTATTTTAGCCGAAACTCTTATTATTTTGACAGTCATAGTATCAAATAAAATTCCGACATGTCATTTAATTTAAATCCACACAGAGATATTTTTAACGTGCAACAAAATAAACTTATTTACATATTATTATATGAAGCACAAAGACCACTATATTGAAACGTAGTCAAATTATTCTTACCCCGAAAAGTTTAAAATATATTTCATTAAATTCCTTAAATATGTTTTTGTGTTTATTTATTTAGCAGATATCCTAGCAAAGACAAATATTTACATTTAATGCGAATAGTTTTCATTTGCATGACTGATGGTAGCAGTATTACTTAGTAAATGCCTCTCATAGCAAAAAAGCGTTTATAAAAAGCGCTGCTAGCACCCCACCACTATTCGCTAACTTGTCTTTCGTAAAGATTTATATTCTCTCACAGGGGAGAGTTTGTTAACTACCCGTGGCTCAATGCGTAGAGCAATTCACCGGCAATGGAAAGGTTGCGGGATCGTATCCCACCGGACGAACGAAAATTTTCTTTCCTGTACGTGTAATTTGTAAAGTAATACTCCTATCATATGCCTTGCAGATGGAAATTATTTGCATTCAGTGCATGAAGTATCTTCCTCTTATAATAGTGAAACTGGGTAAAAACAATGGCGCAAAAACAGTGATGAGAATACAGATGGCCACTTTCGTATACGTCAACGACAAATCATCCTTCAAGGAGCACTATGATTTTTCTTCTCAACTCTAAAGATTTAATCCAAAGTCTCACGTAGTTAGAAAGGAGGAATAATTCGATTTGGCAGAATGCAGAGCCTTCAAAAAAAGAAGTCTCCCTAATCGCAGATTTCTTTTCTTGTTTTCTTTCTTATTCTGTTTTTTATCCCTCGTTTCTTGTTGAACGACGGACTTTGATCAATTAGGGAACACTGTAGCCTCAGACCATACCGTCCCCACCCTTTCGATTCAGCCTACTATCCCCACTCTTTCTATTCAGCCTACCATAGCCTTCCTTAATGACGTCTTGTGCACGTGTATTTCCTGATTAAGTACAGGGGACTAAATTAACTTCGACCATACGACCTTGCTTGCAAGAAAAGAACTCTTCACGGACTCAAAAAGCCCCTGGAACACAAGAAGACAATTGTATAGGCACAATGGCTCCGTCACTTCTTTGGTAAGTATGGGACGGAGTTTGCAGCCCTTATTCATTTGGAAATAGACAACATCGCTTGATAAGTTCAACAACTTGAATATCTAAATTCCCGTGAGGATGCGCCACATAATACTGCTATTTAGGATTACCATTACTTTCTTAGCTCAGACGGAAGCTGCTTAAGCTTCAAAAGTGCTCATTGAAATCGAGGACAGTCTTATAAGCCCGTGTATTGATCTATGGCACATTACCTAAATGAAGTTATCCTCTTTAATCTAGCCATGTTTTCGGGGCCATAATGGAATCGTGATGCTTGTCGAAAATGTCATCACATCTATAATATTTATAGGGCAGGCGGAAGTAAACGTTATTGCTTTTAAGTGGTGGTCATACTTGAAAAAGTAGCGTAGGGAAAAATGTCAATTTTTCGATTTACATGCTGAAAAATAAAGCAAATCTTCACCTTTCTAAAAACGGTTTTGTTATTCCGATGCAATGAGGCCATCATATTTAAAAATCACTTTTAGCGCAGTCATGTCATAGATTTAGACATGCAAATGATTAACTTTAACTTTGTTTTTCTCAAAACAAAATTTTTTGTTATGCAAAACATCCCTAGCGATGCAAAGTTATTTCAGTGAATAATTTTAATTTTTTCTGCACGTTTTCACTCAATAATAACGTTACTTATAATTTTAATGAATAGAGTGGTATCTTCCATTTTTTTGAGTCATTTATTATAATCGAATGGGCAAAATTATTAATTTTTGAAGAGAAAGTAAGTTATTATTTTTTTAAACAAAAGCTATTGAAAACAGAGTATAATTGTTTAGTAACTTTTATAAGCGTGGTTTTAAAGATTATTTAGAAAAAATACTTTTTTTTAAATTTAAAAATACACCACGTGGGATTTTTTAAATATGGAATTTAAAAAAGGAGTAAATAACATACACTTAAAAAAACCTGTTTTGTCATAAAGGTTGAAATTTTTCTAATGGTTATCTTTTATGATTAATATTGCGTGCAATTTTCAGAGAAATTGATTAAGAATATAAGAAAATTCATTTTTCAGGTATAACTCCTATTAAATCCCATTTTTATAGACATACAGTGAAACACCTCTTAATGGACACCTCTCAGATGTGGTCACCCCTCTTTCATAGTCAGATAAAAATTTGACGGCAGAAACAGATATACAATAAGGTATTTATATAAATCGAACACTACGCAGATTAAATTAAACAACAATATTAATCAACGTTTATTGGCGTAGTGATACCAGCGCCGATGTTATGGCGTGATTAGATGGTGAAACGTTCGAAAGAAAATAAATATTTCTGCGTTCGGTGGGACCTGAACCCACGACCTTCCACTCTGGATTGGTGGGTTCAGGTCCCGCCGAACGCAGAAATATTTATTTTCTGTCGAACGTTCCGTTCCACCATTTAATCACGTCATAACATCGGCGCTGGTATCACTATGCCAATAAACGTTAATTTATATTGTTGTTTTATTTACAATAATGTATTTCAAACCCCTGCTTAGCGGTCACCCTCAGATACGGATACGGACACAGTTTTCATGATTCATTCCATTAGACCAGAACCCCTGCACGAACAAAATACGAACTTCGGTGGACAAAATTCGTACGAACAACAATTGAACTTCGACATTCACGGCATTTCTCACAACAAGAAACTAAGGATAAACAGGATAAGAGCTAAGGAGGATTCTCTCTCCCGTTATAACGAAGAGGGACAATTGACTCGGAGTCGCCAATTCAATTGACTAATGCTTAACAAGGACTTTGATAATAAATCATGGTGATATACTGTGCGAAACCAATGGACAATTAACGCAAATCTACCTAACCATAAGTTCAAACTTATCATTTACTTGACTATCGCACATGTTCTGTAAACGTAAAGATGGTGAATTCAATCTCACAATTAAAAATGCATTTCGAAGGAGAATGACTAGTGATTAAAAACTACCAAGCAGCTATTGATAATTTTTTGATTAGACAGATAAATTTTAACGTTTAACGCTTTATTGTAAATTTACTTGTTATATTTAGTTCAGAGGTCTACAAGACGAGAGATTACCATCTTCGTCTTAACGATAATAAAGACGGATCTATAATTTTCCAAGGGCGCTTAACACCTGTCTCCTAGGAATCCGAAAAATTTTCCGAGGGTTCCTAACGCCTGTTGCCTAGAAAATAGAACCCTAATGTAGGCACTGTATGAGAAAACAGCAAACACTCAAAACCGAATTGACACTAATAACAGAAGAAATTTAACGATATGTTGAAGTTAGTTAAAAATAAAATTCTTGAAGTGGGGTATATCTTAAAAGGGTATTTGGATTTATTTATTATTAATGGAAAGGAACGAATCTGATAAAATCCCATATCTTATTCAATCGTGCGAATTTTTCGTTCTTTCATAAAAATACATCATCATCTAGACAGTACCAACTGTGATTCATAATTTTTGTAGCTGTTGTTTTTGCAATTGTTTTAAAAAACATTTTTTAAACGACTTCAGGCTAAACTTTTATTTCGGATTTTTTAATCAATGGATAAATTTGTAGATAGTTTAAAATAATCATATTGTGTCCATTTATAAGCTTTGTATATAATTATATTCGTTTAATGTCTCTTGTAATATTTCTTTTATTATATATTTTTGCATTATTGTATACTTTATATATTTTGTATATTAATGCAGTTATTATGTATTTCGTTGTGGGTATAGTTCATTTATTAGATATTATTGCATTTATTATATGTTTTGTATGCGTATTTTATAAGAAAATGTATAACTTATATGTATTATATGGAAGAATTAGAAGCAAAGGGGCTGCAAGTGGCATTGTTTTCGAGAAAATTATCAAAGTTGTTGTAATTTAGAGAATTACGGATTTATGAAACTAGAAGATCATTTAACATTTTGAAACCTTATATCGTATGAGTTATGAGACAGCAACATGTGGAGTTATTTTTTTCTCCTCTTTGAACAACAATTTCTTAAAAAGAAATTGTTAAAACTTTTTATCGCATGCATCCCTTTTCTTCTAACCCATCACATATTTCTTTTATTGTTTGCTTGCTTTTTTTTTATTTTACGGCTCAAAGACTACAATGGTCATGCTGCGCCGGGACCTACTGTTTTCCGAGGAATCCGAACCTCTTAAGGCCTAGGGAACCAAACCCCGGACTACAGTGAGCAGTGCGATCTTTATGAGATCTCTGAGTAAGCGTTCTTTGCACTGCTGGGAGTCGAACCCGGATTAGCGGCGCACTAGGCGAACGCGTTACCACACTGCGCCACCGCAGGGCTAAAAAAAAGGATAATGCTTTTATTGTGAATTTATATTTCATTACAGAAAGGTTAAAAGAAAAATCTTAATATTTTATAATATGTGAAAACTATAAACATAGAAAATTACGCTCAAAACAAGAACAAACACTGACAACTTTTGCTTGTCTCTATTTTCCAAACTTTTTCTAAAGAAAATAATTTTACAACTTTATATGTTGAATTTTAAAAAGGTTTGAAGATAAAATTTAACAGAAAAAATTTGAAATTGGTAAACAAGGTATATGATGGTTTAAAATACAGTAAATGAGTATTTCGAAATTCATGAAATTTTTCGAGCAATTCTAATTTTTTTTTACAGAATGAAAAGAATCAGATTATGACATCGAATGTTTGGCTGCAATTCTTAAGTATAATTTACTGAATCAGATTTTAGGTTATTGTCAAATTTTTGTTCTCAAATATCCCTTCCCCGTTTAATTAAAGTTTTCTCATTTCTTCTACAAAATTTTGTTCCCACTAATCTGATATCAACTTCTTCTTTACTCCATTATCTACAGGCATGACTATTCTACCATCAAAATAAAATCCTTTCAGGAAAATTACGTACTTCCTCAGCATAGTCCTCTCCGCCAGCGAGCGTCACTCAATCTGCCAAAAACATTCTCATTTTCAGTAAAAATCTTTTCCTATATAATTTTTAAATGGGAAGTAGAGGCAAAAATTGTCCTGTATGAATTCATCCAATCCCTGATTGTTATTTAATACACCTGCTTTTGAGCACGAGCTAGACATGGAACTTCGGGTGGTGATCATGTAATATTGCCGTGCACATGTTCTCTTTTTTTATTTTCCAAAATGACTAAAGCAGATAAAAATTTATATTAAACATATTTATGCATATATATGTAGATATAAACTCCCTTAATAACATCGTTGTAATTGACGACTGCTTCCCCTTAATGACGGTAGTTTGCGATCCACGCAAATGCTTCTTAAATTCCAGATATACATAAATTAATATCCCTTTTTGTTTAAGGGTATTTTACCCCAATTGGAAGATAAAAATGGAAGGGGGTTACTTAATTTTTAATTTTTACTTAAACACAAAGCACAATTTTTACAGGCATGTCTCTATTTTACTATTAGAACAGTACATTTATATTATGGTGTATATTCTTCTATACTGTATAATCTTTGTGTGTCCCAAACTTATTCAGCGTTTGAGAACGCAGTACGATGCAAAGGTTTGGTTATAAATTAGTTATATATATAAAAAAAAAATATGTAATTTTAAATAAAATCAAAAGTGACCAATAGACTGCAGCAAATCCTCGACCGGAGATAAAGAATATGATTGGAAAATAATACACTATTAAAAGTTTACAAAAATTAAAAGTATAAAACAGAAATCATGAAAAGTTTGAATTGGTCTGTTGCAAAAGAATTAGCACGAATTGTATTCTTTGTAAATTATGAAGGATATTTAACCCATCAAGTAAATGTAAGTTTTCCTTATCTGCTGTGTGAAGGTGACGAACATTTTTAACTGTAAAAAAATGTCAACATCATCTCCGTTCAAGAGCATTGAGGCGATGTAAATATGGTATATGGAAGCAGAAGATAATACTCTTTCAGAAATTGAGATTATATTAAATCTTCAGAAAAGAGATATTTATCAGACACACACAATACGGTGGTAAATAAAAAAACACGAGCCGAAATTTCATTCTAGGAAGACAAGGCCGGTAACTGCGTGCCAAGTCAGACGAGTTCAGAATATGACTTTTTTCAAAATCGGCTTGTGCATCAACTAAAAAATACATAAGAATAAAATTATTGAAAAGTACTCTATGAAGATGCTTACCGAAGAAGGTTATCTTAAAAAAAGTTCAAAATTGCATAAAATTTGTTTTTGGAAATTGAGCCACAAATAGACGAGGCTATTGTTTCCATTGACTCATGTCTTACACAACTAAACTGCAAGGTATAATTTCCAAATGCGAATAATAATGGAATTTAGATGGTAAAGAAATATTTTCATAATGCTATTAAATTGCCAAAATGCCATTACTTAGTGCTTAGAAAATAGCCACTAAGCATATTTGGCAGAAAACATGCAGTGAAATTTAGTCACAACTGTCATATATACTTAGCATTTTCGAATGGCAATATTACTTCGAAATTTATTCAGAAACTCTAACTCTGGCTCATTTCCGTTTGAGACGTTCTAAGAGGCACAAAATGAAAGTTTTGGAATGATGAGGAGGCTTCGATCCCTTGATCTGACTCCACAAAACAGTGGTTTAGTTCCAAAATCATTTTAATTCTAGACTGCCTTGCCTTTATTAGTCCCGATTTGAATCCTATTGAAAACGTCTAGAAGATTTTGGCATATGCTGAGTATGGCAGTGCAAGCAATATTTGGCTGAAGAATTCAACCAACCATTGTGAAAGCTCCATTCGATATTTATCTGGGGAGTTCATAAAATGTTATACTTTCCGTGGAAAATTGTGTGACAATATAAAAGAAATTTATCGCATTATAAATAATTAAAAACTATAATACCTCGAAAAGAAGGAATATTTAAATTTTACGCCAAAACTGAGTAATTTTTGTATTTTCAGTATAAATATTATATATAATCAAACTTAACGCTTCTAATTTTTAAAACACAAATGATATTATATATAACTAAATATTAACTACTTCGTTGTATATATTATTTTAATAAATTTAACTTCTGTCTTATACCGAAACTTTTGCGTGGCACTGTATATTTTCCACATAATAGAAAATAACTTATTCGAAAATGGACAATTATTTTATTTATGGAAAGGAAATTGAGTATTTGCATAACAATTTTCCTAATTTAATTGCCTTAGGGTTTAGAAGGGAATTTTTAAAAATCGATATAATGATTCGATTTAAAGATTTCGAAGCGAACATGTTTTAAGAAAATTAAAGTGAATAAATTGTGGGTCGGTCCATTGTCTCCCCTTCTCCCACGCTGGCATGAAATTTAAATGATTGGTCTTTGAGGCACTTCGTAATCGCTTCATTAACTCTTTTGGCGGACGCGGAACCAATGTTGTTAAAGAAAGTTCTGGGTTTTCAAAAATGAAGGTAAGATTGGCAAACTTAGCGAAATTTTGAAATGTCACGAATTCGAAATTCCGGTATCTCCTTTTAATGGTTCCGCTCGTTCTGTTTCTTGTTACGGGAGTACGCCTGGAGCGTCTGTAGGAAACACAAGTTTGAAAGGCTTTTGGGTCCATTAAAATCCTCCTCCCCCAAAAAATATTCCGACCTTATTGTAATGTCTACATTTCTATCTATTACACGTGCTTCATCCGAGAACGAGAAATGCCATTAAAAGACAAATTTTTCTATTAATCAGAGTTTAAATATATATATATATGGAAATACTTCGTTATTAATAGAGGTTCGTATTCTTTTTTAACGCAGTTCGGAATAATTCCTACTCTCTCTCTCTCTCTCGCTCTCTCTCTCTCGCTCTCTATATATACTTCAAAGTCAACTACCTCTCTAAATTCAGCTCTAATATTTCTAACATCGTCTTCAGGAACATCATTATTTTCATGGGAACTAGAATATCAAGAATCTGTGATACTATGAATAATATAATTAATATTCTTCAACAACTTACAATTCATTTAATTAATAACAGATTTCCAAAATCGTTCTACAATAGATAAATTCAGAAAATTCTCATCTATATTGCTAAACAAAAAAGTTTAACATATGCATAAATGATTTGCATGCATAAATGTTTGTTCTTCACTCCATAATCATCAATTAACTACGCCAAAAGGCTACCAAGCTATAACCCTGTACAGAGACGCTTCAGCTGGAGCATTCAATACGAAACTAAACAAGTCGCCATCTTAGCCTGGATTGCTTATATCCTTTAATGTTATAATATGTAACCAAGCAGAGTCTATAGAAATTTTCCTTATTACGTAAGTACCATTCACTATGCATGCCATTACTGAATTAACACTAAAAATTATTTATGTAAGGGCAATAGGATGCGGACTTAGGAAGGTTTCTTTAAAAAAAATGTTTTTTTTTTAAATATTGGGGCCCGGTTTCCACTATTTGAGCATAAACCATTTTCGAAAAGCGTTTGTATATTTATATTATTTTTTACACCTCTATATATTTCTATTTTGAATGTATCAAATGTATCTACGTGTGATTTTCTATTTTATTGATTTTACATTTAATGTCCCTATATTGTACATATTAGTGTTTATACTGTAATATTATTTGGATTTGTACGTTCTGTTTTTTGGCGCCTTTGGGCCTTGGGATCTCGCTAAATGCATTTGGCTTATCTGATTTACTTGTATTTTGCAACATACCTCCAGAAAAGGCGCCAAGCATGTAGTCCTAGAAAAGGTCCCAGACGACAGTTCTGGGGCTGCATGCTTATATTACGTCGTATTTATATGTGTGTGTATGTATATATATGTCTATGTTTGAATATTGTATTTTCTATTAATCTTTTCTCTTACCTTAATCCTATCCAAATTTATTCATCTAATTCGCTCTGATTTTTTTTATATGCACTATTCGTCTTATATATGCATTTGCTATTTTGCACCATATATATATATACCAGTTGGTTATAAAGAACTCCAAGACATGGTACAGGAGCTCTCAACTAGAAGTGAAGAAGTTGGACTCAAGATGAACCTACAAAAAACTAAGATCATGTTCAATAATTTTGTAGAGGAAACAAAAATACAAGTTGACAACATTGAGCTAGAAATTGCTGATTCATATATTTACCTTGGCCAGCTGATTTCAATGGATGGCAACATTATGAAAGAACTCAACAGACGTATTAAACTTGGCTGGAGTGCATTTGGAAGAAACAGTTTTATCCTGAAGGGGAAATTGCCTTTGTGTCTAAAAAGAAAGGTCTTCAACCAGTGTGTATTGCCAGTCCTCTCTTATGGATCAGAGACATGGAGTCTAACAGTTGGAGCAATACGAAAGTTACAGACAACGCAAAGGAGCATGGAGAGGTGCATGCTTGGAATAACTAGGAGAGATCGAAAAAGAAACACTTGGGTGAGAGAGCAAACTAGAGTAGAGGACATCATTGTTAAAGTAAAAGGGCTGAAATGGCGATGGGCTGGGCATATTGCAAGAAGAACTGATCAACGATGGACAACAGAAATTCTGAACTGGATTCCAAGAGACCACCGAAGACCTAGAAAACGTCCTCAAACTAGATGGGTGGATGAAATAAGAAAACAGGTTGGGGTGACGTGGAAGCGAATTGCTTAGAATAGACTTGTGTGGAAAGCATTTGGAGAGACCTTCATCCAGCAGTGGATAGATAATGGTTGAATATGATGATGATGATGATGATATACATGTTTGTTTGCGTAGTGAAAGATAAACACCCAATAAAAGGGATCTTCCATTAGGATTCTCCAAATTTCAATTCGTGTTTTGTATCTGAAAGTTTTGTGTTTTGGAAAACAGACGTTTTATTTTTTATAGTGTTATGGAACCTGTCTTGAAATAAACTTTAATTATGTTACCTTAGGCGATAATGGAAAACGTTTTTACATTAATATGTATTCTAATTCGAATAAACGAAAACATAAGCAACTCTAAAAATCTCAAAATGCGAAAAATTATACAAGAACAAGGAATTTAAAACTATTTTACCAGCAAGATCATATATTTACCGGCCAGACCATTCAATGTCTTTTTAATCAATTATTGAAGTTTTCAAT
>QLNU02015270.1:24973464-24986414 GCA_006491805.2 Dysdera silvatica
GTATCCACTTTTATAGTATCCAACTCTCACTTTTATAGTATCTGCGACCCCCTTTTATAGTAACCAAAAGTTCTGCGACCTCCACTCTGTCCGCTGCCACAATATTTGCATAATAAAAGTATTTTTAACAGAGTAAAGAAAACACATTAAATATAAAATTAGGATGAGTGTGGGGGGGAAGATGGGCTTATGGGAAAGATGGACACCGTGACGTCATTTCCCCTGTCCGCAATGTAAAGACCTGATGTTGGTATAATAGTGAGATACTTCAGTTCATGAGTTCGTTTCCAGAAGGTAAAGGCATTTCAACTTCAACTGTCAGGAGAGAAGTATTGTGCAGCTGTTCTAAAAATCAGCGTAAAGAAATGTTTTTTATAATTTTTATGCTTACTTCGGTAAGCTTTATTTTATGTAATTATTCCGAAAGGGACATGAAATGTTTAGGGGAGATTAATGCGGTGTTTAAATTAATTGTGAAAAAAATTAAATTAATTAAAGTAAGCGATGTGTTGCCAACCTTTTACGGCATGATAGCATAACTGTTAATTTCATATTATGGGTAAGACGAGCACAAAATTTGTATGTAAGATGGGCTCCCGAAGTAATATGTTGTTGGCATATTATTTTAAAAACCTTTAGTGTGTAGGCTTAATACTATATTGTCAGGGATTGATGAATGTATAGGAGGAGCCAGGGACGTGAGAGGGGGGTAAAAGTCTGTCTGCGAATGAGATATTGAAAAATTTGAAAAATTGATTGTTGATATTTGTTTAGCGTTTCTTTAAATGCCAAGAATACGATACGTGGTTCCACAAAACTTGTGATGGAGCCAAAGGATTTAAAAACTTTGTATGCCAAGATTATAACTAATGTCAACTGGTATGCCGATTTTATACCTACATGAGGTCTATCTTATATGGGTAAGATGGGCATTTTACAAATTTTTCTTTTGTTTTTTCATAAAAGTGCTTTGGCATACACTCAAAAGTCTGAGTTAAAATGTGATAAAGGTTCATTCTACAATATCACATACTGTTTGTACAAATTTATTCAATATATCAAGCTGCAGATAAGATACAAATAACCATGCCCATCTTCCCCCACTCACACTATATTAATTATATATATTAAAGTGTTACAAACAGTTATTTCGACACTGGCGTAAGGTTTAAAAACACGACGTTTCGGGAGCCAACTGCTCCCTTTGTCAAGTGAAGGCAGAATGTATTATAGATATATAGTTAACACCCATTAATAGAATACTAACGTGTAGCTATGTTGAAACATAAAGGCGCTGGAAACATTTGGTATAAAATTCCTTACAAAAATAATTGCAACTAAAAATAGTTGCTGCGACATCCACAAACCAGTTCGCGACCCCCAGGTTGGGAACCACTAGTAAAAATAAATAGGTGGATATAGTCAACGGAGATTTAGAAAGATCTTATTTTTATTGTTAATTTTGAATTTTCGTTGCTTATATACTATTTTATTCCCCTCAATTAATTCATCGTGAGTTGGGTTCTTTGCCCCAATCAGCAGTTCTCAACCGTTTTTGCGTCGCGGAACACTTTCCAAGAGAAAATTATTTACGGAGCACTATCTTTTCCCTGCCAAAAGTACGTTTGTGTATTTTTGGCTGCTTTTACATAACCATATTTTTCAACTTGTTAATCGACATTTTATTGTACAATAGTAGGAGCGCGATTATTTTAAATTTTTATATTGCTTAAATTTGAAACTAACTTAATTTTCTAAATCGAAGTCACTGAGAATTAGAACTTTAAATATCGTTTTCTAAAACCATCAATCGTGCATGTTTTCTTCATTTGTTTTTTTCATACTTTTATTTTTTTCACTAGGGTCATGGTATTTTCACCAATGTAAGTATTAACCCAATGACGTCAGTATTAAAGATGGAAGGTATTTTAAGCATTTGGGCATGTAAAACGTGAAGTTATATTTCTCACAAATTTCAGAGAAATGGGGAATTTACTTAACAACATAAACTAAAAACGGAGACACAAAAAACATAAAGAAAAGCATTTGAGAACAAATTTAAAGCAAACATGTTAAATTCACAATGTATTTATTATCCATATAGATAAGATATTCAAAATCACGTGGTCACGTGAACGTAGGCAATGTTGCCAATCTAGCGAATTTGACCTTCCTTTAGCAGGAAAATTTTAGTTTTAGCAACCATCGGGAATGTTTTATGAATCTGGATTTTATCAATTTTTTAGCAGGAAACATTGCGATTTTTTGTAATTTTTGAGCACTGGAGCACGCGCAGTACATTGAAATGCTCTTCTAAGCGCAGATTGAGAACAGCTGGTCCAGACCATATAATGTACTGAAAACTAGTTTACATTGAAATTTACGTGGCATATACTTATCACTTTCTAATATTGCAAGTTAAGGTATATTGATATTTAATAAATTAATCTAATATTGCAATTAACAGAACTGTCGATGATAATTACATTTTTACTGACCACATTTTTTATATTTAAGCTTGGTATCAGATTTGTTTCCCATTCCCTACTTCCGGCCTAATCCATTAAAACCCTTAGCCTGGCGCTGGTAAAAACGCATAAATTTAACTTTTATTATTTTACTAGTCTTAATCATTTACATTTATACATTTGTTACTACATACCCATATATAAACAATAATATAAATCAACGTTTATTGGCGTAGTGATACCAACGCCGATGGTATGGCGTGATTAGATGGTGAAACGTTCGAAAGAAAATAAATATTTCTGCCTTCGGTGGGACCTGAACCCACGACCTTCCACTTGCCGGGCGGAGGCTCTACCCACTGAGCTACGAAGGACAATATATAATCTCTTTACGAACGTATATAAAGACTTTACTGTTGCCAGTTATTTCGCAGAATGGTGTAGTACATGGACTGCTATTTAAACCAAATTGCAAAGAGACTGGTATTAAATTGATCGAAATGCCCGTTGCAGCATATGTATTTAAATAAATCGAACACTACGCAGATTAAAGTAAACAACAATATAAATCAACGTTTATTGGCGTAGTGATACCAGCGCCGATGTTATGGCGTGATTAGATGGTGAAACGCCTCCGCCCGGCAAGTGGAAGGTCGTGGGTTCAGGTCCCACCGAAGGCAGAAATATTTATTTTCTTTCGAACGTTTCACCATCTAATCACGCCATAATATCGGCGTTAATATCACTATGCCAATAAACGATTTATATCTTTGTTTAACTTAATCTGCTTAGTATTCGATTTGTTTAAATAACCCATATATAATTTGGAAGGAAAGGGTCCTTTTTTAGAGAAACATTAGCAAGAGGGAAATTTCAAACCCTAAATTACATTAACTTAAAATATTCAGTTATTAAAATTTAAAATAGGAATTAATTCTAAAATGACCTATCCCTCAGGCAACCAGAGCAAACTCTCACGCCAACAGATTTTCCATCATCGAGACAAAAATTCTCTCGTTTAAAAATCAAAGATATAAACGATTAAGTTGGTGAACGTGAAAAAATAATTGCAGTCCTTCTCCACCATTAATGGTAACTTTTTCAACAAATTAATTTTAATTACTTAAAAGTCACCCATGTGAAACACTTCTATAAATTAAGAAGAATTTCATAGCAAAACTTGAGAGCCATATTTACTTATATAGCCACACCATGCATCCTATTAGCAAATTTGTTATTTCCTGTCTATCTTATCCTCTTCCCTCGCACAAATAAGCATTTCAATGAATGCTACCATAATTAATAAATCTAGAAATAGTATATTATTAACAATCCATAAAATTGTCCTTAACTTCTTAATTTCTTATTGAATCTTCTCTTTCCTTTTTTTACCTCACTTTTCTATAATTTTCCTACCCTGAAAATTAAAAGCTACTTTTGCAATTATTATTGCTCAATGTTTAAAATTGGGTAATTAGATCACAGTTTATGTAAGGCCAGCTGCAGTACTCATTTTTTTTGGCTTCAGCAAGGATGTTTGAAAAATGTGTTTAAAATATTTAACATTGCAAAATATGGATTCCTTTTCTTTCGTTTTATTCCATATATTGATGACTTGATGTTTCTTCTCTTTATTTCAGTGCGGATGGCAACTACGAGGTGCGCTATAAATCTAACGTGCTGATCTATCCTCAAGGGGAAGTGATGTGGGTGCCACCAGCTATTTACCAAAGCTCATGCACCATTGACGTCACATACTTTCCTTTCGATCAACAGAAATGCGTCATGAAATTCGGTTCATGGACGTTCAACGGTGATCAAGTGTCCTTAAAGCTCTATAATGACAACTATTGGGTAGACCTTTCGGACTATTGGAAGTCCGGTACCTGGGACATTGTAGAGGTGCCGGCCTTTCTCAACTATCATAACCAGTCACGGAATGGCCAACCCACGGAGACTGATATCTCCTTTTACATCACCATCCGTAGGAAAACGCTTTTCTATACGGTCAACTTGATCCTGCCTACGGTGCTCATCTCTTTCCTTTGCATTCTCGTGTTCTATTTACCCGCCGAAGCTGGCGAGAAAGTTACATTAGGTATTTCGATTCTGCTGTCGTTGGTCGTCTTCCTGTTGCTCGTATCAAAGATTTTGCCACCGACATCGCTCGTGCTTCCGCTCATCGCCAAGTACTTGCTCTTTACTTTCCTTATGAACACGGTGTCCATCCTGGTAACCGTTATCATCCTCAACTGGAACTTTCGGGGCCCACGCACCCACCGCATGTCCAACTGGGTGCGGGTGGTGTTCCTCAAGTACCTGCCCATTATGCTTTTCATGAAACGACCTAAGAAGACACGGCTACGGTGGATGATGGAGATGCCAGGCATCCATCATCATTTCCACCACCACACTGGAGGTGGAGCCACTGGAGCAGGTGGAGGTTCGCCACCTGACCATCTCAAAAGTGGTGGCACGTGCCACAAGGGTGGTAGGGCTGGAAGCCCAAGAATGGACTTTGTAGAGTTGGCCGACATTCATCACCCAAACTGCACTGTAGCAAGAAATCCCGTGGTGGGTGGAGACGGCCACTTGAGGGACATGGAGGGAGTGGATACCCTCTCCCTTACACCTGAGGCTTATCGAGCCACAGAAGCAATCGAGTTTATAGCAGAACATCTGCGCAGTGAGGATGAGTACATTCAGGTAATTATTAATTTTTTAACACCATATATGTGTAATATTCTGGCGAATTTAAAAATGCCAGTGTTAAAAATTATATGCCTAGCGACACAAAAACCATCATTATTTGTAAAGATGTAAAACACGTAAGGTATATTTACATGTAATATATATAACACATTTTTAAGTTCACACATTTCTGAGTGCGACTGTAAATCTTCTCAACATGGCGCACTTTGCACAACGCTTTTACCACAAAATGATCTACGACATTTTGCATGCCGTTTCATAACCCACAAATAATGTCATAGGCCCTGTGAATCTTTGCATACTGCAATGGAACGCCGGTACACCGTTTGAAACCAAAAGATTAGAAGAATTAACTAAATCCGATACCTATCAGGTGTTCCTGATGGGTCACGTCGTGAATGAATACAAACATTCCTTTCGATTACCGGACATGATTGCTTGGCAGAGTACCTTCTTTGTGATGGTGTTTTGTCTACCCAAAACTGTCCGCGTTGTGAAGAGGATGATGCCATGAACAGGCTA
This sequence comes from Dysdera silvatica, assembly GCA_006491805.2. Classification (NCBI taxonomy): domain Eukaryota; kingdom Metazoa; phylum Arthropoda; class Arachnida; order Araneae; family Dysderidae; genus Dysdera; species Dysdera silvatica. The sequence goes on from QLNU02015270.1 coordinate 24,979,167, forward strand.
CCATTCAGTGATGCAAAACTCTTAGCGGGTTCAGTAGGACCGAATGATATTGGGAAGAAAGATACCAAATGAGATAATGACAGTATTTTATTGTGTTCTTTTAGACATTGAATGTAAATTTCTTTGATGTTGGGGAAAAAAGTTTATCCTGAGAAAGTATTATCATTTGCTTTATCAATAGGCAAAGATTTAGCCTATTTGAAGCAGAAAATTGATTGGTTTTTAGTATAGTTTAGCGCTTTTCATGAAATTTGGGTCAATTTTTTTTTCTCTTACTCACTTTTATAGTCATAAAGACGAGTTGACAGTTTTATACTCGCTTCTCTAGTCAATTATAAACCATTACTTGTTTAAAACGTTCATATTCTATTCGGTAGTAAAGCCTAAACTGGACTTTATCAAGGAGTTTAAATTAATGCATGCGTAAAATAAAAAATTCAAATGGTGATAATTATGTACATTTAGAAGATTTAATGTTCTAAAATATTTAGTTAATTTTGTTAGTTTTTAAATTTGTTTACACGATTTGTCTTTCGAGGATTAAATTTTAATCCATCACCCATATTTCTAGAAAGACGCAAGAATATCGTTGGCTTACGAGGATTATCATCCGGGGAGAAAAGTGAATTAATTCCATTTGCACTTCCTTCATCTTGAATTTAATCTTTTATGCGATTAATATTTAATACGGTTACATTTCCATTCATTGTTTTAAGAATTTCAGTTTCTGCGTCTTTTGAAGTTTATTATAAATCCTTAGAGTTACTGAATCAAAAATACTCTTTCGATTTAGCTTATAGAGCTGAATTATTAACGTTCACTGTTTAACAATTAATTTTAACTAAAGCTAAAATACAAATAGCTACCAAAAAGCCAAATAAAAGGACCCAAATGTATTGAAAATAAGTCACCATGTTTATTAATCTCGGAAAGTGATTTGAAATTAGATGATAATAATATTCCTGAGAGAAATATGAGCGATACACTGCGCAAAAATAATATTTAAAACAAATTACACACAAACGCAGTTTAATTTGAGCAGGAGAAACATTTTACAATTGTTTCGGTGGAAAATCAAGCGTCCACCATCGTCAGAAAATTCGTCCAAACTGATTTGTTGCCACTAAATCAAAAACGAAAAAGTGAAAAAGGCGAAAAAAGGTAACATAACAAAAAGCCTGATTTGTGTCGCCATCTATTGTGCAGAATGCTAAGTAAAAGGAAAAGGAACAATTATTGTTGGAAGAAGAAATTATGTTGATTGAAAGAGAGGTTTGTAACAAGAGGGGAAAAAATTGTTCTCAGATGGCTCGTTGACTATTGTACAGGAATTACTGAAGATATGAAAGGCCTCGAAAAAATTGAGATCTGAGGGTGAACGGACTTTTTCAATTATTTTTGCATCGGCAAAACAGAAACGATGGCCATGTTTCCATGAGTGTTTTACAATGGCCGATTTTTCAAAATCTTGTTTGTGAACGTACGATTGGTGCTCTTTGAGTCTGAAACTCAGGGCTCTACGCGTTTGGCCAACGTAGGACAATCCGCATTCACAATCTATTTTATAAATGCCAAAATTATTGTGGTCAGGAATCTGGTCTTTTAGTTGGGTAACACCAAGTTTGTTACCTGGCTTGAAAATAACGCGGAAATTAAATTTACGGAGGATGGAGGAGATTCTAGGTGAAAAATTCGGCACAAACGGAATGCAGATTGTTTCTTTGGTGGGAGCCGTTTCTTGGCACAAAGTGGATGTGAACTTGGGAACTCTGGATAATTTCTTTCTTGCGAGGTCGATCACCGACGGATGATATCCACGGTTTGAGGTGATGTTGCGTAAGTGTATAAGTTCTTTAGAGAGCGCTTGTTCAGTAGAAGACCAATCGAGCCAAAAGACCAAAGAGCACCAATCGTACGTTCACAAACAAGATTTTGAAAAATCGGCCATTGCAAAACACTCATGGAAACATGGCCATCGTTTCTGTTTTGCCGATGCAAAAATAATTGAAAAACTCCGTTCACCCTCAGATCTCAATTTTTCGAGGCCTTTCATATCTTCAGTAATTCCTGTACAATAGTCAACGAATCCATCTGAGAACGATTTTTTCCCCCTCTTATTACAAACCTCTCTTTCAATCAACGTAATTTCTTCTTCCAACAATAATTGTTCCTTTTCCTTTTACTTAGCATTATGCACAATAGATGGCGACACAAATCAGGCTTTTTGTTATGTTACCTTTTTCGTTTTTGATTTAGTGGCAACAAATCAGTTTGGAAGAATTTTCTGACGATGGTGGAAGCTTGATTTTCCACCGAAACAATTGTAAAATGTATCTCCAGTTCAAATTAAACTGCGTTTGTGTGTAATTTGTTTTAAATAATATTCCTGTTTGCATATATTTAAAAATAACTTGCTTGGACTTCCTTGTAAAATATTTTCCACAATTCTTAAATAACTTCCGATTGAATTAAAGATTTAGTTGAACCATATTTTGGGATATATAATATATAGTATAATATTTTATATATTAAATTATATTATATAATATTTATTACGTAAGATAATATTTTATTATATTACTAATTATTGTTTACTAAAATTGCTAAAAGACTTGAAAATCAGGATAAAATTTTATCATTCTATTCTCTGTACAAATCATGCTCTTCAAAACGAATTTTATACCAAAGGAAAGAGAGATAATTATTTCAAGGAAGTACAGTATTATCATTTTATTTCTATATATTTGACAAGAGGTCAAAAATATTATCGTAATATAGCATATTATTTTTAATTTAATTATAGAAATGATTGTATTTAGCACATAAGTGTAAAGTTAATGACATATTAATAAGATATTGCTTTGTAGTGTAAATTTAAAATGAATTATATTAGTAGGTTAACATTTGTGTAAACAACGTAACAATGTGAGGTTAAGGAATATTAATAAGTTTATCCTTCACTATGATAATGAATCGACGCCCGCGTTTGTATGCTCATACCGCCAAATAACGGTCAACACACAAAGCCAACAGGGTTAGTTTAATTAGGATTGTTTCATGGGGATTTTTATTATAATTATAAAGAAACACTCAATATTTAAGCTCATAATAGAGCTGTTTATGTATAAGAAAAAAAAGAGACATCGTCCCCGTCCTAGAGTCGAACCAGATTTCCTCCGTTGAGTTAAGAGTGCCTTAACCTCTAGACCAATGAGGACAGGAGTAAAGCTCCCTCGTATATGGAGTTGTAAAATATTATTATCCTTCTCAGGGATAAAGAAAATGCCAAATAATAGTCGGAAGACAAAGCAAACGATGTCTCCTTTTCTCCTATATTTAAACAGCTCTAGTATGAGCTTAAAACACGGTAATCCATTTATTATCATAATAAAAATCCCCATGGAAAAAAAATCACAAAAACTTGCTCCCATGTCTGTGTGTCAACGATTATTTGTTAGTTGTATTATCCCTGAGAAGGAAGAAGGGTAATAATATATTACAACTTCATATACAAAGAAAGGATGCGTTGTTCCTATCCTCGTTGATCGAACAGTTAAAGCACTCTGGGCTCAACGGAGGGACTCCGGTTAGAAAATAAGATGGGACGATGTCTCTTTTTCTCCTATATATAAACAGCCCTAGTATGAACTTAAAAATTAGGTGTTCCTTTATAATCATGACAAAAATCCCCATGAAATATTATAATTAAACTCACCCCGGTGGCTTTGTGTGTTGACCATTATTTGGCAATTGTGTTATCCCTGAGAAGGGTAATAATATCTTGCCCCTTTATACTTCATGGTACAAATTTAATAAAGCGCTAGTAAGCTAATATTTTTCAGCGTAACATTACTAAAATATTCATAAGATGGTGCTCCATAATGTAATGTTAAGGAAGCATTAGTAAGCAAAGGTTTTACAGGATAAACTTGGTGAAATATTAGTAAGTTTATGTTTCATAGTATAAAATTAATGATGCATTAGTAAGCTAATATTTTATAGCGTAACATTACTAAATTATTCGTAGGATAGTGCTCTAAACTACAACGTTATGGAAGCGTTATAAAGCTAAGGTTTTATTGTGTAAAATTAATAAAATGCTCGCTAATAATTCATTGTCTAAAGTTAATAAAGGATTAGTAAAACCATTCGGGAGGTTATTGCATTCTGTCTGTTTTTGGCCGAAGTTGTCCCCAAGCTGGAGGCTGCTTTGGTGCAAAACCAAAAGCCTTAATACCATATTATACTTTACCTTAAATACCATCTACTACAACGAATCAATCGGTGGAGGCTAAAGCATCGAAGATGCCGAAGATGTGATTAATTTGAATACTCACATTTTCCTCCTCTCTCCCTTTCCGTTTTCTGCTCACTAACGGAAGATTTATCTCGGGAAGGCTTTACTAAGAACAAAAATAATTCGGAAAATAATCCCAGAAAGGGAAATTGGGGCTGGCCAAGAGGATGGACGACACCCCAGAGGACCGTTCGGTCGAAATGAGGGTCTGTTGCGGACCTTCCCTTGAACTCCCGAGAGAGAAGCTCTTAAAGATGAAGTAAAAATCAATTTCTACGTGTAGAAGTGGATTGAAATAAATCCGTGTCGCATTTTCTGACGAGATTATTTATTCCAATTGTGAAATTCTTGTGAAATATATATATGCATAATAATATATATGTGTGTGTGTAATATATAGTATTTTAACTATTTTCTTATTAATTAGGTCTGTCAGACAGATCCCGAAATATAGTCTTCCTTTTCTTGTATTACTTACCATACCTAGCTTAATACTGTATAAATATTATAGTTTATCCTTTATAAACTAATTTAATTTTAATTTAATAAGATGAGAATAAAAAAAGAGAAAGAACAGAGGGGGAGCATTATTTTGCACAACGGCAAAAATGTTCATTATGAGTGTGTTTTGGGTCTAGGGATTGTTTATACACCTTGATTGTATTTACTATGGACCGGTTTCAGCTCCAGATTAAGTTACGTTATTGGCAAATAAATTAAATGATAATTTTAAACAGAAAATGTAACGTATAGAATTATTACTTGCATGTTATGTATAATGTTAAATAAACTGAAGTTAATTATGTCTACTCTGGATTAATATATACATGATGTTAATCACATTTAAATAGATGTATCTGTGTAATCAATATTTGTTGTATATACATATGGTGAAAAACAAATTAATATTATTGTTATAATTAAGCAGAAATTTTAGAAAAATTCAGTATATTCTACTGAAATTTCGCATATCGTTGCCATATGAGAAACGAACATTTACCTTATACTATATGTATCATCACTAGATGGAAAAGCACTAGATTTGGGAGGGGCTGAATTTCGATTTTTTTGAGGGGCGAGAGGTTCTGAATACCTTAAACAGCCTTTACTTTCTACTTTTTCAACATTAACTTTTTCATTTCGGAAGCGGTGATAGCCCCATCCGCTCCCGCGCTCCGCACGACCCTTTTAACAAGGGAATTGTTGGACATTTTAACAGTTAATTTTTAATTATAACAGCAATGTTATTAAAGGGTTTTCCTATAACCGAGAAGTATGGTTTTTTGAAAATATCAGAAAATTAGCGCCTTTGGCGCGTCAATACGCCAAAAAGACAAACGAAAGATACAAGCCTGGACGGCCATATATAAATAACAGGCGACTTTAACATTCTATCAACCATTTTTCACTCTGTATCCGATTTCCATTAACTTACTTTTGTTTTATACCAAAGTGCGAGCTGCTGATATTTTCTATATTCACAACAATATATGCATAAGTGGTTATCAGATGTGGGGACTTCTGATAACCCCTGTATAGCGTTTAACGCCAACTCTAAACATATGCAAATATTAGAAGTCGGTATTATTTAACATTTTATTCATGGAATCGTGTAATAAGTGCGTGTGTTTTCGTGTTGTTGGTGTATTTACGCTCCAGTCTCCTGACATTTGGAAAATGCAATTCTTTCCGACTATGGGAAAACCATTTTACACCATTGCTGTTATAATTAAAAAATTGGCTACTGAAATCTCCAACAGTTCTCTTATCAGCAATGTAGTATCGTGATGGAATAGGGGCAGATGAGGCTACTGTCACATCCGAAATGAAAAAGCTAACATTGAAAAGCAAAAAATAAAGGTCGTTTAAGGTATTTAGAACCCCTAAAAAAATCAAAGTTCATCCTCCACCAAAATCCAATCCTGCGTATGCTAGTGGTTTCCCATCTAGTAATTTTTCACATACATGTGCTAACTGTATATGAAATTTCAGTACAATCTACTGAATTTTGTAAAAAATTTTGCAATTTCAAAGGGCTATAACCTTTCTCTCAGATATCAGTTGGAAAAAATTTTCGCCCTACTATTTTTCATTTGACAATCTCTTCCTTATGTTTAGTCTTAATAATGCTCTTACTCATATTTGATGTATAACTATCTATTGTTACACACGTTAACTATCTGCAGGTGAAAAAAGAGAAAGATCTGTTTAAACAAAATACATAAGTCTCGTTTTTAATTTTTAAGTATTGGTATAAGAGAGAGTAGAAAGTAATGAAGCAACGCGTACTTTCATAAACCATTACGCTTCAATGTAATAAGATTGGAACAAGTCACTCTTTCCAATTTTTCAACAGCGTTCTAAAGAGTTCCGTGACTAGCATAAACTAATGATTGTCAGGGGAAATTTTTATCGTTAAAATTTATCCAAAAAAGAAACAGATATCAAATTGGAGATTTCACAAATAAGACTGGGGAACAAAAAAAAAATCATTTATCTTTTCACATCTTCAATAGCGTGATATTGGAATATCGGTTTATGACCTGTCCGAGATGAAAATGCGATGGGGAAGGTATTTTAGAACTTAAGAGTTATATACATTAAGAATTTTTTGGCCATACAATTAGCGATTTTCAAATTTTTACTTTGCCTACCATCATTAATGGTTTTCCATGAATGCCGTCAATATTTTCTTCACCGAGGAATAAATGAAAATTTACTAATTTCTATCTTTTACTTAAAGATTAAAAAATAATGCGAAAAATATCAAAAATTTTTACTGAGAGTAACGCAAATTAATTTTGGATTTAATGAATATATTTAAATTTTCATTTAAACAAAATAAACAAAAGCATTATGTCCATTTCTCTGAGCAGTTAAAATTTTAAATTTTGTTAAAGAAAAATAAATTAAGACGTATAATATTTTATATCTTAATATCGTATATCTAT
>QLNU02015270.1:24993169-25008553 GCA_006491805.2 Dysdera silvatica
AGACGATACTTGACCTACATGCATATCTATATAGAGGGAAAGTAGCACGTAGGGGCTCGAAAAATCTGTTGCTGGCCCGATGGAACACTACATAAGTAATATTCCATTGCAGTAAACCATGCCCCCCCCCTCACCTAACGCCAGCCGTGACTAAAATATATATTATGAATTATACATAGATTGTAATAAATTTATGTCAGTTTATGTGCATTTCAATAACATCAAATAACTTCGACATTTTTATCGACATCTGAGATTTCTTTGACCTTGTCAATATTATTTGACCCCAGTTCGGACCAATGCAGTATTAGACAATTACTTATCAGTAATTACAACACTTCAACACTGAAAAATTCTACGTTCTGATCTATCAGACCATTGCGAACAAGTTTAACATAGGAAGTTGTGTTTGGAAATGAAACCGTGCGGTGCTACAGCAACGTGACCAACACACAAAGAAAGGAAGTCGAAAGCGGTGTTAACATGACTTTATTAACAAACTTAAGGCTGCGTTATGAAGGAAAAAGTCATAGTTACATCATAGAAGATGTTCAAAATTCCTTCCATTTTCCACAATGCGGGCTTGACAACGTCGCCGCATGGAGTCTCGTACGCATTGAAATTGGCCAAGTTTTTCACGGACACGTGCCGCTGCTTCCACGATCCTGGCGACAAGGTTGAAGTCGGATGTTACAGGTGTGTTGTGTACCAGAGACTTCATGTATCCCCACGGGAAGAAATGCAGGGGTGTGAGGTCGGGGGATCGTGGTGGTCATGCCACTGGTCCGCCTTTGCTAATCTAGTGATGAGGATAGATCCAATCAAGGTAGGCCGGCACGTTCGTGCTGAAATGGAAAGTGGGGAGGGGGGCATCATTCTGAAACCAGATGTGTCGACGTGAAGCTGCTGGAACTTCAGCCAACAAATTCGGCAACACCTCTTCTAAAAAAATCTTATAAATATAACCACTCACGTTTTTAGGTAGTACGCAAGGACCAATTAAAAAGTCAACGATAATACCAGCCCACACATTTGTACTAAAGCGCTGTTGGCTTGCATGGGCACATTCACTTCTTGAGTTGTCGTGCACCCACATATGCATGTTAGGCAGGTTGAGGATACCGTCTCGTGAAAAAGTCGCTTCATCAGTAAATAGAATCGACGATGGAAATGCCCGTTGTGAGAGACTTGTATCCAAATACCAACGTGCGAATGCAACACGTTGAGGATAATCGACTGCGCCCAGTGCCTGTACTCTTTGAATGTGGTACGGGTGTAGGTTATCCTCGTGCAATATACGCATAACGCTGGAGCGAGACACACCAAGGTCGTGTTCGATTGCTCTTATACTTATTTGCGGGTTCCTCTCAATTTCCCGTAACACAGCTTCTTCTATGAAAGGTGAGCGTGTAGTACGTTGATGGCTGACGAGAGAGGATACATGGAAAGCATCTGCCTCATATAATCTGCGGTGCAATTGTCCAAACAATGAACGACTTGGCAGACGTCTGTTTGGGAAGCGCTTTTGGTACATGCGTACGGCGGCACGTCCATTTCCATCCACGGCGCCATAAACGTAATGCATATCTGCCAATTCACTGTTACTGAACCGATGCATCCTTCTCCTGCAACGCCCTCACCTGAAATGATCCCGCTTCCCCGTCTCCAGTACGCCTGCGAACATCGCCCTCTAACGGTCGCCTTTCCGGACACAACTTCCTATGTAAAACTTGTTTGTCATGGTCTGACAGATCAGAAAGTAAAGTTTGTAAATGTTGAAGTGTTGTAATTACTGATAAGTGAATATCTCATACTGTATTAGACCGAACTGGGGTCAAACAATATTGACAATGCTAAAGAAATCTCAGCTGTGTCGATAAAAATGTCGAAGTTATTTAATATTATTGAAATACATATAAACTGACATAAATTAATTACAATCTATGTATAATTCATAATACATATTTCAGTCAGGATCGGCGTTAGGTGAGGGGGGTATGGTTTACTGCAATGGAATATTATTTATGTAGTCTTCCATCGGGTCAGAAAAGAATTTTCGAGTCCCTACTACGTGCTACTTTCCCTCTATACAGATATGAATGTAGGACAAGTATCGTCTAGGGGCGAAACTTCTCCTGCGTGCATATGTGTATACAGGGGAAGTAGCACCAAGTCGCCAAACAGAGACAGGCCGCCGTCCGTTGGCGTTAAATAATTTTGGAAATTCTTTAAATGGCGCATTTTGCCATATGTGGTAACCTTGAATGCGCTGGATGCGAACACTAAATTCACAGTAGCGGCCAAACGACTAATTTTAGGAAAAAGTGACTAAACAAAAATTGTTTATTTTCATGTCCTCTACCTGCTGCATACACTTAGCAGTTCACAATTCATTTCCAGTGTGCTAAAAAAGGCACTTTTATGCTTATTGCTGACTATGTGGTACACAGATCCGGATCAGAAAAGGGAATTCCGGATGTTTTTGTCTCTGCTGTGTTATTAGGTGAATCACTTAAATTCTGTGTGGAAAAAATATTTTAATTGATGTAATTGGTTACGCAGCCGCGAGGTGGACGTATACACTAAATTCACTCTATTGAGAAACCGGTTCCGTTTCGGACATGCGTTCCATTGGCCGATACGTTTCATTTGTCCTCTACAACCCCTAGAAGTTTGGAAACGACCTTCTGGGACACCCTGTATTATTATAATAAGGTCACATCCATATTAAATAACTTTCATTATACAGTGTAGCAAGTTCGGCCCTGGCTATAGCGATAAATTGTCAATAAAGATTTTTTTTCGGTCTCTAGGTTATCGTTATAGACATGTTATACTGTATTTCATATATAAAATCTTATTTGCATTCTTTAGCACATTATTGAAACTAATCGCGCTAACCAATGAAAAATTATTAATCGATAATAAAGAACACATATTTCTGCATGTTTAATCTCATTAAACATATTACATAAAATTTCCCTTAATATGAATATGAATAATTTATATAATAGAATACTTTTACAAAAGCTTTATAAGAGCGAATACTTATAAAAATATTACAGTTCATTACAATTTTGAAATGATTCTGCATTCACATGTCAACGCATAAAATATTTTGGATGCATTCTAAATCTTCTCTTATTCGGATTTGCTCCTATTATCTGTCACCAAATCGTAACTGATGTATTAGCATTAATTTCTTGTTGACATATGCGTTAGTTCAGTTATATTTACTTATAATAAATGAAGGCATGATGGCATTAACCTAGTGACCAGATACATCTAATGTTTGTATAAAAGATTTAAGAAAATGTATAAATGAATTCTCTTTTCCTTCGCAGATTCGGGAAGATTGGAAATATGTCGCCATGGTAATAGACAGGTTGCAACTGTACATATTTTTCGCAGTGACGACAGCTGGCACCGTGGGCATTTTGCTGGACGCCCCACACATCTTCCAATACGTCGATCAGGACAAGATCATCGAAATCTACAAGGGTAGATCCAACTGAAGTAAATAGAAGCTTACAAAGGCAATGACGTCGTTACTTGTCTCTTTCAGGCCTGTTTATCAGGAACACGGTTATTCATCCAACACGTGGTTCTAGCGCTTAGTGGATCGTTTCTGATGCACTTTTTACACGATTTACGAGTGGTGCATACCCACCTGGAAATAGGCGGCGTGTTGTTATATGTTATTTCACAGAGTCCTTTACAAACGGGTACTGAACACACATGATATATATTCATCAATATACTACTTAGCAGTTTTCACAGCCAGTGGTTTGCGACAAATCCTTCTTATCCATTTTTCCCACCTTTCACCCCCTTTTTCCCCATCCCTTCAAACTTGAGGTTAGATAAACAATTTTACGACATTACTTGATTTTTCTTTCGGAGTTCGTTTACGTGGTAGATTTGATTGGCAACGTCGGAAAAAGTATCGAACTATGAAACATTTGATATACGGCTGCAGAAGTTTGATATCGCATCGGATCTAAAGAAACTGAGAAGAATTGGAAGACGAAGATGAACGGGAAGTGATGCGGAACGCTGCGTCTTCTTGCTAGGCGCTGCGCCAAGAAGAAGTATATGGCGCTATTGCCAAGTTTCGATTTTACTTAAATAATCATATTGATTTCAAGTGGTATTTGTACATACTTGCACATTTGTTATGCTTGTAGATATTGCATTGTTTGCCATTATAATGCTATGCAATTTATTTTGGATGTTGTTTTCAAAAAGAGAAAGATATGCCTACTTTTTTTCCAAGAGCAAACGAGAACAAAAACGATGGCTTACGAGCTATAATTTCTACGTATTCACAACTAGTATTCACAACCTAATTCTCTAAATTTTGTTTTTCACCTAAAAGAACAAGTTTTATTAATTTTCTTTACGACATTAACATCAAAGGTCGAACAAATGTTGTCCACGTTAAAATTCCTGGAACGTGTATATAAAAAACATGTGATTTCTTTGTTTCGATAAGTGTTTTCTCAGTTGAGACAAAGGTGTTTCTATTGGCTGAAGATGACTTTGTTTCATCTTGTTCTATTACATCGCTGTTGCTCATACATGTTGGTATGTTTGGCATATGCAGTGTTATCAATCTGCCGTTTGCGAGGGGTAGAAGAAACTCACCGATCTTCTTCATGCCACACTTTTTCACTGTCCTTTTCCAGCCCGAAGTTTAGATTCGGCAAATGCTTACACTTTGCTATTGTAGATTTGTTTGATTACGAAACTTCCCCGAGTTCAGCAAATGCAACAAAAGGAAAACGGCTCAACTGTGACTTTGCTATACTTTTTTGTAATCATTGTTTATGTTTGGTGATCGTTAGACCATTATATTTCAAGAGCAAAGAAAATCCCTCCTCTGTAAATACGACTTTTTAAAATTGGCAAGACGTGTTTTGATTCAGCATATGACACATCTATTTAGGTTAACATGTTTCGTATTTGTAAAGAACGTTAGTTGATGGCGTTCAAGAAATTTGCAAATTCCCCGCTGTCGTCTTTTTCAAAAATTTAGTCTAAAACAAATGGGTGGTGATCGGCTGCTTTTCCGTTTGGAAATCGCTTCCCATTATACTGCTATAAACCCACCGAGAATAATTGTGTCACATTTCAAAAGACTAGTTTATACAAATTTAATACCTTGTGGCACACTGCCGTCGTGGTGTAACGATACGTATGCAAATGAAATATAATGCAATCAAGGTCCGAAAATGGGATTCAACTTGACAATGTGTGATTGCGAATGCATTAGCATGTGCATGGGATTCAGGTGCTCAAAATATGTTGTGTTTTTTGCTGTCAATACAGAAATTCAAAGATGGACTGAGAGAGAAATGAGTTTCACATTATAAGAAAATGTTACCAATAATTATAAATTGTACATTTTTCAGTAAAGAATAATTATAATAGGAAGCGGTAAATATTAAAAAATTGACCACTAGCATAAATATTGAATTTTTTCAATTTAGGAAACAGGTATTTCAAAAAGAAAAACATGAGAATTTTGTCATTATCTCTTGATACTTTCTGTTTTGCTAGTGATGAATAAATCAAATGAGATTGTTTGTTCCACAGTGATATTAAAAACTTAAGGAAATTTAGTTTTTTATTTCCTTTCTGAAATTTCGAATAGCACGTATCAAAATTCACTCTTTTCAACCATGGCACATAAAACCACTCATAATTAATGTAACACATAGATCAAGACATTAATTTTCATTTCAAATACTCAAGTCAGATATCCACAAAATACCATCACAATTCTCCCTATTTTCAGCACTTGTAAAGAAAATTTATTTAGCAAAAATCAGGCCTTGAACTTAAAATGCAAGTCGATATGAATATTTCTTCCCTCCAAAACGTATGTTTAGGAATATTATGTGTTATTTATATATGTACAAATTATTGTAATTTGAAATATATTTTCTTCCCATAACGAAATTGGATAAAATTAAGTTAGCCCGGGTTTATAATCCATACCTTACAAGTACAGCAGAATTCCAATTACTCAAATTTGGTTTAAACAAAATGGAGCCTGTTTTCCATATTTTTTATTTTACAGTTGTTTATTATGGTTTTCGGCAAAAACGCATGTATTCATTTACTAATGTACTTCAAAACAGTTATTAACCCTGACCAGTTCGTAGGCCCATGTCTATATACTTTTTATGCAGTTTTTTATTATCAAAAAATAGTTTAAAAGTATATATTTATACGCGTTTTTTTAATGAATGCTCTAATTTTTTCTTACATATTTACGAGGAAAAATGAAATTACAGATTATCGTAATCCCCTTAATTTCTTGTAATCGTGGTTCCACCGTAACAAATGAACTTCATCGGAGCTTTTAAAATACGCAACATGCCGTCCTTTTCAAATATGCAATATTTCAATAACAAAAAAATTCCAAAATACTGCACAAAATTGCAACATTTATTTATTTTTGGGCAGCTACCTCCTTCTCATGTTATATGAACGAGTTTAAGATGACCTAAAAGTGCAAATTTTAATTTCTCCAATTTTGCATAGCGCTTTCTGAAATTTTTAGGTAACACATATTTCTATATAGCAAAATAGCATACCAAGTTTGAACTTGCTGGCATTATTTTATTTTTTTTTTATTTTTTTTTTATTTTTTAAATATTGTTATTATTATTAGCCAAAATTATTCTATGCAGTGCATTTTTTGATTAGGAACTTCAAAAAAAGTTTTATAGTGAGTTTTTGATAGTGGTAATAAGAACTTTTTATGATTAGTATGTATCTTTTAATTATATCTTACATAAAAATATATTACGTTAACATATATAGAAAAATAACTACATTTTCGAAAGTCAAAAATTATAAAATTGATTAAAAATATGTGTTGGCATCAAAATCCTAAAACCACTTTGTTTATTCACTTTACTTTGTCCAGATATAAAATTTTCAGAAAAATTCGGATAAAATTCAATCGTAAAGAGCGTTTTCCATAGTAAAGGAAAATAGTGAAAGGCGTTTTACTTTACCATAATTAACTTCACCATAATTTTTTTAACTTTACCATTATTAACATACACTTTATAAAATTACATAATGGTCATTAAGCTTTAAAAATGGACGAATTTTAATTTTTTTTACAAAACAGTAAAAAAGGTTGATTTAATTTCTTAAAAACATTAAAAAAATGACATTTTTTGATAAAATTCAAAATGTTCATTTATAGGTTACCTTAAATGAGGTGTAATTAATTGACGGGAATTTCATAAAGATGTAAACTCATCTCCAAGCCCTTTATTGTAGAGCACTTATGACTTAAAATTGTACTCTGGAATCTTCCATGGAGAGGGATGACCCATATTCTTTATATTTTACCACTTATTAAAAACTTTTAAGTGCTCTGCTTTCACTCTTTGCAGTCGGTCATTTTAGTAGTGCCGGGTTAATATTTTATGGGCCTGGTGCGGAAAGATTGAATGAACTATTAAAAAATGTGGCCCTTGCCATATTCTGTCAATAAATGACGAGTTTCCTTTAAAGTTCATTATTTTAATATTTTGCATTATCAATAAATGAAAATTTGTAGACCAATTATAAATAAAGAGGGTTATAATAACGCTTAAATTTAAATACCAGGCCTCTGCCAAGGCCCCAAAATTAGGTGATCATAGGCCCGTACCCACTTGGCCTATACGTAAATCCGGCACTGCATTTCTTCAATACCACTGATAGCAAAATAATGTTTTACTATTGCTCAATTAGCTGACATATATTGCGCGAACTTTATGCAGAGAGGATCACCTTATTGTAAAAAAGTAAATATTATTTAGAACGCTTTCATATTTGAAAGGAAAATTGAAAATTTATCATACATTTCATAAACTAAAAATGAATATTGATGCCTTACAATTATGAACCATTTTATTTTCTTTCGAAATCTAAGATTATCTTTTAGTGGATGAATCACACTGCACTCCTGTGAACATTGCTCAACTACGCTGATTTTGATCATTTATTATTACACACAAATTTTCACATTGACATGACAAAACTTGCCTTGTTTGAGTATTAATATTATTCCAATATGAGCGCATAAACAATGTTTAAGAACTCTTCTAACCATAATGAATTAAAATAAAAATAAATTTTAATTTAAAAGTAAAAATGAAGATTCAAGATAAATCTTGTTTGCTTTTCTGATTTCTCACGATAATGTGTTGCGAGTCATTTCGAACGAGTAAATTAATAAAAAATGTAAATTTTCAAATAAAGTTACTACTTGTGTATAGTCTCAAAAATTACCACACTTTTATGTACATTCCCAAGCAGAGTTTAAAGCTCAATGGAATTTACTTATGAGTTGGTGTCTCGTAAAATTTATTGTGAAATGATTGTCATGAAATTTATTTTCAATGAATTCTGTATAAAATTTATTTGTGAAATAGGTTCATCGTCACAACTTTGTGACTAATCAATGTAAAAACTGAGACTTATTATATCCATTTTTCAGATATATGTGATGCTAAATAGAATTCAGTTTCAATGACGTTGTGTACCGTATCGGTGAATTTTAAAATTTGATTTTAATATGGTCTTCCCATTAAAGGACATCGACGTTCGTCGTTCTATTTATCTCTTTTTGCAAACTGATTTATAAAATTATTATGTATTTTGTGGCAACGAAATTTATTTGGTATGTTATGAGATGTCTAACACGGAATGAAAGCCTCCTGTTCGTAATTGGTGTAAAAATTCAGAGTGTAGGAAAAAGCTTTATATTAAAACGTAACTGTTTTCAACTCTTTGCTTCTGGCTCTTCTTTCTGATATTGTAGGATTTGAATTCGACCTATATTCCTTAAAAGTTAACCTATTTTAAAAATAGAAACTCCAGTAATAAAAATCTCCGTCTCCAGCGCTTGAAATATTTTGAGGAATTTGACAATTTTAACAGGCCGCATCTTTGCAAAACATAAATATCTCTACAGGACCGTGCACAAAAATGAACAGTTTGGGGGATAAATTCCTCACATAAATGATGTTATTAGTAGTAATATAATATGCTTTATGGGAGAAATTTCGCTTCTATCAAAACCCTCTCGTTTTTGCCAAAATGCCACCCCTTCCTGTTTTACAATTTCGCCCAGTGGCTTGCATCAATAGCTCCTTATTTTTTTCTGTTTTCACATGTTAAGCATCTGAAAACAATATATTCAATATTTAATAAAATGTTTACTTTAAAATAAAGCGCATAATATAGAAACATACTTTCAGCTTCATTTAAAGCTCTGTAAAATACTAAAATATATGGGAAACTAGGTATATTTGACCCAATATTCATTTAATGATTTTCAATTTTTTTAGTTAATTTATGGGTATGTAAATGCTGAATATTAATTAGTACGTCGGTAAGTCGTACAGTATGTATCGATATCATTATAAAGTGCTTAAGCTAAAAGCAGTTATATATGGAATTTAAAAAATATAAAATCCGGGTCAATTATCCCCAGACACTTTGATACTTGACCCATTAGTTCGACCTACTAGTTTGAAATTGAAAACCGAAACCACATTTACATGAGAAAAAACAACTAACAATTTATTGTATAAAATTAATACTTTTAATTTTTATCGTAATAAGTTCAACATTAGTAATTTAAAATTTGATTGATTCTGTAAACAAAACAAACCAAAAATAAGAAAATATCATGTAATTAATTCAATTTTAAATATGAACTTATGCTTAACCATGAAACTTGTAATTCGGTCATTCCATGACAAATGGTAAAGGGGTCCACGCTCTTTGAGTTTGCTGAAATTTTAATAGGTAGTAGACTAGTCCAAGAAATGGACATGTTATATGTGAATATTTCAAACACGCAATAATAAATAACGAGGGAGATATGGCCACGTTTTTGAAGAACCCCTCCAAAAGCAGAGCCGAACACCAAGTGAATATTCAAAGTTTCGGTGCCAATAACTTGACAGCCAAAGTCGCTGTTGATCAGAAAATAAGCATTCCACTTTAGCTTCATGTCATGAATCAGAAAATGTCATTCTGAAAACGTAAAAGATATTTCCCTCTTCGCAATATGGACTGAAAGTTGTCAAAAAAACTCCATTTTCAAATTTACGTCCCAACTTCGGGCTCATTATTTTTAGAAATGACAATTGGAGAAACATGCCATTTGGTATACTTAAGCCGAATATGTAACTTAGTGGATTATGAAATTAACAGCCTCATTATTTAATTAAATATGGAGATATTGCGCTACAAATATGTTGTAAGACACAAAATCCTCAAAAGTGACTTAGGTTCAGCCTCAAATATCGAAAAATGAGCCTTCTCAAATTCTAATTTTTTTAGCATCATTAGAAAGAGCAGATTTTGAACTACTTGAAAAAGCGTTTTCCATTCTAGAGACTGTTCTGCTAAGACATCAAAAAAAGGGTTAGATATTCTTATAAAATATGCGCTGTCGGAGTTCGTGCATATGGTTGCTTAATTCCAAACAGCGCTAAGTAACAATATTATTAATAAAAATCAATGTTATCAATAAGTAATAAAATATCATTATTAATAATTATTACTTCATCAAGTTTGATTTTTCTTCAATTCTGAGCAAAATAATTTCTGTCAAGCCGTATTGCCCTGCTGTTGAAGTAATGAAGCTTAAATCTTCACAATGATGTGCTGTTCATGAATCCAGCAAGTATCACGCTTTTTCGGCCATTGAAATGATTGCACATGACAAAAAGGATGCACAAAGATGATAAATGTATCATTCTTTTAATTCGAAATGTCATATACGCTACCAATGCACCGGTGATTGTCTTAAATACCAGTTACATGTAGATCGGGGTAAGGTTCAGAATCGATGTAAAAGGAATATGCCTTTCAACACGTTGGTCGATAGAGGCAATAAAAGAAGTTCCGTCATTTGATACACGGCTGGCATGGATAAACTTTGTATCAACAGGTATAAACTGCTGATTATCTCATGTTCCAGGAATTGTGTTATAACCTTCGAGCCGTTCTTCTTGTGCTTCCCCCATTGTTTCTATTTCTTCAGTTGATGTAAAATAAAGTTTAATTTCACAATTATGTTGGTCATAAAATTTAAATAAGTTAGCAAGTTTCAGGTTTGGGTGTTCAAGCGTACGTCGATGACTATCTCCAGTTGCTAATTACTGAAATGTCATACCAATTCCGTCATATGGTGATTTGCTATGACTTGTCGCTAAGAAATTCGACTCTGCACTTGTGTGGAAGTTTCCTTGATCGTGACATGTTCGTGAATTTCGATTAAATTAACGAAGTTAATACTTCCTTTTCATCACTATAATGAAAAACATCAGAGCAATTGTTTAAAGTAATTGAAAGAATACTTCCAGCCTGCTAGGATAGTGATTCTCAGGGTCTTCCTAAATCTTTTTTTTTTGTCAAGACTCCATTCAAGATTATCACTGGGTGAGTAGTCAAAACACATTAAATCCCTTCACTGTTTATTACAAAGTGAACGTTCGAGAACTTCGATGTCTTGTATCTTAGTACAATGGTTTCTAACCTGGGCGTTGTGACCTTCAAAGAGGTCGCAAACTGATTTCTTGTGGATAGCTGCAACTATTTTAGTTGCAATTGGTTGTAATAAGGAATTTCATACCAAAAACATTCCAACGCTTTTATATTCAATAGAGTACATTGCAGTATTCTACTAATGGTTGTCAACTATTATAATAACATTAATATATATATATATATACTCTTAACATAATACATATTATACATGAATATATATTATAATACATGAATTACATATATATAATACATGCATTATAATTTTGTATTTAATGTGTTTTCTTTACTCTGTTAAAAATGCTTTTATAATTAAAATGTGGTTGGCATTGGATAGAGGGAGGGGGGGTTGCAGACTATTTGGTTACTATAAAAGGGGGAGGGATTGTGACTTGAAGGTTGGGAAGTACTGGACTAGAGAAACTACTATTTTATACTATGTGGGATGATTTTTAATGAGATTACGCGTGCGTTGAGGAAAGCTGAAATTTAGGCCTTCCACGAGACAGCTACTACTTAACATAATTTGTTAGAGTGAAAGACGGCATTCTAGCGGAATAATTGACAGGAACTATTTATCAAACGTCGTGCAAAAACTATGAAAAAGCATACATTGGTGAGACGGAAAAGAACGGACAGCTGGTAAGACAGAAACCACATTTCGTAATTGGAAAAAGGAACATCATCGTGCTATGGAGAAGGGTGAGATCTCTAGTCTTCTAGAGTTCACTATGATTAGGAGAAAGGGCATGTTCCTGATTGGAAGGCGTAAAAATGTACTTTATAAAAATGTTATTTTTCGCCCTTGTAGATTTTTTTTTTTAGTTTGGGGGACACTTTTTGATTACTTAATTGGACACAAAATCTATTCTTGAATCATACAAGTTTTGTTCAAAAAGATGGGAAAATCCAACATAAGAGTTTGGGAAAAACCTTGGCGCGGGACTGCTCTGGGTAAAAACCAAAAAAAAATATTTACGCTTATTATCTTTTACATAACATGTATTTCCTAAATATTAAAACCCGTGATTAAATTGATCTCTTCTGCATTGTCCAAATGCTTAGATGCGTGCTGTTCAGAGAAAAGTAAATAGCATGAAACGAAAAGCTTCTATTTGATTTCTGCAAATGTAATTATTGATATATATGATTTCTTAATCTTGTCGAATAGTCATAAATAAAAAAATATTTTTAATTAACTTTGCTGCAGAAAATTTAGCGCTAAACATTTGTTTACTAAAACAGTAAAACAAAATGGTTTAATTAAATTCAGTGAATATATTTTTGACATTAAATTAAATGTCAAATTCCAAAAACAATAACGAACACATACGAAGAAAATTAAATTCAATAGTACACCTTTCGATTCCAGGAACATTGAATTTATAAGGCAAAATCATCAATTTAAACTTTGAGCTCTAGTAATTAATATTTCCTCATTTAATACTTTTATAAATAACATTAAAAAAGTGACAAAACTATCAATTCGTTTGTTCACTAGATTTATTTTGGAGGCTCTATTTTATAATAAACTACTGTTATCTGCAACCTAATTAGTTTTATTCAATTTAAATGCTTAATTCTCAGCTAAACACTTGCTTACCGCTCAATTTTTACTATAAGTTTTAAAACAGCACTGCAAAATTTCGCTTCTGCATTTCTTTTATTGTTTAAATATTGCTAGTAAGTACATCATTCTAAAGCAATTAATTTTGAATTCTTAATTACAATCCCTCGATTGTGGCACCTTTTAAATGCGAACACTTTGAATTTCAGATTAATTGTCTGGCATGGGAACAGAATAAAAGAGCACGACACACCTAAAAAAATTTAACACCCAAACGATCTAATAAAATGCATGCATTTGTTTATTCTTTTCTTTTTCTGGAAATAGAGTACTTGGCCTCCATTCTACACCTGTAACTTCCTGTTTACACTGTATACAACCCGTTTGCGCTGTGTCTAAACCGTAATGTATGAATGTTGCACTTTACGTGTCTACATAAATATTACAAGAGAGAAAGTGAGTAAGTGTGAACCGTAGCTCAGATGGCAGAGTATCCCCCATGTAATCGGTGGATCCCTTGTCCAGGTCTCTGAGACCTATGATCATTTTTTTCCTCTCATTTTTCTGTGTGATTTTTTGATTTAACTATATTTACGCTGACCTAATCCAGACGAAATTTGCATGGGTTTCATGGTGAAATAAACTATGTGCATTTAGTTGTTTCCTTGGCGAATAGCTTACTTCATAGGGAACCCCTTTCGCTGTTCACTGCATTTAGATGTAAGACCTATAGGAGATGATAGTGCTTGACTTCCTGATCACGAATATGTAATCATTTGTCTGCTAAAATGATATGACAATTTTTTATGAATATTTGAAGTCCAAAAATTACACTTTTTTCGCCAGGTTTAATATTTTTTAATCGCACTGTATGTGAGCAAAAACAGGTTTGAAGTCTGTAAAATTATGACGGATCATCGTATTTAACGGATAAACAAAAATTATGTCTCAACTAATCCAAACCGTGTAAAAAAATTAATATGAAAAATGAACTTTTAGCATAGATATTTGGCTAATTTGAGGACAATTTTGAAGGCTACTCCAGGTTTTCGTTCGAGGTAGTTATTTCGTATTATCGCAGCCCATGTCAAGTTTCTTTTACATTTCTTTTTCCAAAATATTATCTCATAAGGAAAAGAAACACATGAATATATATAAGCATGCATACATGAGAATGAATAAATGAAATGTATGCATGAATGAATGAATACATGAGTATGAATAAATGAAATGTATGAATATATGAGATGTATTAATATATGAGTATGAATAAATGAAATGTATGAATATATGAGTATTCATATATGAGATGAATGAATATATGAGTATCCATATATGAGATGTATGAATATATGAGTATGAATATATGAGCACCCACATATCATATGTATGAATAAATAAAATGTATGAATATATGAGTATCCATATATGAGATGTATGAATAAATGACGTGTATGAATAATGAAAAGTTGCTATATTTATCCAACCTGGATGTGGTCATCCCATATCAAACGTTGTTGCAACCATGGAATTTAAAAAACTTGTGAACAAAACTTAATAGTAGGCTATTTGAAAATGCATTTATTGTAATTAGAAAAAATGTGAACAAAATTTCATGAAATGTACTTTATTTCATGAAGTTATGTAACCATAAATTGTGGATTAATTGTTGAATTATGCTCTTTATTTAAAAATGAGAAAAATTAAACTGTGTACATCTTAGGAAAGTCGTAAAAGTGTTACAGTACAAAAAAATGAGTGAAGCAAAGCAATTGATCACAGTGGGCCCATTTTAAGAATGACAGATTTTTGCAATTATCTCGGCTGAAATTTTTGTATTCAATTTCAAAAGAAATTTCCTCAACATTTTTGAATTTTCCGGGATCATGATCGCTATAACAGCACCTAAACCAAGCATATTGTAATATAGGGCGATATTTTTTAGACTGTAATTGATTGTGAACCAAAGAATGCATTTTTGTTACTTCATTTCCATGTCGTATGTCAATATCCATTTCATTGATATATATTATTGGCATTATTGTATATGCATGTGTTCTACCAAAATCAGACCTTGATACAGCAAATGCCTCTTTTTCACCTTCATGCGATAGCTGCCTTTGGTTTGGAAGAAAATAATTAAAACCACTTTCATCAGAGTTAAAAATTTGTTCGGGGATAATACTAGCAGTAACATTTCTCGTAGACAAAATAAATTCTATGGCACTATCATCTATATT
>QLNU02015270.1:25008653-25020990 GCA_006491805.2 Dysdera silvatica
TTGCAACCATGGAATTTAAAAAAAAAATTGTGAACAAAACTTAATAGTAGGAAATTTGAAAATGCATTTATTGTAATTAGAAAAAATGTGAACAAAATTTCATGAAATGTACTTCATTTCATAAAGTTATTTAACCATAAATTGTGGATTAATCGTTGAATTATGCTCTTCATTTAAAAATGAGAAAAATTAAACTGTGTACATCTCAGGAAAGTCGTGAAAGTGATACAGTACAAAAAAATGAGTGAAGCAAAAAAAATTGAACACAGTGGGCACATTTTAAGAATGGTAGATTTTTGTAATTATCTCTCTACAATTGTTGTATTCAATTTCAAAAGAAATTTCCTCAACATTTTTGAATTTTCTGGGATCATGATCGCTATAATGGACATGATGGGTTTCATACAACATTCTACCCACTCTCTCATTTTGATTTTGTCCATTTTTCCCGACTTGGAGCATGTAATATATAAGTTTGGAGGTTGAAATAAATTTTTTTTGACAGTCAGGCCGAATCGTCCCGCAGCTTCTCTTAAAAGTAACATTTTCCCTGTCAGTTCCCCATTCATTGATATTATTGGCATTATTGTATATGAATGTGTTCTGCCAAAATCAGACCCTATTAAAGAAAATGTCTGTTTTTCACCTTTATGCGATAGCTGCCTTTAATTTGGAAGAAAATAATTAAAACCACTTTGATCAGAGTTAAAAATTTGTTGGGGGATAATATTAGCAGTAACATTTCTCGTATGCAAAATAAATTCTATGGCACTATCTTCTATGTTGCCCATATTCTGGGTGTATATTTGAGTGATATATTTTGTTACTTTCCGCGCAACTATTTTGTTTTGGCTCTTAAAATTATCTATAAAATTATCGGAACATTTAAAATCCTCAAATCCTAACTCTTGGGATTTCAGGATCGCCCATCTTTTCAAATCTATATCATGAACAGGTAAATAATTTTCCCTAGCTTTTGTAAATCTGGCTAACATTTCATTTTTTATTATTTTATACTTTTCTATATTTGTGCCCATATTTGATATATATTTTCTAAACCTCGAAATATAAGTAGGGTATTTTACTGTTGGATATCTCCTGTTTGTTTTCTGGAATTTATTTTTTTTACAACTGTCAAAATACTGAACAATTGTTTGCATATTTTCTAAACTGAATTCATTTGCCAATTGATCGCCCTTTACAGTACAGTTATAATATTCGTCACCGACTATACTAATATCACTTTCTTCGTCGATACGGAAATCACAATTGTCTTCAAAATCTAAACTGATACTTTCACTGACATTGTTATTAAAAATTATGTTTTCGATTTTCGACAATACTTCCCGACTTTCCTTAAGTTCTTGGTCAGTTATTAACGACGGAAGCGTGTCGTATTTATTAACGACCAAATTCAAAACGGATTGAATTATGTTCACTATATTTTTCATTTTCTCACAATCGGAAACTCGTACAACTATATTGACGTTACACTTGCGGACGAGTTTATATAGCTAGTGGAATGCGAAACTTAAATGTCCCGCCAACTCTTCAAAATTGTCGCCAAATTCGCCAAATATCTATGCTAAAAGTTCATTTTTCATATTAATTTTTTTTATACTGTTTAAATTAGCTGAGACATAATTTTTTATTTTTATCCGTTAAATACGATGATCCTTCATAATCTTACCGACTTCAAACCTGTTTTTGCTCACATACAGTGCGATTAAAAAATATCAAACCTGGCGAAAAAAGTGTCATTTTTGGAATTCAAATATTCATAAAAAATTGTCATATTATACTAGCAGACAAAGAATTACATATTTGTGATCAGGAAGTCAAGCACTATCATCTCCCATAGGTCTGATCTCAAAGTGCAGTGAACAGCGAAAGGGTGCCCTTGTTAGTACATATAGGTATATATAAACTGAGTTCCTACAAGGAACGGCGCCCTGTAATGGCACAGTGTGATAACACGTCCATTTAGTGCGCCGTTAACCGGGTTGGACTCCCAACGGTGCAAAGCACGCTTACTCTGAGATCTCCTAAAGGTCGCATTGCTCACTAGTCCGCAGTTTGGTTCCCTAGACCTTAAGAGGTTCAGATTCCTCGGAAAACTGTAGGTCCAAGAGGTTCGGATTCCTCGGAAAACTGTAGGTCCAAGAATTTCGGATTTTTCGGAAAACAGTAAGTTACTCCGCAGCATGGCCATTGAAGTCCTTGAGCCGTAAAACCACAAACAAACATACAAGGAACGGTACACTTCATATACAATTATCTCAAGCTGAACGTTCGAGTAAACTTCGAAGTAAAACATTGCATAATTTTCTCGCAGTGCTTAAGTCTAAACAACTTTCGGTAATATTTGATTTTGTAAAAAACTTTGCAACAATTATGAAATCTCTAAGAAACAGGTTCATTTTATATGATGAATTACCTATAATGTGTGTAATTTTTAAGCTCTTTATTATAATATTTCCTTTAGTATAAATTGATTTTTAGGGAAAATAAAATATTAAGTTATTCAAAATTTAAATATCATTAAAATTGAAAACACTTATTGAGAAAAATTTCAGCCCAAATGTATTTCATGGTTCTTGAACATAGTTTTTCGTTGACGTACTCGCAAATTCAATTATTATGCGTATATTATCGACACACGGTTTAAGAGCTCACCCAATTCTCTCTGTATTGGAACTCCCAGAAGATATCTAAACATCCTATATGTCGCAATAGATTACTTTCAGCTGCTTACGATGATTATTATTATGGATTGTGGAAGGTATCAATACAATAAAATCAATACACATAGTTAATAAGACGACATATACCGTTTAGAAGCCTTCAGTTTCATTTGCAATAAATCGAGTTTAGATCAGGCAGCCAAAACTATATTAATATACAGCTGATCCCAATGCAAAATTACCAGTTGATTCCGAACTCGGCTAAATCTCACCGGAAATTAAATTAAAGTGCGAAGTTCAATTCCCAATGGTTCGCAATTTATCATGCGTTAGACACGCTACAGTCTGTGTCATACCAAAGTAACGGGACTCAAATGCTAACAATATGAATTGAAGGCAAGTATAGGCTAGTATAATTAAATATCTGCAGTATGAGGGAATAATATTGGGATAAAGGCGTTTCCACGTTTATCGCATAAGACACCATTCCCTAGTTCCTCTTCGATTTCAATATTCCTACTGATATGAATGCCTATTAAACGGGGATCGGCTGTAGAGGTTGGTTCTTTAATGGGTAAGAATGTCGGATTCCTAGGAAAAGAGTATATCCCAACACAGCATTACCTTTACTGTTCTTATGGAATAATATACTTAAATTATTATATACATAAAGACATAAACTTTTACCTTTCATGCTCGTACAAGTTTATCGCCAATATATATATATATATATATATATATATATAAAAGTTTTCCTCGCCCATTCTTGGCGGAAACAGGCTTTGGGACGGGCAGAGCGCCATGTTCCCAAGCCTCTTTTTACATCACTTCTTAATGTGCCATGTCTAGAAACTTCCTGACAATGTGACACGTGTTTAGGATTGTGGCTTTTTGTATTTCAATGTAGGTGTTTGGGTCAATGTTGAGTATCTCCAAATTCGTCGCAAGCGTTTTTGGTACTATCCCTGTTGCTGAGATGACTAACGGGATGATGAGGATCTTTTCCATACCCCATATATCTCGTACTTCATGTCTGAGATCTTGGTACTTGGTGATTTTCGTTGTGTAGGTTGTCTGTATGTTATTGGTGTTGGGTACTGCTATGTCGATTAAGTACGTGGTCTTATTCGATTTATCTATATATATATATATATATATATATATATATATATATATATATATATATATATAATGATTTGCAAATTATTTCAGAATGGAAAAATGCACAGCATGGTAGAAGTGTCGTAAAAACAGACGTTAAAAATACAAACTCCTAACTTTACATCCGACCATCAACCAGCATTATCCAATATATGTCTTCAGTTCACATTTAAAATCTCGGATGTTTTTTCCGATTTTAACTTCTTGAGGTAGCTGATTTCAGTATTGTACACCATAGTAGTTTACATTGTTTACGTATTTGTACATTCAGTACGTATAAATAATTATAATATATAATACTTATATTCAACTTATTTATATTCAATTATCCCATTACGAGCAAGCTCTGTCATAAACATTCGTGAATAAAATCAAACAACAATATTAATCAACGTTTATTGGCGTAGTGATACCAGCGCCGATGTTATGGCTAGATGGTGAAACGTTCGAAAGAAAAGAAATATTTTTGCGTTCGGGGGGACCTGAACCCACGACCTTCCACTTACCGGGCGGAGGCTCTACCTACTGAGCTATGAACAACAACATCTAATCTCTTACGAACATATTGTATTTCGTAGCTCAGTAGGGAGAGCCTCCGCCCGGCAAGTGGAAGGTCGTGGGTTCAGGTCCCACTGAATGCAGGAACATTTCTTTTCTTTCGAACGTTTCACCATCTAATCACGCCATAACACCAGCACTGGTATCACTACGCCAATAAACGTTGATCAATATTGTTGTTTGATTTAATCTGCGTAATCTTTGATTTATATAAATAAATAAATAAATTAGTAAATTAATAAATACCCCTAAAAGTGAGCCTATTTTTTAGTATCAATTATAATACTTTCTTTATGGGCTTGTTTATAATTTTAGCATAAATTTTAAAATCTTCCAAAAGCTTCTCAAGATGTTTTGCATAATTATAATAAATCAAGCTATACCGTATATTTTGCAGCACGAATTGACTAGAGCGCCATTAATTATTTGTGAGTATTGAAAGTAGAAACAACGAAAGATAAATTATCTATACAGCGATCCCTTTGCAAGTATTTGAAATTGTTTCTTATTATTATATTATGTGTGAAATCGATAGTTAAAAGGTGAATAGTAGGGAAACCCTTTTAAATATATTTACTTGTGCAAGATTGATCTTAAAATATATTTACTTGTGCAAGATTGATCTTAAAATATATTTACTTGTGCAAGATTGATCTTAAAATATATTTCAAAAAGGCTATATCTTTCCAAATTCTTCTGCATTGGGCTATCTTTACTGATCTTTGTCGACACACCAAGGTGATATGTTTACCACCAAGTCTAACCTTTAAATAAGTGTTATATCTGTTACTAGAACCCATTTATGCGGCATTTACTTTCAGAGTCAAGCTATTAGCCACAGGACGAATATAATTAAGTATTGTTAAAATTTTGCAGAATATTAATGCATAGAACAGCACCAACATTACTATGAAGAGTCAGAAAGAGCTGCATAAGTTGCAGCGCTCATTTTCGGTCTTCTTTTATTCTAATTTCTCTCCGTCACTGTTTATTCTTTCACCCGTCATTAAATTATTATTATTATGATTTTAGCTTTTTTATTAATTAAATGCATAACTGAAATCATGAATGAAATCATGTTTAGATCTATCCCTAAACATATTTTGTCGTATCATGTTTTATAACGTGGACATTTTTAATAATAAAACCATTGCATTATAACAGAACTTATTGTATATAATTTCTTAACATTCATGTGTATTTTGCGATATTATAATCTTTATGTCGTTGTTTGAGCACAGATCCTATGAAATTTTCTCAACAGAGAACATATTTTAGGAATAAACACTATAATGCACATCGTAATGGAAAGCAACTTCATTTGAACTGATGAAACTGAACGAGTTTTGTTTATAATACACGACTATTATTAAAAATTAATTTGCGTTGTCTGTAACTTGAAAGAAACGCAAGAATAGTGTTAGACGCTCCAACTAATTACACCATTAAAACAAACTAATTATCTCTTCACCGCGTTATTGTTAATGAAGAAACAACATAATATAAAGTATATACACAGAGAATGAGAAATATAAGTGTAAAGTTGAAACATAGCTTAGTTCGAAGTACAAAGACTTTTTTTTTTAGTTTCATTCCGCGAAAGATCCCGTTCGGAATGACACGGAATGATGGATCGGATAAAAGATCTTAGGAGATTAAATCTTTCCAAGTAAAAAACAAGGAAGATCTTCCATTTCACTGCTCACTTCATCCGCACACCAATCTTTCTTCAGAAAATCTTCACTTTTCTAAATCGAAAATTTAGATCGTCTTTAGTTGTCCATAAAATGTAGGCTGTCGAATTTCAAGAGAATTCTACTTGAAGAGCTTTTTAAAGTATCTCTTCAGTCTACTCTTAGTTTTAATCTTCAACAGCTGTTGCTGAACTCTGCAATGAAATATGAATTTAATTTCATTATTCATGGCAGCTTATTATATCATTTGCTGCGTATTTGATATTAGTTTATCAATCATTTTGGAGTATCTAAAATTAAATGAAGCGTACTCATGAATGAAATGAAGCAGCCATGCAATGCACAAAGAAAAACGGGAAGTTACAAAAAAGTGGCATATGAAAAAAAAAATCAATTTTTTTTTCCATCAGTTGCTGCTGGAAATTAAAATTTAAATAAAAAGTTATTTTTTAGCGAAAGAGACGGAACTGGAAATGATGCGATTTTTTACTCCGCTACATCCAGCCTCCTAAGAGGAAATGAAATCATCAAAAATACTCAAAACAATTTAAAAATATTTTTTTTCAGATTCAGATATCAAAAAATGGTTTTTTTTTATTATAGAAATTTAAATTATTTCAAATTTGATTGCTTTTAATGAAAATAAATTAGGTAGATAGAGAAAGTAATATGGTTAAACGAATCCTAGTGAAACATAAAATAATAATTGGCACTAGAACATTTTCCAGCTTATGAAAAGAAATGATTAATATATCGAAATATGCACCAGTGTACTGTTAATTTAAACAGCACCTTCGATGCATTTTCATTTTAAAATCGGCAAAATATCACATTATGTCACTGAAACTTTTCAAATGAGGTGATAACCCACTATTTTTTCATTTCATTTCTCCGCTAAATTTCAGTCATGTTTCGAAACTTGTATCTGGAAATTATTCAAGCGGATATTTCTGTTTCTCCTTTTCTTAGAAGCATTCCACAATATGAAACAGAGCGACATTCTCAATACAACACTGCGGAAATGACAAGTCGCTGAAACATAACAGAAAAAAGCCAATGAACTGAACGCTTTGCGCTTCGAGAAGGAACACGATACCAGAAAGGAACAAGCAAAATCTTTTAATTTGCTTCAGTAAATTTTACTGTTCGAAAAACGAAACAGACAAGCTCCGACGAAAATTTCAATTCTTGTATTTTTATTCGATTTATGAATTAAACTTATTAAGAAGACTAAAGGTTTTGAGAACAGTTCAGCTATTACTATTTAGAACATCGTCTCTTATAGTAAATTTATTTTAATACCAATCAGCTGGCTGTTTAAAATCTGGAATAATTACCGGATGGAGATGTTTTAAATGAACGCTCCTTTGACAAGTTGCATTTGCACGTCAAGTGCTAAAAATTATAATTCGATTATAAATACGTGAAAAATAGTTACTGCTTAACATTCCTGCTAGAGAAATATTTTATTTATAAATAATTTCTAATATTTTCTTAAAAACACATAAGGAATAGTATTTTATAATAAACAGATATAGAAGAAAACTTTTATTTGCTATCCTTTGAATAAAGTTACGTACAATATTCTACCATCTATTTTGACGTCCCGATAAAAATATACAGGGTGTTTTTGAATTATTCCCCCCACCTCGTAAGACTTATAACCTTCAAGCAGGAAGCAGCGAAATAAAATCGGTGTTAGAAATTGGAAGTAGAAGTAAAATATATAACTTATAGAATTAATATTGAAAAGTGCAAGGCAACTTCAACCTGAAAGCCTTTTATGGAACGTAAAATTCCTGAGATATGTTCAATTTCCCTCCAAATATTTACCAGGATTTGCATTCTATGTATTTCTATGAGAAAAATAAATCTAGTTCGCAATTCATCGAAGAAATTTAGCAGGGAAGTTTTATTTGTTTGTTTCTGGTTTGCAACTTATATTCCATGGAAATATTGAGAATAATTTAGAAACACCTCGTTTGAGGTAAAATGAAATTAGAAAACGTGTCATTCTTCTCATGCCCCCCCACGAAAATTTACAAAAACCTGTCACGAAAGTGTCACGCTTTGATCAATTGCCAATTGTGATAACCCCTGATTAGAGTAATAATATCATATAAACTTTGCACACGAAGTAAAAAAGCACGGTTATTGACATCTCGGTTTTAGAGCAGAATAAGGCACTTTGGTCCGTTTCCGGAGCGAAAGATGCCTTTTATTCTTCTTTACAAAAGTTCTAGTTAAGCTTAAACTGAGAGTCAAAAAATATTATCTGTATGCATTCATATACTAACTAGTAATATAATTGTTTTAGCGATATATTTGATGAAAATACTGCAGTATATTGACACGCCATGTATCTTCATTTACACCATCATTTAGGGGACGAAAACTACGTTGCAATCATAGATGGATGAAATAACGATCCGCCAAATGGAACAGAAAACTGCCCAAACTCTCTATTTATAACTCCAATTTTTCATAAAACAAAGCCATTGATTTGTACGGAAAATCCCTAGATTTAACCAGACGTCAGTGACGGAGCAAGTCGTAACGACCCTCTCCCGAAAATCTTTGGAGAAAGAAAGAGCGATGCCGAAAACTGTGAAAAAGTAAAAGAGAAACAAAATTTTGTGGAAAGAGTCGGAACAATATAGAAAAAGGAGTTGCTTCCGTTTTCAGAAGTTCGATCGCGACCCTTTTTTCTTGAAAACCATAGAGAGAAGGGAAAACAAAATCCCGGGATTTTTATCCTTTTATCTGCCAGGTTTCATTGAACACAAGCATAGAACCCCTGGAAATAAATGATGATGTGCCTTTCCGACACGCCTACAGCTCTAGCTGAAATAATCGCAGCAAGTTCAAGTCTAAATGGTTCAAGTGTCCAAATAAAAAGTAGAATTTTCTTTTCTAAGAAGCAACGAAATTTTTTCTTACATTTCTGGGTATTACAGCTAGTTTTCTATTTGAAAAATTCAATCCTGGGCCTTTCGATAGAAACCTACATGCAGGGATGGACCGAACCCTCTAAATTTGGGGCGATCGTCCGACCCGACAAAATTCAATAAAGTGTACAGGACATATTGGGTAAATAAGAAGCCAGTGCATCGTCTTCTTACATTAGCACACAATATTTTTTACATTTTTACATTTTATTTGACAAATATTAAATTACTTTCACATATTAAGTATATTTGATTTAAAACTAACTATTGTAATCTTAAAATTTTGAAGTTCATTCGCTCTGGTGTACAAAACTTTTGATGCCTTGTGCTCAACGTCTTCTCAGTTGAAAAATATTAACGATTATTGATTTTTCTTAACCGTTTAAATGCCAAACTAACAAGAGAAAGTTACATTTATATAATTGTTTGCAATTAAACTTTTTTACAGAAACTAAATGTGGTAAAAAATTTAGAATTTTAAAAACAAAGTTTTCCTTCTTTATCGTTAGAGATGTTCCATGTTTGGAACATTGACATTTTATATGAAGTATTTACTTAGATTTGTTAATATTATGAATAAAGAAATTTGTTCACTTAAATATCTTTAAATAATTCATTGATCAGTTTCATTTCTTTTACTAAATAATTTTAAATTTTAGTATAGTATTGTTAATAATATAGTTCATTAATTACAATTTTATAACTCTTATATAAATTACATTATATAACTCTTCATTTAAAAGTGTTACTGTTCCAAATTTATACTTTTCAATGAATTATTATACAACAAATTAAATAATTTACGGATTTTTATAAAACGACTGAGAGATATAACAGTTAGAGGAATAAGGACGTACTCTAATATTTATTCTCAGTAGGAAAGTATGGTATATTTAGAAATAAATAGAAATAAACCAAACAGCTGTTAAACATTTTTTCATTGTCTCTCCGTTTCGTATTGTATTTTTGGCTCAGGTGGCCCAATCATCCAAATTATGTTATTTACCGGCCATGGGAATACAAAAGCATTTCCTTGATATCGATACCCCTACCCAATTTTTTGTTCTCATATTAACTTATCAAACACGAAAACAAATCAATTCCTTTCACTCGGAATAACTGATAAAGCCACTGTTAACGAAAGGGTAAGGCAATAAAGAAGACGAAATTTACATATGTCCGCAAAATGAAGATTCGTTTCGTCAAAATTCATCTTTCTTGAAATGCTACGGTTCGAAAATCGAAATATGTGATTTGTAAACTATATTTTTATATTTTATTGTAATTAATTTTCAGTAGTATAATATCACATTTCATGCAGACTTTTATATATATGAGAAGATATTTTTAGTTTTCTATAAAATTGAATTTTTAGCAAACAAAATTTAAAACTGAGACGTACACGGCTCGACCCTCTTCCGCTTCCAATGGATAGCCCCGTCATCTTTAACGTCCAATCCTTTATTTTCTTTGAAGCTCAAGTTCGAACACTCACCCATAATTTTTGAGTTACTACGCCACTGTGTTGATGATTAACATTTGCGCCAAGTCCATGGAGAGAACTGATTTTATTATCTGCCAATTCTATATTAATTTAAAAGAAATTGACAAATCTTGTGTGAGTAGTTATTTCATTTTATATTTGATATGGAAATTTTCTACTTTTCCTTTGAACAGGTTATGGATGAGCAGAACCGATTTCAAATAGCCCTCTAAAGAAATAAAAAGTAATTGATCTTAAAATTGACCTTAAATCTATTTTTTTTTTGCATTAGTCCAAATAGCCGATTATAAGTGTATGTTTGTTTTTGCTTGTATAATTGTTTTTTTAAAAAAAATATGCGAAGAGATCGAAAATTTATACGGCCTTGAAGTTTTCTCGTCTAAAGGGAAAACAGAGAAGGGTCATATTTAAATGTTTGTATCTTTTGCTCTTTGTATCGTGGTTTTACATAAATTTTTTATTTGGGTTATACAGAAAAAAAATTATGTGTTTCATTATTTATAAAGGAAAGAAACATATTTGCACCTTTTTTCTTTCATCTAAAACTGCCATGGATATCTTTATGCATATATATAGCTTTTACATAAATTTACATAGAATTTTTACATTTTACCCTTCATAAGCATACATTTTGGAATAGAAGATTTGCCTCGTGCCCGTAAATAAACGATAAAACAGCCTAGCCCAGGGCGACATCTCTTTCTTTTCTGTATAGTGGAAGTTCTAATTTGAGTTCAAGTGTAGGTATCGGAAATTATACAATCTATGAAACACGGCAACATGTCGAAAACATGTAGAAGTAGATATCGGAAATTATACAATCTTTGAAACGCAGCAACATCTCGAAGACGTGTAGAATTCCACGTAGATTGGAACAGAAGAACTTCCGAGCATCTGTGTTCATCCGCATTTAAACATTTTTGCATTTGGTCACATGGAACTTAGCCTACAATTCCATCGACGAATAATTTCTTTTGCTTGTTTGTTTGTTTGGATTTTTTATGGCGCAAGAGCATCTGGGCTATACTGCGCCAAGATTGATTTCTTTTATTTTCGACATGGTACAAATATCGATTTCATAAAAGTATTTTTCCCTCAAATGAGACTGATATATGTTCGCATGGAAATAAAATATGAGGGTTTTGCTTTTACCTGGGGTACTGGGTAAATATCCCAGTTATGTAAAAGTTAACCACCTACCGAAGAAATTTAATCTTAATTTTAGTAAAATTCGTCAAATTTTTATTTATAGTTGGTTTTATTACACTTAAATTACGGCATAGTTTTCAACGTTATCAAACTTTATTACATATTTCAATTCCATAGAGAGAGAGGGAGAGAGCATTGAGATATTTTTAATTTCTTACTTAGATTTAAGACGTTCGCTATAAAATAAATTGATAACATTATTCTTAATTTCAAGTTCACTTTTACTGTAATAAGTTTCTGCTTTCAAGTGTTGCATTTATTTTTTCGATTTCCTAAATTCGAATTTATTTAAAGCTAGTTGGAATCCGGCCTACTTTTTTGTTACGGCATCCATTGCAATCTGTGCCAGTTAAAAAATAAAAAAATGTGACGTCAACATGAGCTATTTTTTTTTCGAAATTGAAGTTGTCTGTTTTCTTAAAAATAGTAAATTTATTTTCTCTTTTTCTCGTGAAACAGGGAAAGACTATTACGCCGTTTTTAGCTGAATATCAAAAAATACATTCTATTAAGTATAGTAGAATAAAAATTTAGCTTTTGTATCCGCTATATCAGCTGTTATTCAATTGTGATCCACGG
>QLNU02015270.1:25021090-25040758 GCA_006491805.2 Dysdera silvatica
TTAACATAAATGCAGTTATGAAAGTATTGGTACGTTTGTCACGATTGTTTCTGTATAGAAATGTTTGAGGGTGAAATAGGTTAACGAAGGAGGAGTAGCATGACTTGTTCAAAACAAACTTCCAGACATATTAATAACACATACAGTATAACTCCTAGTGTTGGACGAGATTTCGGTTATCCGAAAATTTACATTTCAGTGTAAAGGCGCAAAGAAACCTCAGCATTTAAACAATAACATACTTAATCACATATTACTAAATTACTATGTTTATAATAAGAACTCACAATCTATATGTGTATTTTAATTAAGTTTCTGAATGCTTCGGGAATTTTTCGGTATATTTATTTCCAATATTTGCCATTTACAGTGATTTCTCTCTTAAGGGAACATACGAGTTTTAAGCTTCAAAATTAACGTAAAATTTACCCTTTATTACATCATTGATTACAAAAAAATTACTTCCATTAAAAAAAATTTTGACCTGATAAATACACTTAGTATAAAAATGCATTTACCATTGCTTATACTTTATAATATTTTTTTTATTAACTTATATATATTACGAAGAAATTCTTTTTGAAAAACACACCTTTAGAACATCCGTAAGATAAATTGAAAACGAAATAATGTATGCATTAATTTATTAAATAAAATTGATAACAATAAGTATGTCTGTAAAATAAATTTACATTATTGCCATAATTAAAGTTTAACTACTTTTTTAAATTACTAAATATGAAATACCCAAAAATGCCATAAATATACATATATACTTCGCTCAAAATGATAGAAATGTTTAATTAAATAAATTAAGCTAAATTCACTTTATAGCTATTAAGGTTCTAAATGTATGTGAAAAGTTTCATGTTTGCATATCACGTAGTTTCTTCTAATCTTACCGACGAATTTGAAAATCAGCGAAATTAAAAGAACCCGATTAAAGATTAAAGTTAAGATAAAGGTAACCACATCGGTATCACAAATTCAAACGTAACTTCTGAAATACTTGAGGTTAAATATAATTTTGACCTTAAATTATTCATAAAAAAAAAATGCCAGAATTTTTTAAATTTAAAACGCCTATGTCCCCTTAAAGCCGGAGTACACCATAAAACATATATATACGTATTTGCAGAAAATATGTGAGGGAATACTTCCGTGAAAGAAGTTTGTGTAATTAATTGATCTTCAATTACATAACTATCTGAAGAGAAGTAAGTACAGCAATCATAATCATAATAATATATAGAAAGTTTAAAACTTCCATCTGTAATGAAATAATCTGGATATAATGCGTGAGTTTCATTAATAGAATAAAAAATAGACGAGATATATGGAAAGTAAACTTGATAATAGACTACATAAATAAAATTCTATTCTTTTGATTTATTGTAAACACTAAGCAAAACTTACACATGAGAATTTATCTTTAGTTTTACGCCCCATCAAGTTTTATACACCAATGTTATTTAACCCAGTAAGTCCAAATATTTTGCTAAAAACAAATTTTGGTAAAAAAGAATTTTCCGAAGTCAATAAAAGCGATTTATAGTAAGGAATCAGAGGGTAGGAAGACATTTTAGTCCAGATTTTTTAAATGACTTCTATATGTGTGGTTTCCAGCTCCTAGAGGCTAAGTAGTAGTATAAATGTTGGGACCTCTCAATCCACTCACCTAGAATCCCTCCTCCACACTAGAATAGATTTAAAATTTCTGAAATTTAATTATTCTGTTATATCTATTAAATTAGAATTTTTGAATTTAAATATTCTGAATCGTGGACGAAAGCACGAAAAGCAAAAGGTTAAGTATCTTACCAGCCCACTTTGACAATGCGAAAATATTATTTCTGAAATGTTTAAATTCATGAAGGAAACTCGGTTCGGGACCTTAATCCAAAAGTAAGTAGGGAAGGACTGGCAGGCATAGGTGCCCATATAGGGGCAGGGAAGCATGAGCCCCTTAGCCGTTCAAAAATTTGATTTGCCTAATTCTGCTATGCGTTTACTTTCAAAAGTTTTACAAGTAGGTTTTAAAATAAGGTACTTTTTAGCTCATTACTAATTGTCAAACGGTATCAATTATTTTTGTAGCATTTTAGTATCTTGTACATTCACTAAACTGTTTTACAGCCTTGAGAAGAAGGTAATTTTTCTCAGACCCCCTCCCCTAGAATTATTCAT
Organism: Dysdera silvatica; assembly: GCA_006491805.2. Classification (NCBI taxonomy): domain Eukaryota; kingdom Metazoa; phylum Arthropoda; class Arachnida; order Araneae; family Dysderidae; genus Dysdera; species Dysdera silvatica. The sequence continues at coordinate 25,023,278 of QLNU02015270.1, forward strand.
ATGGGCGCTCATGAAGGCAGGCACTTATGAGTATTGTGGAAATATGCTTAAATTTATTCCAATTTTAAAATGGCCATGAAATTTTATTATTTTTCTTTTAAAAAGCAACTTTTATATAATTAAAACCATTAAATACACATGTACTCCGGTGCACGTACATTTATATACTTTTATATAGGTATATCGTTTGTCTAGAGGTTTAGTACGCAACGGTGTAATCTAAAATAGCAATAAGGTTTATATTCACATGATTAATGGATTAAAAGCATGCGCTCACTGCGTGAGAGAATATTTCACACAAAGATTTATTTGCACAAATTGCAAAACTTTGGATGCGGAAACTGCCTTCCTCGATGTGTTGAAAGTGCGCTTTAACTTTCTCAACTTTCATAGTAAAGCTAAACATATTTTTGGGCAAGGGCCAAAGCACAAAGAATAAATGTAACTTTTTATTTGTACATGAACTTTCGAGATTTATAATAGTAATATTTTATCCATACGCGAAGTATCTTATGCAGTAGCACGCCGTTCCGTTAGTGCTCAACAGGCTCATTTCCATAATTTCGGTGGCCCATGCAAAATGCACTCATTCGTTTTCGGCAAACTTGATTTTCGTTGCCAAATAAATATTCAAAGTAGAAAATTTGGAGATGATGGAGAGTATCTGAAGTTTTCGAAAAGTTATTCTCATCAAATAGATAAACAGCGGCATGTGCTTTTTTTCCATCGTATCCGAAACCTCATGTATCAGATCCTCTTTTCAATTTAGGAGATTTATCACTAATGCAAACCGGCTGAGCAATTTTATTACGCAAGAACTAGCTTAAATTTTTCTAACTTAGATAAATTTATCTCGGCTTATAAAATGTACTGACTTTATAGCGATATCGCGAAACCTATTGACAGAATAAAATCTTCAAATAACCGATACATGCATATATATATATATATATACACATATATATTTCGAGACGACTTATATGGAATTTCTCCATCCCTTAAAACCAATTAGTACCTTAGGCTTAATTAAGTGATATATATGTATGAGTGTATAAGTACATATTGACACTTTCCTTTGTGCTTTCGTGTACTCGAATCTTTCCACATCTTATATTCATTTGCATAATTTAAAAATCTCTGTTACTTGAGTTTTGAATCTTCTGTTTAAGTCGTGAAATGTTTACTGAAGAAGACGCTAGAATAAATGCATAGGCAAGATCAATTTATTCTTTCGTCGAAAATTCTCGAATACCTTGAATTTGCCGAGAAACCAGAGGAATATTCTAATCGAATAACCTAAACTATGTACTCTTCACGAAGCTACGGGATATCTAAATATTTATTCCCACCTGAACTTGACATCTCACACACATCGTTTCTAACAAAAAAATGCTTGAAGAAGATATTGAATGAGTCTTACAATAAAGAATTAAAATAGTAGAGTGCTATTTAAATTAAATGGCACATGCATAAACAAATCTCATACCTCTATGGCATTCTAATAACAAGTCATATTATAAATACTGCTGTTTTAAATTCCTTAAAAGTAGTGCAGTTTCAATGCACTCATCTAGAATATGCTTAATACAACTTCAACTCCCATTGGTACAAAAAAAAAAGAAAAAACTCTTACCGAGTAACTGCTCTCACTATTCCTGGATTTAGTTTCCTGGGCTGGAACCCTGCTGGGTCCTCGGAAAGCTTAGGTCCCGTCGCAAAGTGACCCGCTGTCTTTGAACTGTAAAAATACAACTAAATACTGTCTCATATAAAACAAAAAAAGTACTACAGTATTGAAAATACAACTTTAATTTTTTAATCAAAATGATAGTAAGTATATAATTACAAATTATTTATCCTTAAAAAGTATGGGTTTGAAACATAGGAATCAAAAAAAGGATTTCATCAAATGAGTAGGTCAAAAATAGAAGATTGTCAACATATAAAATTTGTTGCGAGAATCTCTTCCAATTTAGTGGCATAAAGGGATAAGTGGGGAAGGTAATAAGGTAATTTGTAAACAGAGGTGTGACCAGGAAGGGATTTTTGGAGTGTGAAATCAAACGTTTTGTAAAAATTCCATCGTTATATGCGGTGGGCCGTTATCATCGGCTCTCGTCCTAACCGATTTCCCCCTCATTGTTATAGATATTGGGGGAAATTCCGTAATTCCCGCCCCCTAGTGGATCCGCCACTGTATCACAGAAGAAATAAGGGAATAGAAATTATATCTCTCATTTTTGTAATAATTTTTTGGTCTCTATTTTCTTTGTTTAACTTTTCGTATTCAGTTGAATTTGCCCTTTTGTTCCTATGCGGATTAAAACTGGAAAACTTGGGATTAACCTTAAATATTTAATCAATCAAGACTAGAGTTCGGTTAAATGCTGATTTTTCTAGAATTTGAAAGCATCTGAAATTTGTAAATTCAATATCAAGTCATAAATTCCACCCTTTCTTATTTAAAAAACGTGTAGTTGCGTGCATTAATTAAAGCCTTGGAAATTTAGAATTAAAGTGTATTTAAATTTGAGATACTAGTTATTAATAGAAATCAATTCACGCAAATATTTTATAATTGTAATTTGCATAACAATTGGAACGAATCGGGTTTACTTTTTTAGGGTTTTTTTTTTGAAGCGTGTTAAGCATTATATTCGATCGTTTTCTTAATCTAAATGAAAGGGACCCGTACGATCGAAACCTTCATTAAATATAGAATTTTAAACGAAGTTCGTTTGTTCCCGTTCGAACATATATAATTCGTCCAAATCTTCGGTGATTTCCGTACATCAGATGATTCCTCTATCAAACAGGATTTACTATGTTGAACTCTAAAAATTCCGAAAGGAAAACGTATTTTTGAGCCTATCATGATTTTATTGGAAATTTTAACTACACGCTTTTAAATCAGTTATTGTATGTGCCTTAACCCATATCAGTCAATTTCGTGGGACTTGACACGTTACGCTCAGTTAACCGACATTGCATATATACAGTGAGCGGATTTCACTGTATGTATGCAATGTGATCTACCTCATATGCGGACACCTCAAATTTACGGTCAGATAAAATCCCCGGCAAGAGACTCCTTCACGATAATATTCCTCTTTTGAGGATAAATTTTCCTGTTCAGTGAGCCTCAACTAATGAGGAGTTTTACTGTAAAATGTAAGTTATAAACGGTTATCTGTAATATTCCAAACGCTCGTATATTAGGTGATAACTTATTCGCAAAGAAAAAAAAATGATTTCTCGGGTCTTAGTTGGAATCAAACCCACAACCTCTTGATGACCAGCCAAGTGCCCCTTCCCATTGAGCTATAGGCGTTGAGCAAACTCCAATCTTCGAGCGAATATAAAGCTAGTATGTAAATATAATATACGTATATTATTTGTAGATATGTATAATACAGTATATTATTCGTAGGTAAGCATAATGCACCTATATTACTCGTAAGTAATACACGCATGTTATTCATAGGTAAGTATAATATACGCATGTTATTCGTAGATAAGTATAATACACGTATATTATTCGTATCTGAGTATAATGCACGTATGTTATTCGTAAATGAGTATACGATGATGATGACACGTAGATGAGTACATAGATGATACACGTATATTATTTATATATTAGTATTATACACTATATTATTCGTAGGTAAATACAATACACGTATATTATTCGTAGATAATTATAATACGCGTAGTGTTTTAAGAGGACCGTAATGAGACGATATTGGTTCATTGAACAATTTAACTATGTAGTATTTAAATTATTATATCGATATTTAAACTTTTTTTAAAAATATACTATTGGAAGTTTGAAAATTGTGTGATATGCATGTAGGATTTTCTGCTATAATATATATTTTTCAATGCGAGATTAAGATAAAACAAAATAAAAACTATTATTTTACATGCTATTTTATTTAAATAAACAGCTCAAATTTACGGGCAGTCTACTTATTAGGGCAAACATTTAATTCCTAATAAATTAATATTAATTCTATGGCCTTAATTAAATACTCCCGGTGATATTAACCTGAACATTAACCGAAACCTGTATTTGACATCAATGCAAAGCAAAATATATTTCATATAGGAATAACAAATTACAATCTGTGCGACATAATTTTAACTTTGGAGCACGGCGAAGAAATGTCAGTCAAAATCGTTTTAATCAAATATTTTGCTTAAAACTCAAACTGCTTAAATGCTGAGTAAATATTGTCAAAATAAAAATAATGACGCAAGACTAAAAATTTAAACAAGGATTTCTCTAGATGAGATAGTGACGAGGTTTAAAAATACTTTGTTCTACAGTAATTTTAAGATACCGTGTCGCCGAAAATAATCCTATTTTGACAGGAGATCGAAAAAATGATAGAGAGAGAGAGAGAGAGAGAGAGCAAAGGAAATTCATTTTTCAAAAACAAGCCAAAAAATTTTAAAGAAAGCAAAAAATAACCTCAGTTGTATTTCCAAGCAAGAAAAGCTAAATAGATAAAAAGAAATAAACAATATTTCTAAGCTTATTTTGGAAGTTCAACACAATGACAAAAGTAATTGATGTGATCTAGTACCAAAATAGAAATCTGAAAACAGGAACAAATTTGCAATCAATGCTCGACTTTAATTGATTTTATACGAATAATTAATTCATTTTATACGAATAATTAATTCATTTTACGAATAATTAATTCATTTTATACGAATAATTAATCTATTTTATACGAATAATTAATTCATTTTATACGAATAATTGACCATTTTATACGAATAATTAATTCATTTTATACGAATAATTAATCTATTTTATACGAATAATTAATTCATTTTATACGAATAATTAATTCATTTTATACGAATAATTAATTCATTTTATACGAATAATTAATTCATTTCAAGCTTGAAGGAGTAAAATTAAGGAATTTTCCCTATGGGCGGATTCGGTTTGCGGACTTTTGTAGTTACCCCAAAACCATTGAATGAAATGTTTCAGAAGAAAAACTATTCACAAGTTTCAAATTAAATGCCATTCTGAGTAAGACGTCAGAAACTTCCGAGGACTTCATGTACAGTGTGTCCCCATGAGAGTATCTTGTTTTGTCTTCTGCATATAATCTGGCCTTCTTTGCCCCTCACCTCCATTGAGCATCTAGCGTTCTTGCTATCCTAGTACCTTTCTGAGATGTGCAGCATCGTTTTGAAGATAATCCTTCGATTTTCTGAATATTGAGGCAAGAAATGGAAATCTTTGACGCTAAAAAATAAACAAACAATTGTAACAATTAAATGTAAAAGTGTATTTAAACTCTGAAAAATACAAAATAATTTTCACTGCTCTATTGTCTCTTGAGGGTGAACTAAAGCTTAAAGCTTTAAAATCCCCGTTCTTTCGGGAGAAAAGGATAAAGGGAAGAACAAATACAATGACGTATAATGATTTTTACCTTTAATGCATATCCCTATAATGCATTTTTCCCTTTTAATATCGGTGATATCTTTTGGATGTCTAATTTATCAATTCAACTTTATAGGTTTGTTTACAAAAATACGGAAATCACGTAATATATATTCGTTACTATCTATATTTTGGTCAGCATCGATTAGTCATGAAACAAATCACCAGCCGTTGTGGGTGGCTACTCTAAATATTTTATGGATTTCATACTTCAGAGATAGAAGTATGAACTCATATACAATGAATGTTAATATATTTTCTGTAATCGAACGTAAGAAATCAAATCGTATAGGAAAAACTAAGGGCTTTGATGCTGGACTTCAACAAAAGTACTATTTCATAAAAAGTACTTTCAAACTCTGATATATAGAACCGAAACGCTATAATTAGCGAAAGCTGAATTGAATTGTCCACTGTCATTTTCATCAAAAGATTTGAAATTTCATTCACGCAACTCTCCTTAGTCACATGATTTACCTCCACAATGAAATTTGAAGTAACATTAGTTAGACAAAAGCACAGGGCGAAGGTCAACCTTATAAACGTAGTGTAGTATATTTTGTACATTTGTAACATGGCCTTTCAGTATAATATCTCTTTTTTGTGCGTGTAAGTGACAGTTTACATAAATATAGCTTTTATCAGAATTTAATGAATGTTTTTTCAAGCACAGTGGAAGCTCTTCAATCCGATATTCATTGGTTCGGCACATTCTATAATCCGGCATCGATCGAGCTGCTCGCATTTGTTTTTGTTTTTTTTTTGGGGGGGGGTAGATTCGGACGTTTGTAGACCGTAACCGCCAGGTTGGATGAAGAAGGAGAAGACATGGCAGATGAAGCCAAAGTCTCTTGGAAACCGCCTTCTGGTGTATATAAATGCATTTATAAAATTTGCCGAATCCAATAAAAGCTATAACTCTTCAGAACTCATAAAGTTGTGTATAATCCGTAACGATTTTTTGAGCAAAAGATCCGAATTACGGAGACAACGTGATATCACAGACTTTTTAAACAGTAACGCTGATGTGTATTTTTTCTTGTCATAAAGCAGATCATTACAACTTACTCTAAGTATCATTTTACTGTATTAATTTTTCTTTGGTATTCCCGTTAAAACCACATTGACGTTCGATAATCCGGCAAAATCGCTGTTCCGGTACGGCCGTGGTCCCGAACTTGCCGGATTTAAATGCTCCTACTGTAATGACATTTGATGGAATCAAACGTTGCTTAAACTTATGCTTACGAATTGAGAGAGAGAGAGAGAGAGAGAGGGAGAGGTATATTTTGAGGCATATTTTGATATCCTTTAAATTTGCAATCAATTGATAATATATAAACATTATATTCACGTGATATGTATTTAATAATTCAAAACTATATACTCACAATTGTTGAAAAACAGTTACATTAATTCGAAACTAGCATTCATTTAGAAGATGTTGATTTTAAGTATTACACATTCCATAGTTTTCTGGCCACTGGTATTTCCTGTTAAAATTTTTATTTAGTCTGTAATTGACATATATGATGATAAATTGATATCTATGATGCAGTCAAACCTTGTTAAACAGATACAATTTGGATACGACCACTCAGTGTTTACAGAAAATTAAATAATGCTCGGCAAGGAATTCTTTTACAACAATACCCCTCTTTCAAGGCCACCTCTTTTTAAAAACAAATTATCCAGCCGGTATATTTTTGTTAATAAGATATAACCTTGTATTACCTTGGATATTATAACTATACCTATATAACCTTGGATTTTGTATATTCTTTTATTCTCATGCCCTATATTATTTAAATAAATTACAATATTTCCAAAATGAATTTCGATTTACATCGTGTTAGCAGTTAGTTTTCTTTACATTATAATTTCCTTTATATTATAATTATAACATCCTTTATATTATATTATGAATGTCCTTTTTATTATATTATAAATGTCCTTTTATTATATTATAAATGTCCTTTATATTATATTATATTATAAATGTCCTTTATATTATATTATATTATAAATATCTTTATATTATATATATTATAAATGTCCTTTATATTATATTATATTTTCCTTTATATTATAATGTCCTTTATATTATATTCTCCTTTATATTATAATGTCCTTTATATTATATTACTTTGTCCTTTATATTATATTCTCCTTTATATTATAATGTCCTTTATATTATATTTTCCTTTATATTATATTATAATTTCCTTTGTATTATATCATAATTTCCTTTGTATTATATTATAATTTCCTTTGTATTATATTATAATTTCCTTCATATTATATTATAATTAATTTCCTTTATAGATAGAAACTACAGACGTACAAGAAAACATTTCGAACGGCAAAATGGAAATAAAATATTCCAACATTCCTTGTGAAATATTATTCTAGCATTTCAATTCTGTCGTGCTGGTACAATATTTTGGCATATCTCTTGGCGATACCGACAACGCTCACCTTCAGCTGAAGCTGGTCTTCAATTTTTTTTCAATTTAACGAGGTTTCCCAGAAAACACCTCAGGCTCTCCAGCACCGGATATAAAAATCCAGGAGATTGCTGATGCGGAAATAAAATACCGAACTATTCAAACTGTCTGCGGTGAGTTTAACACTCCAGTAACCGCAAAATACTTGGGGTGAGTTCAGTGGATAAATACTTACAACACAAAAATTGTATTCTTTGTTATTTCGAACTTATATTTTTGTTAGCCTCTCTACAACTTTGACCTTTGTGGTCGCTTTACAAAAGAATTTTGTAAAATCAGCGTTTTAGAAAGATCGAGATTCTGTATTTAATTCTTTACATATCATAAATCCGTAAATTTTAAAATAAATATATATATCGCAATTTGATGCGCATATATTGCATTATAAATAATTAAGCGTATCATTTTAACTAATATTTTAGTCTTTAAATCAGAAAATTGATTTTTATATACACATATCGATTTATTCTATACTTGCAAGGAGATGGTGATTTGGAATCGATTTAGAAGAAATGGCAATAAATCGATTATTTTGTATCCATCTTCTTGTAAAAGATATTTTGAATTCAGTAAGCTACAAATGGAACCAAAAACCTAACTGAAAATTCAATATGACCTGCGTTATTTCGTGAGATTTTGAATCGTAAATAAACAAATAAATCAATATTTTGAACATATGTAGTACTACGTAACTAATTAATATGGAAATAATCTTAGTCAAAACATATAAACCGGGATATAATACAGAAAAATCTGAAGTGAGTGAATTTTGTCGATCTCAGAAAAAACCATAGAATTATATAGAAATAAAGACAGTTAATATTTTTCACATTGAAACATATATTCTTCATCTAAGCCCCAGTTTGTATATTCCTCATTCTTTCTACAATAAAAATTCTATTTAGAATTAACTCATTTATGTATTTAACAAGCGTTAATATTTAAGGGAGTTTTGTGTTTTCAATCGCGCATTTTTAACTGCTATGGTATCTTTCGTCATTTTCTTTTGACCCAATACATTTTTCTGATTTCTATTAAGATATCTATTCCGTGTCATTTGGGGGAAAATGGTTTGTTTATTGTTTCACTACATACTGACAGAAGTAACTCAGTTGCAATACGTAAAACAACAGCGTACGAAAAAACTTTATAAAATGAGTTAGTGAGTTATAATTTTGTACGCACATATTATAGATATGGCGTTTTCATTTTCAATAATCAATACTTAAGAAGGAAAGTTATAACTGCCATCAACCACCAGCACGTAAGTCACTGAGATGAAAAATGAAGAGCAGGAGCAAAAAACAAATTCAAGTTTACAAGAACATCTGTTATTAGCTAAGGGCATAACAAATATTGACACAACTACTTCAAAACCTTCTTAAAAGATGCACGCAAACCATTAACTAGTTTTACATGGTTCAAAAACCTTCTTCTTGTAATAAAATGCATTAAATACAACGCACAAAACGTTAATTTTAGAATATAATCAAATAGCCATTTTAGAGCACAAACGTGAGTTTTAGTTAAACTTAGTTTTAGTGAAGTTGTTTCGCTTAAATATGCTATTATTATATTCATGTGCTGCAGATAATTGATGCATCTTCACTTCTCTTTTTTGAGAAAATGAAACGAAGAAAGTCTTTTGTAAAACAAGATTAAAAATACTTTGCTTAAATGTTAGATTAATAAATTTCATATTTTTCTAAAGCGGTAAGGATTTTAATCACTGATATTAAATACATCTGTATTGATTTGCTGTCTAATACAACTGTAATTAAAATGAAGAAAATGGAAACGCACCCGACTATTTACACTTCACTGATAGCTCAAATCTTTTTCACATTATATTTATCTTGAAATATTTTTCTCCTTATTCATTAATTAGATTGCTATAGATTACTGTAACTGATGTTTTCTTTTTTTTTACCATGGTACGGATCTTCACTAACTCACTCATACTGCAAATTTGGAGTTAAAATTATAGATTGATTCGTGATGAATATACAAAAAGAAAATTATACAAAAACTACTACAAAGTTTTTCTCTCATCATTCAAAGAAACTACCTTTATTAGAAATATTGATTAATAACACAATATGTACTTGTTGACATGCCTGACTTTATCAGGGTTTTATGTGTTATTATAAAGAAAACAAGCTGGAATGACCATGTAAATTATATTTATTGGAAAACAAAAACTTGGTTATAATATTTAAATGATTCCATTTCCTTCCATTTCGATTTCTTCTTCAGTTATATAATGTTCTTGTCTCCCCTCATATTTATTATTGCTTCTTAATTTGGGGAATTCTCTAGGCCACAAATTTGAGACGATTCACCACTTTTCAGAATAGACTTTTTCACTTCGCATGAAATTTCCGAAGGGAGCCATCTACTGCGCGTTTTTGTGTGTGCTTCTGATTTCAAAGTTTCTAGAGTATCGGACCTCTATTTTTAGGTTAAAAGTTATTAAATTGGATTTGGATTCTTTTTGTCTTTTCTTAATACTGACTGCCGATATCTTGCTCTGCTGCCGGATTTTATATTTCTTTCGCAAAGAATAATTTTCTGTTCCATGACCTTATAACTGCTGACCCTAGATAATGGAACTCGCTTCCTATGAATCTGCTGTCCATAACTAGTTTATGATTGTTTAAATGCAATCTAATTATTTACCTGTTAATTTTTAGTTTTGTTTCTGGATTTTCTCGCTGTCTGTTTTTATTTGTTTATAAACATATATTGTTAATATTCTCGCTGAATTTCCGTTTCCAAAGGTAGTGGGAATTTCTCAGCTTTTAGTTGAGTTTTTATCTATCCCCATTCCCGGTATCTGTATTTATATTTTTCACTATTATTTCATATGTATTATTCCTAATATCTCTTATCTATATATTTTATATATTATCTTCGGCAATTTTTAATGAGTTTATTGCATTTTCCCGCATTTGGTATATATTAGATGCCTGGAAAATAAATTTGAATTTGAATTTGAATTTAAATAGATAGGCGAAATTATATTACATTATTAAATATAGCTTCATAGTATAATGCAGTATATAAAAATATTGCATATTTTATTTTTGCGTTGTAAATATTAAATTTGACCATTGTCATGACGAAACATTCTTATTTTCATTGAATAATGCATTAATGCGAAAATGCTGAGAAATTCCTCTTTTTGGAGTTACTAACAGTTGAAATCCAGCCAATCAGAACAAAATTTGACCATCTTTCCTAATGAAAGCCACTTACGAAACAAATCATTGAACACTGCCTTTTACAAAAAAAGAAATAGAAAGAAAAAGAAGTAAAAACGTATTCCTTTTTTCAAGAACGACCTACTTTTAAAGAAAAAAAAAACTGGAATTAGTGACGTAAGACAATACGTATTTATACGTAAAATTAGCGGGCTGCAATAATTGGCAATTTTTTTCTTAGTATAAAAACTAGCTTGTTTTGAAAGGCATTTCATTTATTTATATACTACATGAATACTTTCTTTACACGCCTTTTTCGCTATATGCAACATTATTTAAAATACAATTTTTTCGACAGCTAGTCATAAAATCATTGAATACTTCATATGCATCACTATTTTTACATCATGACATAACATATATTTTTTTCTTTTTACTATAATTAAGTATTACATCAAAAGTAATATGAGAACTAAGGACGGTAATTATTTTTACCGCAATATTATTATTTAACCAAACATAACGTAATGATTAACTACTACATTATTAAAATAGACGTGACTTAATATTAGCCCAAGATTAAACAGTAATATATTGATTATGTTATGAATAACAATACTAAATGATTTTCTAAATGTGCAGTGTTCGTGCAACTTTTTGCTTGTTTTAATGGCATAAAGTTATTATTAACACAGGCGGATATAAATATTGAATATTGAAAATTAAAAGGCACTTATTGATTACAAACGAATTTGCTTATAGTGAATGTGTCTACATAGTTAGGTGCTTTAAATAAGAAAGTGAAATTATAAAGAGGGCCCTAGCTAGAGAGCGGCGAGGAGAGCCCTCTCCAGGGGCGCAATCCATGAGGGGCGTAAGATGAGCTGAAATAACTCACAAGTCCGTAAACAAGTCCGTCCACTCAAAATGTGTCCGTAAATAGGGGTGCAATCTGGCCGGTTCTGTTGGGGGTTCAATCTGGCCGGTTCTGTTGGGGGTTCAATCTGGCCGGTTCTGTTGGGGGCGTAATCTGGACGGTTCTGTTAGGGGCATAATCTGGACGGCTCCGTTAGGAGCACAGGATCATCTAACCGCATTCCTAATTATAAATAGAACAACAATTATGCTTTTGGGAAAAGTAATTTTACACGAATACAAATTATATATTTTGGAAAAGTTATAGAAAAATATATCAAGTTATATTACATTTCCCAATATTAAAAAATGAAGAAGCCAAAACTTAAAGCTCGTTCCATCAATTTACCATTTCTTCAACAAAAAATTCTCCAAATAGTTGCTGAACAGCTGTAAATGAGATGGTTTTAAAGTATTTGGATAAATTCGCATATTTTACGAATCAAAACTGAGCAAAGGATAAGCTGCGGCGGTACCGATGGTTTAACACGACCAGAGGTGGACACAGAGAGGATGTTTTGGAGGAATTAAATTTTTTGTAAAAATTCTATTGTTATTTGCGGCTGGTCATTATAATCGGCGTTCTTTATAACTGATTTCCACCGCATTTTATAAATTTTGGGGGGATTTACTTAATCTCCCCCGTGGATACGCCACTAAACCTGACTTTGAAGCTACAATATATTTCAATTTAACAGCACTTAATAGATGTCGAACCCAGCTCAGCCAACCCGAAAACTATAGGGTTACTGATGTTCATACATTAGATAAAAAATTTTTACTCTCAAAGATCCATTGAGAGTATAAAAAATGTTTTTTTTTACTCTCAAAGATCCATTGAGAATGCAGAAAATGTTCTTTTACTCTCAAAGGTATTTAAATTTTGAAAATGGACTTTTTTTGCTCTCAAAAGGTGCAGTGAGGTGCAGAAATAGTACACTTTTCTCTCAGATCCGTGAGGTCAGAAAGTATTTGTTTGTTTTACTCTTAATAGCTCTCAAGTTACCCATCTCTGCTTTATGACTACCCCGCTATTGGAAATGCCAGTAAGTGTTACAAACGTATTCAATAACTTAAATTTTAAGGTAAAATATTAATGTAAATTAGCGCTTTTGTTAATTTGTTGTATTTTAATTTATTTGAAATATCGATGGTAAGTGATTGCATATGTTTGTTTATATGAGAAGTAAAATTTCTTCTTGCTAATTATTTTATGTGTCTGTTTTTTGGTGTCACTTATTAATATACTTGGCTAAGAAGGGATCTTTAATGGTTGCCAAACAATTATATAACATCGATTATATAATGTAACTTCGCTTGTGTTGACTAGGGTTAAAGAAATTCGTATGTGCGTTGGCTTTCAAAGTAAGATGGCCGAATCAATGATCAAAATATTTATTAAACGCTTTTTCGGAAACAAGCGTTTCAACCGGACTACGAAAGGCGTTATGGAAACGACATGAGAGTGGATAAGATGCAAACGTTATTAACTCCCAAAATATGGATTTCTGAGCATTTTCGCATTAATATTTTTTGCTTAGATTTTATAAGAAATCACGCTATATACTTCTCTTCCGGGCGTTAATAGACTCGATGATTAATACATAATGAGGATTCTAATACTCATATATTTCATTTTTAACTAAGGAATTTCAATACGCTTTTGAATGTTTATGTAATGCGGTGGTTTTCAAATTTGTTGTCCCATAAAACCCTTTTCCACCACACGCCTAGCCATGGAACCTTTCTGTGAATGTTACTCAAGGACCACCCAAAGAGATATCATTTATCACTGAAGGAACACCCAAAGAGATATCATTTATCACTGCTTACACAAACATAATAATTATCAATATGTCGGGATAAAAAAAGATAAGAGAGAGTTTTTAACATTGAGAAATATTAGTTACGATACACTCTATCGAAGGATTTGTCATATGATGGAATTCACAAATTTTCTTGAAAATTTCGGCGATTTAAGAATTTTCTTCAAAAATTTGAAGATTTATAAATTTTCTTGAAAATTTCGGCGATGGTTTGCAAATTGCTTATAGATCCTCTGTAGTGTCATCAAAGATCACGGAGGATCTGCGACACACGCTTTGAAAAACTGTAATATAATGTATAACGTCCAGCAGTTAATAAATTTATTGGTTAATAGAATCAACCTCTTAATGGAATCGAATACCTCAGAATCGCAAAGTCACCGGTTAGTAAACTCAATATAATCGCTTAAAGAAATAAAGAAATCATTTATAACGTATAGTAAGAAAGGAACTAAGACAATAGTTAAGGTTAAAAATATATTTTCAATATTTTTAAATTATTTTGTGGCTTTCCAGTATAGTATTTAATTTTAAACGAACGTTCGTTTTCCTATTATTCTGTCTACTTCTTTAGTGAGATAAGGTGCATTGGTGAAGATTGGTATAAAGGATTTGGAAGTGACTAAAACAGAAAATTTCAGTAAATTTACTCTTTTGCAAACATTATTGAAATGTTAATTAAGCGCTCTGCCAAACAAAGAGTAATAGGCCTGGCGTGACCATATAGGCGGACTAGGCGGCTGCCTAGGGCGACATTCCAAGGCAGATTTTTTAAAGGTACTTAATATTGTAGGATGGTTGAGATAGATTTGTCAATAAACAAATCAAACTGAATAGATTATTTTCGATTGAATGCCTTCACCAGTACTTACTCTTCCTTATATATATCTCTCTCTATTATCCATTTTTCCTCATACTCTAAACTTCTTGCTTTCTTATATTAACAAATTTTCCAATAACCAATTTACGTAAATCTGCATTACATTTTCTCATTACCACTATGCCTTTCAATGGCGGGAACAGTATCGCTGCCGCACTAGGTCCTGGGAAGACGTTTTTTCTTTTTGATGTTTTTGAACATTATTACAATGCAGTGTGAATGGCAAATTTCTCCGTCAATAGTGAAACACCAGACTATTTTTTGCTTTTGATCATTTATTTATCTATTATGAGATAAGTCGTGATTATCATACTTTGTTTTAACCGAAACTATAGTGAGAGGGTGGAATGTGCTGTATTTTTTCACTTTTCGCTTATATCGAAGATATATCGCTTTACATCGCAAGATGTATTGGGATGTCAATTTTTTAAGTCGCACACGCAGTTGTACTAGTGCGGCAAAGTTGCTTGCGCCGGCCCTGGTAGTACGACACATTTTTAAGAAAGTTCGATTCCAGCATATAATTTTGCTATTACAATTAACCCAGCTATGCCCGAACAATTAACCCATTTATGCCCCTTTTTTTTCTGCAAAATCGAATTAATTGCCACATTTAATATATTTGTATCAAAGTTATGACAAATATCAGTTTTTTTACGAATCCCATTAGTTTAACATAGAAATCTGGCATGAGTCGTAAACGACCCTTTGGGCACGAGCCCTTCTCAATACATGAAAGAATATAATCAATGTATTGACAATTATACCAACATATAATACACAGGAAAATGTTTTGAAATGGTTTTGTACTGTAAATTATGATATAAATAATGATACAAAGCATATGATGAAAAGTTTGTGAAAGGTGTATTACAATTTTTTGTACATTCATCCATGAAATTTTGTAAAGCAATTGTCAGGCAAAGGAATATAACATTTTCGACAGGCTTTTATGCTTTTACTTTTACATACACCACATCTGCACATTGGATTTCCTGACGTAATAAATGCCCACCGTTATTTGTATGAGCTGGGCCATGCAATTTTGATTTCATGGGACCCGTGGATTTTGGTGCTATGTCATAGATTTGAAGTAAAGCACGAGTAGCTTCTCTTCAGAACGGCTTTTGTGTTGTGCAGCCACCAAAGCTTTGAATCAATAAGTATAGGCTTTCCTCGTATAAATTGCTTATGCCCATATCTCCCAAAATAGGGCACCATTGCTTCATCAACTGATATATTCTATCCTCGTAGAGCCTTTTCCAATAACAATTTATTTAGATCTTGTAGAAATGGACGAATTTTACCCACCTTTTCGCCAGATAGAAGCTTTTCATTATCACAGACATGTAGACATCTGATAATTCCTTCAAAACGATTCTGTCGGATAGAATTCGAAACCAATTGATTATGAATATCATTCGAATTTTCCCAAAACATATGTCTACATGGAAGTGAAACATATCCACTAAGGAATAGAACTGAAATAAAGATGTGCATATCTTCAAGAGAAAAGAGAAAGGAAGGACAAGTTTTCTGCATAGCATATTTTGAAGTAAAACTTACAATCTTGTCAATAATTTCTTCATTCAAAAACACTTTTAGGAAATATAAAGGATGGATGTTATTAGATACAGAGGATGGAGCAGTAGGTTGCAGATTGCTTGATGTAGTCGAAAGTGTTATATCGCCCTTTATCCATTTCCTTTGAAGAAGTGCGTCTCTTTTATTTCATTGTTTTCTGATTTTCTTTGCTGACGGGAGATACATGTCATGCAAATCATCATCTTCTATTTACTCAGCACCAGGTATTAAAATCTCAGCGTGTGCATTTAGCAGTCTTTCAGAAAGGACATTAGGATTGTTGCTTTCCTTGTCTCCTAAATTTTCATCATTATTTGCACCAGTGTCGTTCGGTGGACAAATATATATATCTGCTGAGGCTCCATCAATACTGTCTGCCTCTTCTATCATCTCCAGAAAGTGTGCAGTGGAAAGTTTATTTCTTTAAGGATAACAAATATATTTCAATACATGCGTATAAAGCAAAATTAATTTATAAACTGGAAATCAATAAATTTATCAAAACCGAATTGCTTTGTTGTATGTTTCGAATTTACTTTTGAAACGTCAGGCCACATTCGGTCCACAATACGTAAATAATGCAGTTGTGAGTAAAAGACAAAACATCAAAACCATAAATTTATCCTACTTTTAAACTAATTATATGCAATTTTCATCTTTCATGCCAAAATTACAGTTAAAAAAAGTTTTTAAGACATATAACAGCGCAAGTTTGCCGTATAAACAGCTTGCGACATTAACAGAATGCTGTTTTATCCCTACGCGGTAATACCACTAAGAGCTTGCTCTCAACGGGTCGTTTACGACCTGCATTAGCATTACGCATGAATATTTTAACTTGCGAAAGTTTGCCGTGAACGCTAATGACTTAAAACTCATTTATGAAGTCTAATAAAATAATATTATATGATATTTTAAGAAAATAATACTATTTTGAAATAATACTTGCCTCCGATTGTGAATAGAAATCCACGACGCCGACATGTTATATTTGCGACTCTATCACTCTCGAAAATTCGTTGGAAGTGAAGTAAACATCAGATGGTTAACTTCACTGAACTGTTGAGGGTTGATTTATGTCACAACTGGACTT
>QLNU02015270.1:25040858-25052089 GCA_006491805.2 Dysdera silvatica
TTCTGCAGGCGATGTGTTAGCACTTTTGTGAAGATTTTATAAATAGCAGGTAACAAGCTAATTGGTCGGTAATTTTTCAAATCCTCTTTATCACCTTTTTTATGCAAAAGAATTACTGTTGCAGAATCCCATTGGTTTGGTATGTTACCGCTGTTAAGACATTTGGTAAAGAATTTTGCAAGTATGTCTTCTACATATTCTCCAGCTTCTTTTAGGATATCTAATGTAATACCATCATCACCAGGGGCTCTTCCTTTCTTCATACTTTTTATTGCAAATGAAACTTCTTCTTTTAAGATTTATTGTTTTCTGCTTAATCCACTGTTACTAAGTATACATGTATCTAATGTATGTAAATATAGATTTTTGTAGAATTCTTCAACTCTTCTAAGTATTTCTTCCCTATTTCTTGTTACGGTGCCATCCTCTCCTTTTAATGCAATGATGTGTTTCTTCCCAACAGATAAACTTCCTTTAACAACCCTAAGGCTCTTGTTATTTTCAATGGCCTTCCTTACTAACTCACAGTTGAATTTTCTTATGTCTTCTTTCATGCTTTTGCGCAGAGTTTTACAAAGTTCTATGTACTCAATCCTGGAACTGGTATTTCGATTGTCCACCTTCATATCTCTTCGCCTTTTCATGAGCTGTTTCGTCTTCTCAGATAATTTGCTATTGTGCTTTTTACAGGTTACACCACCAATTTCCCCAGCAGTTTCAACTATTGTCTTAACAATGTTTTCATTTGCTTCTGAGATATCACTTTCATCAATAAGTCCTTCCAGTGCAGAAAAGCGATTTTTTAATTCCAACTTGAATGCCTCGGTATTTTCTTTTAATTTCTTTAAATCCACCCTCTTACTTACTTGTTTCCTAATGAGCTTCTGTCGTTCTAATTTAGTATTTAAGTGCACTTTACATCTCACCATTCGATGATCACTTCCAGTATTAAATCTGTTCAGTACACTGCAATCTTCAATAATTGATTTCTTGTTTGCCAGGATATAGTCAATTTCACTAGTTCCCCCATTTGGGTGTTTCCATGTCCATTTTCTTTGCGGTTTCTTCTTAAAAAATGAATTCATGATGCTAAGGTTTTCAGCTTCTGCAAATTCGATGAGTTGATCGCCACGTTCATTCCTTTCCCCATATCCGTATTTACCAACCGATGTCTCTCCTTGTTCCTGTTGTCCAATTCTTGCATTGAAATCCCCCATGATGAGCTTGATATGTTGTTTCCCTTTGGTGTGTAACTCTTTGATTTCTTCATAAAATTCTTCAACCTCTTCGTCGGTATGGCTTGATGTTGGTGCATATACCTGTACTATTTGAAGTTGGTATCGCTGGGTTAGTTGAACAACGAGCCTCGCTGCTCGATCTGATGTACTTTCAACTTCCAGAAGACAGTCTTTAATTCTTTTGTTGATTAAGAAGCCAACACCACTTGTTCTTCCAGTTTCCGTTCCTCTATAATAAAACAAATGTCCACTTTTAAGTTCCACCAACTCTTCACCTTTTCTTCTAACTTCACTGAGTCCTACAATGTCCCATTTGATCTTGTCTAGTTCCTCTTCCAATTCCTGAAGTTTTGCTTCAGAAGCAAGGGATCGTCCATTAAACGTAGCCAAGGTCAATAACAAACGGCAGCCTGGGCCATTCCAGTGATTCTTAGCACCCCCTGCTTTCATGCCACACTGACCGCTGCCTTGATCAGGAGCACTCCAGCACCTGGAGACTAGGGGCCATGGTTTCTGGTGTGTCAACATAATGGAGGAATTAGCCATAATTTCACCACGCTGGCTAGACGGGTTGGTGAATTAGCCCTCCCCTTCCGCCTTTCTATCCGTGCAGCAAATATTAATTTGCCACATAAATAGAAAGCTCAGCCTGCACCGCCCAAAAATAATTTAAAGATTTGCCTCTGTGACTGAATATATGTATACACCGTAGCGCTCATAAGTATTTTGACAAAGAGTTTTTGTTCGCCAGTGCAATCTATATTAAAGCATTCACTTGCATAATGATATGTCGTTATTCACTGCAGAGTTGCACATTCTACAATAACAACGAACTAACGCTCCGTAAATAATTGCCTTTTCTTTCAGTTCAAATAAGAAAATTCGTTCAAAAGTGTTTTTACATGCTAATTAGTAATTTGTTTTCGTAGATATACTTAATTAAATAATGTGTTATATTTTGCAAAAAGCCTTCTCTTAGTATTTTTAAATTGTGACGGCATTCTAAAAGAAATGAATACTCTAAAGACTTAAAGACTGTAATTGAGTTTTAAGAGACGTTTGCTCTCAGACAAGTGTAGCTCGTGATTTTAATCTATCCAGACAAATTGTAAGTGTGTGGAATAAAGATTGGAATAAGAGGGAAACTAATAATTGTATGTCCAGACAGTTACAAAAAACGTTCAGCAGGATTGATAAAATACTCAGAAGGAAATCTGTAGCTAATCCCCGTTTAACTGCTATAGACATAAAAGATGATTTACAGGAAAATTATAAAGTTAAAGTGCACGTTTCCACCATAAAAAGACGTCTAAATGAAGTAAATTTAAATGGCTGCCGGTCAAGCAAGAAGCCTCTTATATCTAAAAAGAATAGAAAGGATCGACTTAGTTTCGCCCAAAAATATCGAAACTGGACTTCTAAGAACTGGTCGTCTGTCCTCTGGAGTGATGAAATCAAGTTTAATCTTTTCTCATTTGATGGAATTCAGTATGTTCGGCACCTTCCAAACAAAAGAAACGCTGTCAAATATCAAGTTCCAACCAATAAGCATTGTGGTATGTGGGTGTTTCTTCCGCCATTGGGTGACCTCTAGTTTGTGTTAATGGAAACATGGATCGCTTCAAATATTGTGATATACTTAAAAATCATATGCTACCCCATACCTGGAGGAAAATTCACGCTCGTTGGATTTCCCAACATAACAATGACCCAAAACACACATCTCAACATGTCAAAAGTTTTTTGAAGCAGAAGAAAGTACAAGTGTTTGATTAGCTTAGTCAAAGCCCAGATTTAAACCCAATCGAGCACATGTGGTCAGAACTAGACAAACGTGTCAGACGCCAAAACTACACAAATAAGGACACTTTCTTGATGCACTGTGCCGTGAGCGAAGAAATATTTCTCAAGAGCACATTGTACATTTAATCGGCACAACGCCGAAAAGATGCACGGCTGTTATTGATTCCAGTGGCTATCCAACCAAATATTAAACACTGAAGTGTTTTTTGCTTTTAAGTTATCAGTCAAAACAAGACTGAGCTATAAAAATAACATTTGTCAAAATACTTATGACCCAAGAGATTAAGATCAAGTATAATTTCTATTATTACAAGCTTTGAAGTAAATGCTGTTTTATACATTTTTAAATATATATTCATTTACTATGAAACATTTTGTATTCAGTTAGAATAAAACATAGAGGATGTAAAATAATAAAACTGTTTGTCAAAATACTTATGAGCGCTACTGTATATATTACAATGTAAAATACGTATGGAAGCAAAAAACATTTACAATACTTTTAGTTATTAATATGTAAAGCGAAATCAAACCTTTTAGCGAGATTTTTGCCACTGCTTATTTTTAACAATCCTATCAATATCAGGTCTTATTTTTGATATTGCAACCCTAAAAGTGTTTCCAAGGTGGACGTCAGTTATTCTGGGCCTTTGATTTTTATCAACTTCACTTTTGAAAACAGCGATTTTCAGACGCATCCACGTACACAGGGATGTTGGGTTAATAGGTGTTGTAATTCCCACTGCAATAAAATTTTGTATATATACATATAAATATATGGATTTCTAACTCTATAATTCCACGTATTGTAAGTCTGTAACCCCACTGTCAACTTTCTATGTTAGCTTATGCGCAGTTGTAAATGCTTCAGAATAGTAACATTTTCAGAGCATGCAGTCAGATAGTGGGGAAGATGTTCATATCAGCATATTTAAAATAGAATTTGACGAGTCCTAAGATGAATTTTTTTTAAATCACTGTTGCACTGCAAATCGATAAAACTACACCTAGTGCCCATATACGCTAGAAAATTAAAGTAAAACACGATTGAGGGAAACCTCGTGTTACTTTAGTCCTATAATGTTTTAAGATATTTTTTACGTAATGTGAAAATGACAACAGAATAAAATATATAGATTTCAGACTTCGGATGTCGAGCCAGGACGTTGTTTTTGTGTGAAACAATTTGTATTTTTTCATGAGCCGGCAGATCACATGAAACCTGGATACCTTGGGAAACTGTATTTCAAAGTGCCGTATGACTCTTGCTGTCCTTGCACCATAAAACTCAAAAGTTACCGCTATGCCACCATAGGTTAGTAGACCTACATAAGAGAATCTGAATTCTTAAGAAATCAACCTCCAGACTTCAGTAAGTAGTTAGATTGCAAGTGTTTTGTTTTTTTTTAACCACCATCGAATCTCAAACCCAGCCATTTCGTAAAATATGCTCTTGATAGTTTGCATGTTCCTACCCAGGTGTGTATAATATTTTGTCCTCCTTATATTCTGCAATAGTTTGTCTATATAGGGACAAACACAGGATTTACTATTTTTCGTGAACTGATACTATGGTCTACACTTTAAAATACTTTATTGTATACATTTTTTTTAATGATATGTTATAATTTTAATTTGTTTTATTACTTGCATTGCTTGTATAGTATGGATTACAATTAATGGCAAGTAAGCTATTAATCTCTCTTTCATTTTGTAATAGATTCCTGAAGTTCTCCCTTTGGGCCAAAGAACAAAAGGAGGAGTTGAGTCCAAACTCACAAAATTTACAGAACACTTCAACAAAATGTCATTTTGGTGAGTATATATATATATATATATATTGTTTAATCCTTTGTATTTTTCTAATTTACCTTACCAGTGGTAAGTTTAGTCCATAGGCCACATATATGGGAGTCATTACTTTTCATAAATAATTTGAAAAACAATGTATTGTCAGTCAATTTGCTGATCATGATGTATGCAAATGCCCAGTGTGCAAAATTTCAAAATGGAGGCAGATTCTCAGGGTGTCCAACCATTGGGGAAGTCAGAAAATGTACTTGAACTCTTAACACCTCGGGAAAGTCTAGAAATATGCTTCAGATTTGCGATTAATATTTAATTTTACAGTTTGCATCAAAAAAATTTCTCCTTTGTTTTGGTTGTCCGCACTATGAAATATCCATTTAGAGACTGCAGAGCTACTATTATTCCTATTTTTTTGCCATCATTCCTTTTTCCTATTTTTCTACTTCTTTTCCCCTCTTCTCGGTGGGCAGATACCCAGTGGCGATCGTTATTCTTTCTAAATATTCCCCCTTCTACTCACATCCTTCAAGGTCATGTTCTTTCTGCATTCTCTTTTTTCAAAGCAGCAGCAGCATTATGCCACAGAGAAGGATGGGCAAAATATTATTTATGGGTACAATGGACAACCTAGTTGTCTACATTTTCACCCTTTTCCTTCATCACAACTTTTTTTTTTTTTTTCAACAGGATACCATATTATAGCTGCCAACCATCCCAGTTTTTCATCACATCGCCCGGTTTCCCCGGCAAGTCAGTTATTATCCTAGTTTTTCAAATTCTTTTTTCCTGCTCCTAGAAATGTTTTGCAATTTATAGTCAATGTTTAATCATCGATTAGGAAGAACCGACGTTTTTCACCCTCTGTAGTTTTGAGGTGGTCAGTGACCAGGAATATCGGGAAATATCAGGGAAATTCATGAATCTAGAAAAGTCAGGAGATTTTTAAGCAGTGCTTCCAAAAATAGCCATATCCTGCTATAAAATAGTTAAACTAGCAATGTTAGGCAACAACAATTTTTTGACTAATTTTGTTTAAATTTGATCGTTTTCATTTCTGTCAACTGGAAGCTCTGCTTAACAATAAGTTAGATGGCGATTTGCCCCATTGTGCACTGATGCAACACCTTCACAATCTACTGGTGGCATTCAAATGCTGTGATTGTTTGCTGCTTCCCAGGCAGGAAATTTGAATAACAAGAGCATTATTACATCCATGAGAGCCTTGTGATTCCTTACTTTAGATATATGGATAATTATACTCCAAATAAATGTAGTCAAATTTCATTAATCCTTTTCATGTATGAAAATTAAAGATTATGGGATTGGATATTACTTTCTAAAACTTTCTTTTCTGGTGGTTTTAAATACTTGTGATTTGTGATTTAAAGACTATAATAGTACCACAGATAAAATTAAAAAATGTTCGATTTATTAAGGAGTATTGACTTTATGGTAATCTTTACTATTTGTTAACAAGTTTCCCTTCTCCCCATAATAACAATTGTCTTTTTCATTTTCAAGTAATATATTTTATATATATTATCAGTACTCCACTGTAATAATATATTATATACTTTTATGTTTAATTTTTAGGGCCAGGTCAAGAATTTTAGATCAAGAAGAAGCTAAAGATAGGGAAAGATACGTTGTTAAATTTATTAAAATTATGAAATATTTGAGGAAGCTCAATAACTTCAATTCATATCTTGCAATATTGTCAGCTCTAGATTCAGCTCCAATAAGAAGATTAGAATGGCAACGAAATATCACAGAAGTAAATATTTGGCATACAGCACTAATTTCTAGCATTTGTTTTAGTTTCTATACTTTTAATATACAGGGTGGTTATAATTAAACTTGGCCTATTTAGAGCACCCTGGAGCTCGAACCGTTCAACGGATTGACACCAAAATTAGTATGTAGACTATCCAAAGGATGCGGAAAAGGAATCTTCAAAAAAAAAATTTACTCCAGAAGCATCCAACAAGGGGTGCTTTTTTGCGCATTGCAAAGAAATCAATCTATGAAATGACTAACACGCAAGACAAATCACATTTTTAATGTTTACTAACATTTATTGCATCGAAACATTTCAAATGAACGTTGTGCGAGCAATAAGCGTAGGCCAGCGCTATTGGCATACAATGGAAAAAGAGGGATTTTGCACATACAGACGGTACGTAAGGAAATATGGCAATCAAGCGTCTGTTAATCGTATACAGGAAGATGTAATGGAGGTTGCTCAATGTGGCCGCTATCATTCACTTGTAAAAGTTTATGGCCCTGTCAAATGTTCTGTGACGGCCCTTCGGTGTTGTTAGTTGCTCCAGACATTTGTTTTGCTGCAACTACAGAAACGACAGTGCGTTACATCTACCATTTCAATGCAAGATGGTGCGCACCCACATACTGCACCGTCCCTCAAAGCTTTTTTTGTCCAACATTTCACCGATGAACGTGTTATCAGTTGTTCGTTTACTAATCCCTGGCACACGTTCGCCAAATCTCACTGTGTGACTTCTAGTTGTGGGGTCATTTAAAGAATTTGGTTTATTGTGGAAGTGTTGCTATGTTAGCAGAATCAAAGCGTTCCATCCAGAGGCGTAGCCAGGAAGTTTTGGGGATTGTAACCCCCCATTGCAATGAAATTTTGTATATTTAACATAGGAATATATGAGTTGTAGCTCTGTAACCCCTCCCATTACGAACTTTCTGCCTACGCCATTGATTCCATCATGCTGCATGCCCGTAGCACCACAGAAGATCAGTTTCAATGACCTGTTAAACACACTGTGCATCGGCTTGAATCGTTACAAGTAAATAATGGCTGCCACATTGAGGAACATCCATTACATCGTCCTGTACACGATTGACAGATGCTTGATTGTCACATTTCTCTGTATGTGCAAAATCCTTCTTTTTCCATTATATGCTGGTAGTAACAGCCTACTGTTATTGCTCGCACAATGTTCATTTGAAATATTTCGATACAATAAATTCTACTAAATTATGAAAATGTCATTTGTGTTGCGTGTTGCTCATTTCACAGGTTGCTTTTGCTGTAATATGCTAAAAGGTGTCCCCCAGCGGACGTCTTTGAAGTTGTTGTTGGTTTTTTTTTTTTGTTTTTTTTTTTTTAGATTCCTTTGCGGCATCCTTTGTATTGGCTATATACCAATTTTGGTGTCGATCTGCTGAACGCTTCAAGCTCTAGGATGCTCCAAACATGCCAAGTTCAATTATAACCACCCTGTATATACCTATCTATGGTAAGACCCATATTGTCATAAACAATCTTTCATATTACTTTTTGGCATCATGTAAAGTGTTCGATATCAAAACATAGAAAATCTTAAATAAACTTATAAACTTGTGAATTCTATCCGATCTTCTTTAATTTTTGCAGGTCTAAATCTCAAATTTCTATGTCATTACTTAGAAGTTTTGTTTTATTTAAAGCTTTAATAAATAATTTCATCCAAGTTTGATGTGAACTAGTGGTAATTAAAATTCTGCCATTGCTACAAGAAATACTCATCTGTCGTTAACATTGGACTGACTGACCCGTGACTTTATAATGATCGTTTATCGCTCATTACAATTATTGTTTGAAAAACAAACATTATCAGATATTAAAATGCAAAAGTGAACTTTTATTTTGTAGTATTAACCTTTAGCTTATGTATGGGCATGGTATGTCCCAGCAATTTTTTTCCTCCTTCCCTGATCTTCTCAAGTTAGTGGTCAGTATAATAGTACAATTGGCTTGATCATATGTAGTAACAAAAAGGGTTATGAAATAAAGGCCCATTGTACAAATAGGAGCTTTTCTCTCCCTCCCTCTTCACCGCTTTGTATGAAAATTAACAATCTGCTATTAAATTATCGGTAGGTTTCTTATCCTTCACTAACGTGTAATACATGCACAAAGGTTATTTGGTGATGTTTATTTGTACTTAAGCGCCACTACACCTCCCTCCTGACCCCATGTAGCAATGCTTTCAAGTATCACTTCGATTAATTTGTATTGGGGATTGGGGAGGGGAGGAATTAAGAGATATTTCTCAGTACGGAACAACAAATTTCTGTTTTCTAGCCCCATAAGCTAAAGGTTAATATTCTCCTTACAACTAGGCACAAAGGAAGTAAGCATAAAAATTTAGATATTCGAAAAATCCTATTAATATTACAATGTGTAATAATTTTTGTATTAACAAATATTCGTTATGAATAAAACTGTTACAACTAAATATTGTTTGTGATTATTATTAATATCATATATTTAAAAAAATAATGTACAGTGTAGTTATAATTGAAGTTTCCCTATTCTAAACGCTCTATAGCTCTACCTAATAATCAAAATAGCACCAAAATTTGTACACATTCTATTCAAGTGATAGGGAGAAGGAATTTTAAAAAAAAAAAGTAATTCCAAAATCTGCCAATAGAGAGAAATGTAGCACTGTACAACAGTAGATATGTGTAACAAGCACTAAAAAAATACTAATAAGTAAATAACTGAGATAAAAAATGCTAAAATAATTTTTTCAATTGCTATTTTTGCTTGTTTAGAAAGCAAAGAAACTGGAATAAACTGCCACGGTGAATTGTAACTGCAAATTCCTTCATCGTTTTGTCAGGGTGAAGGAGTGAAACATTTACTTATTCTAAGGCTGTAGCCAGGATTTAATATTGTGGGGAGGGCAAAAAAATTTGCAAATAATGTTGAACAAAAATGTGTTGCCAATATTGTAAAGAAGAAATATAGGTATATCATATAAAAATAAATGAAAAATTATGGTTTTGCCTTCAGGTATTGTGAATTTTTGCTTGTAATTTTGCCATTAAAATTAAATTTTTTATATTGTTCCCCTTTTAAAGAAAGTGGAGGTGGTGGGTTTTTTTTTTTTAAGTATTCTCAAATTAGTGGTCTACAAAACAAGATCTTGTCAGAATTTTAATAATTATTCACAACGTTTGTAAGCTTTTTCCTCTCCTTTTTTAATAAGTGTGACAAGTAAATATGTATTTTTGCAGTCCTATTATAAATTTAGTTTTTTTGGGGGGGGGAGGTGAGGTCCCTAAGATCCCCTCCTGGATGTGGGAATGAGCTATTCTTATTCCTTCCACATGCAGTACTACATTTATCAAAAGGTTTCATTTTTATTGCACTTTTTAACTACATGTATAAATGCTAAAATTCATTCATTGAAAAATAAGTGCAATGTATCATCACTAAAAAATAATGGGACTGTTTTTCAAAATCAACCTCTATGGTATCCAAATTTAATTTAAATGTACAGGGTGTCTAATAAAACCTGGAAAAGTCAGGGAAGTTTTTTTACTGAAAAAGTCATGGAAATTGGAAATACAAAGGCCCAAGTCAGGAAAATTGGAAATTCATTGTTATAATAAATAACTTATTAAAATAATTTTTCTGAACTGTGCTTTTCATACCACATTGCATACTGAAAATTTTGAAAAACTTGTACTTTTGACTAAACTTCTTCCAAAAATTACCCTTTTGCACCAAAACTAATATAATTTATATAAAATTATTAAGCCCATATATTTTTGAGCAAAAATGGCTTAAATACAGAGCAATACGTAACTGAAACGCTACAACATGGTTACGTATTGCTCGACAGCATAAAGTCCGCAGCTTGCCCGTATATGCTCTTTGAGATATACAGACGACAGCATAAGTCCAGTTGTCTTTGCATATGTTTTGAGATATACAGCATAACTGGACTTATGCTGTCGTCTGTATATCTCAAAAACATATTTTGTGCCCAACGAGTTGAAAACGACCTGCTGGGCATAAATGGCCTAATACGTTTATGTATAAATCGAACTAAAAAGTGATAAGTTTCATAGTTAGCTAAGAGTGGTTATACAACACATTTGAAAAATAAAAACATTTAACTCTTTGATTTTATTAATAGTGTATTAGTTTTATTTGTAATAAATTAAAATTATTAATTATCAATTTCACTTATTTTATTACTGTTAATCAATTCTTTAATCAGATAATTAATAATAATCATTTTAACATTCGTGATGATTGAAATGTATATTTGATAGCCAAAAGAGTCAAAATTTCTCTAATTGCCACTTAAAGAATTCAGCAGCTCATTAAGATATGATTAATTGGAAAAATGATTTCATTATGCGAGAGGCTTTGTATATGAATTCCTTTTTATTATCCAGTTACGATTAGAAAATTCTAATTTTGATTGAAATGAATTACATTATACACCGAAATTGTTGTTCAAATTTGTAAAAATGTTTTCCATGTAGAAATGTCTCACACAGAATTTATACGTGAATATATTAGGTTATCTTGCAAATTTTATAACCAAAAAAATTATTATTTAGGTA
>QLNU02015270.1:25052189-25095004 GCA_006491805.2 Dysdera silvatica
TCATTTTTATTTATTCAAAACATATTTTATTTCTCCCGCATTTTTACAACAAAAACATTCTTGGATCGTATTTTTCTACGTATTTCTACCATTTGCGCAAGACAGCTAACAATATTCAAAATACAATATTAAATTTCAAATTTATGACGAATCCTGTTCAACATATTAAATTATTCAAATTCTTATTTGCTCAAAACCTTGATTTGAAAACAATTCAGGTTATGTAAAAATGTAAAAACTAATCAAGGTCAAAAAATATGGCATTTAGACATGTCCTGATAAAATGAAATCATATTTCGTTTTGTCAACAAAGAAATCAATATTGGAAATATAATATCGTGCAGAGTAGTAAATAAATATTTAATGTTGCATTCCATATTTTTTTGTTGTTCATCTATCCTATTTTCTGCAAGTTTATCAAATAAATTTTATTTATTTTTTTTATTTTTCTTTTGCATCGAGTTTATCAAATAGTTATTTGATGTTATATATTGGTTTTCTTAATTTCAGTTTGTTTTACTCGTTCAATTCTGTCGATGTTTATTTAATTAAACTTTGATACTTGATATTCATTACTTCAAAGTAATAATTTGTTAATTTATTATATTTCAGTTGAGTCATAATCTTTGTGGGATTAATAGGCTTTCGAATGAGAAGTTAAATTCCATTTAACAGCTCTTGCGAAATTAATATCACATTCTTAATTGTTTAAGCAGGCAATACTTTTCAGTTGACTGCTTTCATTAATCGAAATCTTATTTCGTTTCTTTCACTTGCTGAGCAGTTTTAATGAAGGTTATCGCAAATTTCATTTTACCCCAATACATAAAATTACAAAGAAGTGTTAATTCCGATATGAATTTATTAAACTTGTAAGAGCATTCCACTATCATTGCTAATGATAGTGTAAGAGCATTCCACTATCATTAGCAATGGCGAATTTAAGTGACTAAAAGTAATGGATTAATATTTACTTATGACAGAAGTTATTCTTCTGTAAGCAGAGTGTTCTGATGCTGCTTTGGAAAGAATTCAACAAAGGTAATATATTTATATAAATCGAACACTACGCAGATTAAATCAAACAACAATATTAATCAACGTTTATTGGCGTAGTGATACCAGCGCCGATGTTATGGCGCGATTAGATGTAATATAACAAAAAAATTCACATAACGCTTTAACTAAAAAATTTTCGAATTTGTTTAACAAATTGAGTATTTCTTAAGACATTGATGCCATTGGCGGATTAAAGGTCATTCAAATGGGGACGATTAATGACTTGATTTTTGGAAATGATACCTCATTGGACCTTTACCTTGTATCTTTTCAATGTTAAATTTTCATTCAAGGGAGCGATCTCCAACCCCTTCCACTAAATCCGCCCCTGTTTTATGATTATGCAGTCTCTGATAACAAATTGTGTTTTCTTTTGGCATAATCATTAGTACAATCATGGGCGTAGCGTTATATGGGCTTATGGAAACGGAGCCCTAGCAAAAATTTAAAATAAATTGCAATTTTACATATATTGTAATGTATAAATGTATGTGATAATTCTGTATATGATGACTAATAATTTTGAAAACTCTACTTGCTTGAGTACAGTAATTCCCAAAGGGTGGCATTCTGAATCGACATTTTTACTTAGCGAGTTGGAGTTTCGACGGGGAAACTGAATGAAAGCTTTTAAATAACAAAAAATCCTTGAAATCTTCTTTCCAAAAGTATGAGGGATTTTTTTATAAAGATTCTATGAGTGGGTAAACAAAACGTCGTTGTTATAACGACCGGAAACATGCAGGGCCGTAGCTAGGAGTTGGCGAGGAAGGCCCAGGAAAGGGCGCAAGCTAAGTATTGGCGTACAATCGATTGCAATAACTCACAAAGGAAAATATGTACGTGACAAGGGGCGCAATTTGAACGGGTCTTCCAAGGCCGCAATTTGGGCGGGTCTGCCAGGGGTGCGATCTGGACGGGTTCCAGGGGCGCAATCTGGACGGGTTTGTCAGGATCGCAGGTCATCTAGATATGTTCCTGGACACATGCGCACTAGTCATCAGTAAACCATCGTATTTATAACCAGTTGACTATTCCTTTCTCTCACGTTCGTGTAGCGTGATTTATAAGCATGATTAGTGGAGCCCGGATTATATGTAAATGTATATATGCATATGCAATTGCATATTTTAGCTCTTTTCAGCGTTAGTGCCTATAAATGCATAAAAACTGCAAATTTTCAGAATAAATGCATATTTCAAGGGTTTCAATAATTTTAAGAATTTTTTATTCTCTTGTAGGAAATTTTTCACCCAACTTTTTTTTTATTCCCACATGAGCAGAAAGAAAGATGGACTTGTAAATGTACATATTTAATTATGTTCTGAGGCATCAAACATGTTGTCACATTTGTAATTGAATTAGCCACTACCCTTAGCAAGATGACAGATAGATTTAATTATTATTATTATGCAAGGCACATAGCTAACCTAAGGTCAGATTAAACACAACAAGTGTTTATCAGTACGATATCTAGGAATCTTGTTTGGGGGGTATTTCAAAACTTAGTGGGGGTGGGAAGCCAGAGGAGTACTTCAGTCTTCTTTTAGAGCTCCTCGTTCTGGAATGCAAATTCGTTGATGACGTTTCTTTAGCCACCACAAGTGACTAACTTGGGATACAATGTTTTGAGCTGCTTCACAAGTTGAACGCCTGGTCTGGTATCGTTGTCTGATTGTTTATTTTGTCTTTTTGGCGGATTATTCAACGTTATTACTTTTGGAGATGGTTCTCTGTACTACTCTTGCTTGTAAGAAGCATAACAGTGACTTTATTAGTGTTATCAACAATAACATTTATGGCCGTGCTTGTTTCAACCTGATCATTCATTTGGTCCTCGAATACTCGCTGCTGTTTTTCTCTTACCACACTTAGTTCACACCCTGAGTTTATAATACTCGTACGTGGTCAACGGCCACTAGAACTTGAACTTATAAATCCATATCGAAATAAAGCCATCATAATTTTATGATTGCATTTACAATTTAAATCTTCAAGGACATCGCAAAATCACGATAATGACAAACCTGGAATTTCACAACATGCAATTTACAGTCACTTTACAGACAAACAACAGACATAATTTAACGCAACATTTAGGACCACAAAGCAATAAAAATGCAAACGGTCCAAACTTTAAAAAAAAATATACAACTAGATACAACTAGAATCGACAAAAATCAACAGGAAGGACAAAAATAGAAAGGAAACAAAATAGAAGTTCGTAGTTCAAAGATTACATGTAGAAATATGATGTTTCTTTACTCGCTAACCGGGTTACGGTTACCGCTTGCTTTTAACTTCCCAAAGTAAATTAATAGTGGCCGAGTAGGCAGTGTACCTGAGTTTCGTGCTTCATAAAATAGGGACGTTAAACAAGCTTGGTTCTGAGCCAAAAACAAACAATAACTGATATTGGCGACGCTGGAAACAATAATCATTTAGGATTAAACTTAAAAGAAGGGATTAAAAATTTAATCTACGATCATTAGGGGGTAAAATTGATTTTGTGTGGGTGTTTTAACCCCATAAAGAGGCCTGGACATCACACTGGTACTTATACAGTGCAAAATTTTACCACATTATACATATATATACCAGTAATAGACACTGCTGATAATCTATTACGGATAGACTATACATGATGGACTACCCACAAATGTTATAAATACAATCCAATAACATCAGTAGATCAGGAAAGGACATTTTTTTTTCATTGAATGCTATTAATTAATTAATAAAAAACAAAGCTCAATTATTAAGAACATTGACGGCAAACATTATAAGATATAATAAAAATTATATTATATATCAAACATTTCTACTAACTTCAGCTAATTAGTAAGGAAATAAATCTTTTTAAGATGCAGGACACTTTTTTAGGTAAGTACATAAACGTTTAAGGGCAAAGTTTTTCATTTTAAGTGCATATAAATGCACAATCTGGGGATTTTTAGTGCATGTAATCCGGGCTCTAATGATTAGTATCATCGATACCAAATATGGGATGCAATCTGCAAATATGATTTCTCCACGATTCAATGACATAACGTAGCCGAAATCCATAGAAAATTGTGTAACATGTATAGGGAAAAGTGCATGAGAAATGATGTACGAAAATGGCGGCGAAATTTTCAAGAAGGACGAATGATTGATCCATAGCTGAGAAAGACCGTGTCTGTTGTGACTAACGATGTTCTTGAACAAGTCATATTGGTTCAAGAAAACCGCTGATTCAATATTCCTAATCTTTTTCTTCGAATGAAAGTATGGTTGTGAGAGGAGCAGTTTGAATTTAGTAGAGAGTTGGAAAGGTATATGGCAAGTTGTGTCAGTATTCAATCCATAACCTTTTGGGAAGGAAACATAAAACAAATTAATAACATGTTATGGCAAGTACTCAAACCATGAACTTTTGGGGAAAGGTCATAAAAATCTAGTCATGGTAAGTGCATTAATCCGAAACGATATTATTTGGAGATGTAATATAAGAATGCAATTAACTTTTGTGTATTTTAAAACTTACTTTTACCACATTTGGTTTTAATTCACAATTCATTGCAAATTAAAAAAAAACAGACTTCGTAATTTTTTAATAACTCTGCGTTATACTTCCATTGTGGTAGAACGCATCGTGCGAGAGCAAATGTTCCAAACAGTTTTCACGTACTGTAAGTTCCGTAGAAGTGAGGTGGTGAGGTATTTGCATATTCTATGTTTCAGCTCTAACAAGCAAAGCTGTGAAAATGTTCTTCACCAAACGATCTTAAAGTGGGAAAACTTCAGTCAGCAAAAATCTTATTCTGTCCCTAAAATCCTTGAGCATTATTCCAATCTTTAAAATTTAGTAAAGTTTCTAGAAGAATTTCGCATAACTATGACTGACAAAATGTTACGAAAAGAAGATATGGAAAATAATTTGTGAAAAAAAATTACGGAAAAGTAGTTGCAAATAAAGGGAACAAATTTTGTGGGTTCAAGCTCAGTAAAATCATTTCCAACGTTAATATATAAGAAACTTAAACCAGTACTCAACTCCTCCAATTAAATACTGATACGTAAACAACTTACATATCGAAAGGCCTGTATCGATATGTTGAATGGTAGCAAACAGAGCGATTAGAAAATTTTAAGTAAGTTTTGGTAAAGAAGAAAATTCTTTGAATATGTCATATTTAAAATATGATATCATGCTTTAGAGCTTTATCTTCCACTACTATGAGTGCGATATAGAATTATTAATATTTACAACATTTAACCAAAAATTCAATTTTCTAATTCGAAAGAAATCTAATTTCCTTTCGTCTTTGATTGAAAAACGCCTTAAATTATTTTTTAAAGAATAAGGCTATTTCTACCGTCTTCGAATATTAATGTAAATGTAGCCAGAATTTAATTTCGGATCGGTTCAAAATTTTGTACAGCAGGTTTCGATATAATTGCAGAATGCATTAATTACATTAAAAATTTAGTTTCGAGGGCGTATCCGTCCCTAAGATCCTCCCCGCTGGATACGAACATTATTAAAGTGTAACATTTTTATGATATTCGGTCTAGTTATATTCCTGACTCAATAATTGGCGTAGTTAGAAACGAGGTCAGAGGGGCTCTACCGGACCCTAATACTACTCACGCAGCAGTCACTTGTTCCAAGTGGGGAGCGAAACAACCTCTGCTCCCCCTCATCCTCTCAGACACGTGAATGAATTCACACAAGAAATGACCTCACGATGATACTGTCCATAAGAACAGTACTAATAGCGGTTTGAAGCAGCATTCGGAAGGGAAAATGGTGCGACGTTACCAAAGCACTTACCCTTCGCCAATGGCAATGCATTTGCTCATGGCAAAGACAAATCATGGCGAATTGCGAATTTGGCGTTGTTCCAGCTACAACGAGTTGAAATCACTTATCTTAAAAATCGGGGTTTTCAAGTTTCGAATTCGAGTGATATCGATTCGTCTTAAAAGTAGAAACTGGTGGCATATTCTTGAGAGAACTTTGAAATATTCTAACAATTTTTTGCTGGAAATATTTTCGACGAAAAAAAAAAGCATGCCTTAAAAAGCGGACCCAACTAACTCCTCAAAGTTTCCCTCTTGCCTCATGCAGCTTATTAATCATTTTCCCATGCTGCAGAGCGACGCATTTTTATTAGTTTTCTTCAATTTTTTTGCAACTTTTGGGCTATTGCATTTTTAAAGTTCGAGTTTCTTCTCGTAAAATTTTATAAATATTATACTGAAATGGATTTTTTTTTTATATTTTTTATTTATAAACAATTCCTGAACTATATGCATGACCTTCTCGCCAAAACGAGCGCCAACTTCAGGTAGTGCCATATGCCTATTTATGATAAATATTAATTATGTAATTTTTGGGAGTAAGCCACAGAGAAACCCCGGTTATCTGAACTTCGCTTAATCGAAATTCGGATTAAATAAAATAACCTCGCATTTTTGTATTATTTAATAAGCACTCATTATATTTTTTCAGCGAAAATCTTCATGCTTTCTATTTGGTTATATTATTGCCGTTGTAAAATGCAGCTGAAGATCAGTAAAAACCTTTGTAGTTTCGGCATTCATTGATAGTGTAAATGTCTTCTGACATCCTTGTCCATATACATCATTTTATGTGCCTTACTTTGTTAATCAACCGTGTACTTTCTCACAGTGCACCTATCAGCTCAGTAAATTGGGCTAATAAAAAAATGAATTTAAATGTGTTTTTTCCGATTCTTTAGCACTTTTTATGAAAGTTTGATGCATAAGTTTACATGACCCTAGCTCCCTTAAATCGCCGAACTAAGGGTTCGCACTGCCACGACCTCTCATCTGACAACTTCAGCTACCACCATTCCAACTTTTGTTACAAAGTCGAATTTACTGCTCTGGTAGGTGCATTGTCAGATGTGGCGACGAATAGGGGCGCATATACTCGCTTTTTGCTGATTGGAAGATTTCTTAAAACGCTACTCTTAGTCTAGCCAATCAGAAGACAATGGCGATAATATATCGATATTTTCAAAAACAATGCCCTAATGACTTCTTCGAACTCTAACTACTAGAAATTACCTAATCAGGTTTCATGCAAATTTCCTTATTCCTAGCTTTTCAGAAGCTTCCAGTATTCTACTCAGCGGCAACTGATAGCATTGTTATCCGGGTTTTTTTTTTATGTCATTACGACAGTGGCAAATATGTATACTGATCAATTCCTTAACTTAGAGATACGAGTGTATTTAACTAAAGATGGTTTGGGACAAATGTTGTAGCGTTTTTTTGCAATTTTAGAATAAAAATATAATTTCCAGATAATTCGATATCTTCGTTATCCAGCATAAGGTCTTCCCCCTTTATTTCGAATAATATGCATTAATTCTATTATATCAGTAAAAGGATTATAATATTGGATTCAGAATGGTTAAAGATACTTTTCACAATTTCCTCCCTATTCGTAATGCAAAACGAAGAGGAGATAAAAATATAGAAATGTAAGTAAAATCCAGAGAAGTGTCATAAAAATTAATACAATCGAAGGCTCCAGGAGAAATTGGGAGAGCAGGGACTAATTAAAGTAACATATTTTAATTGGGGAAATGCGCCTTGTGGATGGAATAGAGGAAAAAGCACTGAAATATACGCCATTTTTAAATATTCACATACAAAATATAAAATTAATTTTTAATATAAAAAATAAATCAAATGGTTTGTTTATTAATTTGAAAATAGTTTTGATTGAAAACATTTCTTAAGTTTGATGATCTTTATTATTATTATTATTAAACTAAAAATCGGAGTAGTAAATCAAGTTTCTTCAATCGCATCTGTATGATTCAGGCCAATGGCTTGTCTACATATTTTGCACGCTTGAATGAGGAGAATGATCTTCCGGATACTGTTCTCTTCTAAGATATGATATCGAACGCACAATAAACACAAAATAATGTCAACCATGTAATCTGTCGTCTATTTCTATTTACTCAAAACAAAAATGAAGAGGAGTATTTGATTTTATTTTGCTCCATTAAATTTCATCCTTATTTTTTAAATGTTTGGTATATTCTTTTATACGAATGAAGGAGATGGACGACGAATAACAAAAGGGAAAAAATTGAATCCTTTAGAACATGGACATTGTAGAAGATAATACAAATAAAATTAATTGGAAAGAATTTAAATCAATAAATTCCAATAAAATTCACTTAGGAATGCTATTATAGATGCCATGATTAAAAGAAAGCTAGAATATTATGGACAGATGTTGAGAAGTGGAACCCAAAGATAACATAATTGGCAATAAAGGGCAGGGCTGGATTAAGACCATAGTGGGGCCCCACAGCGCATGGGAAAATATAAGCCCCGCACACACCTTTCCCCACCATGTAATGGATGGACGAAACTTATTCCATCAGACTCAACGATTCAATATACTGAAAATTTTAAAATTTAATAAATTCCAATATTTTATATAGTAAGTAAATGAACAGTGGGTTCGTAAACTCGCACTTCGCAAGCTTCGGGTACATCAAAGTTTTCAATAATATCTGCGGACTTAGTTTTTACTTTTGCAATAAGAACTAATCCAATGGATAACAACGAAATTACAAACTTTTCACAAAAGGCGGGAGATAAAAGCTTTGGCTTTACGCATTATTGCTTTCCCTCTCTCTTTGTATAAATTTGTATTAAACGAGTAGCTTGTAGTTGTTTTTTACTGCTTTAAGACGTCAGAAGTAAAAAACTAAATCGGAAACGAAATGTTTTAAAAGTACGTCTTTTTTTTTAGCATGCTGGTTACCTCAGTAGGCCCCTTTCTTCTGTGGGGCTCCAGAGCCCTGGCACTTTATACCCTGTGGGTAATCCGGCCTTACTAGAGGGACTTGTCATGAGAAAATGTCCTAGAGGTAGGAAAATAATAGGTTGGCTGGATGATTCGAAAACTTTGACAGGATTATGTGTAGAAAAAATTACCCATGAATGTAAAGATTGGTAACTCTATATATTGGTCATCAACCATCCCAGAATCGAAATAGGTAGTTGAGGAAGCAAACTATCTTCTTATGATTGAATTTTTAGTGCGCAACAGAAACATATTACTTGCTAAGTTGGGTTGAGGATGCCAGAACTGCTTAACAACTGTTTAAACAATACAAGACATAGTGGCAAGAAAAAATAGATAATGGATTGACGGAGCATTTAAAGACTTGGGCAGCCTTGAGGACAGAAAACATATTTCATAAATGTGGAGATGGGATACTGCGTTTCGTCATTATGTGCCTCCGACTTGGCGGTTGGGGTCTGTATTTACGGCCAAATACCAAATCGGAAAATACACTTCAAGAAGAATTTTTTCATTAACTCAATCTAATCATAAAGATTATAATTTAATAAAGGCATTTTAAAATACGTTAGAATTTCGTTTTTGCGCAATTACATCTTTTCTTTCGTCTCTCTCTCTTCGAAGTCAGCGGTACAATATCTTAGTTCCTATCGTTTCCTATCTCAGACGTAATTGTGGGGGTCAACCCAAAATCAAATATTTCCTTAAAAGCTGGAGGAGTTCCTTGTCGGCTCTATGGGCGTGCGAACGTCTTTTTCTGCGGTCTAGGTCTGGCGGGTAGAGTTGTAAAAAACCCGAGAATTTTGAACACCTTGGAAACTTTGATGGAAAAAAAAACGAGATAGCTAGAATAAAGGAGGTAGTCCCGTCCGCACCTTTCTTCCTATTGGTCGATTGTGTCAAATCGACCAATAGGAAGAAAGGTAAGGACGGGACTACCTCCTTTATTTCAGATATCTTGGTTTCTATGTTCAAAATTCCCGGATTTTTTACAACTCTACTGGCGTGTCTTAGTTCCGGCTCGCTTGGACGCAGTGACTGGGACATTGATTTGGCCGCTGGACTTCGGTGGATTGATGTTCGTCCGTGCTACTCTTGGTCCAGACTCTGTATTTTCCTCGTGGATCAGTCTTTGTTTCAGGGGTCGTGCGGACGTCCTTTGTTCTGCTCCGGGCTGCTAGGCCAGTCTCTGTCCTCGTGAGGCATAGATAGCTTTGGGAATGGGTTTACAGTCCGTGGATGGGGGAACGGCTCGGTGGCTAGGTGCGGGGTGGATGGCGGTTCATTCGCTCTGGTTGCAGGGCTGGTTCATGCCCGTTCCCTGTCGCTTCGTGGCGTGTGCACCCATTCAACCGTGCCCGGTGGGCTCCTGTAGGGCATCGACCGGCTAAGGGTGTTTTTCTTTCTTACCATCCATCTATTTCAACCACTCCTCGAGGTGGATTGATCGTGGATGGTTCCCGGTTGACGTTAAATGACGACACCAGTGAGAGCGGTGCCTCTCTGTACGCCAGTATGGATCGGCAATCTCCCCGTTCACCCATTGGTGGTCATATTATTTTGACGTTAAACCCTGTATGGGATTACAGACTGCTTTTTTATGGTGGCTACCCTTTCCATAAAAGTCCACGCATAATATCCATCCATCCTTATTGGCTTCGTTTTTATTGTTAGCTTTGGTCTTCCTTTTTCTCTCTTGATGAATTTCCTTACGTTTCTTAGACTCTGTTGGTCAGTACTAAATGCATTAGATATTATAATAATTCTATTCGGTTCACCAAAGAAGGGAAAAATGCCATTAGATCATCCACATATCGAGGTTTAAGATAAATGAAGTTAAGAGCTTCTCAATCAAAGGAATCATAGTTTTACACATGTGAAAGGAACTTTGGAGGGAAACTCGTGATTTCTGGAAAAGATTAGTAAATAGCTTATATAAATATATAGAAACTTTACATAAACTGTGGATCAAATTAAAACCCTTTGCTTCATAGTCTTAGCCAATAGTTTCAGTTATATGAAAGAATTTTGGATCCTACAGCCAAGACCTAGCAAAAACTGCATTAAATTTAAGAAATGTACATCAAGTAAATTATATAAATAATAGACATTTTATTTTACGTTAACTTTTAACGAGTATTGATTAATTTTTATATTAAAACTGTATAATGAATTCGGTGTCTTATAACGGCTGTTGTTAGAAGAGAAGACGAAAAAAGGAAAAAGAGATTAATTGGCACATAATACATATTTATCATCCCATAATAGAATTTCCGAAAATCATCAAACTCCGGATATTTGAGCATCATAATAAACCATACCATTATATATCTCTGCGTGGACAAAGAAGAATTTTTCTTTTATTTGAACTCCCCTTTATTCTCATTTGTAGAGAAACTTGTCGGAAACAAAATAACAAAAACTAAAGTTTTTCTGAACTCGAGTAATGCTTAAACCATCTCGATATTTTAAACGGCTGAAAACGGATTTAAAGTTAATGATATAAGAAATTTGAACCCGGGGATTAAATACATTTGTCTTATTATATTATTGATATTCTACTTAAGAGAATATGGCTAATATTAGCTAATAATTTTTATATGCCATTTAAACAACTTGAAGGTAGTTAAATGCATGTTTTATCTTTTGTGTAAATTGTGGGAATTCGGATTAAATTTATTATATATATTTATTTCATTTCTGATAAAGATATGTGTCAAAATCTATATTCGAATTATGTTTCTTCAATTATATATTCCATATGATTTATATGTGCGTGGCCAACAATAGTCTTTAACAACTTAGGGGGTTCTAGTAATGGCAGCTGTAGTAGGATTTAATTGAAATTTACGATCCTGATATTACAAATAAAATTCCAACGCCATATATAACTTCTTGCGCTGCTTATCAATTTGATGTTAGACAATTGCAGGTTGGTTGTTTCACAAAGGCTTTTGTATATCATTTTTAAGTATAAAGGAATTTCACGTACAAAACTGTGTTACAAAATAAAAAAATAATATCGAAAACATTACATCTTGTTTCATGAGTGCGAATCTTCTTCAGAAGATATAAAGTTACAGTTATAATTTGCATGTTTCCATTAAAAATTTCTAAATTTCAGTAGTGGCTCAGCGTAAAAATGACACATCGCCATTTGTCCATATAGCCCCTCCATCGAATAACAAAGACTGAAGTCGCATATTTAATGGTTTGTGAATTTTTACAATACTTTTTCGTCCACAACTGGCAATACAACAACAGAATCTTCAATATTCTAATATTTATTTTTTCTGTTTCTGAAGAAAAAAGGCTAGGTCTGTCTGAAACGTTCGTCGAAACCAACTTTTCAACTTTACGCTTATAACATCCAATTTTTTCTTCTTATAGATTTTATATGCTTAGTATTACAAATTATTTTGAATTAAATGCTTATCTGTGTATAAATTTACAATTATTATTTATTAATTTAAATAAATTAATTTTAATAATTCTTGTAAGTTTACAATTATTATTATTTTGAATTAAATGCTTATTTGTGTATAAATTTACAATATTTTATCGTTTGCTTCGTCTTTTTTCATTTGTTCTTTTATATTTATTTTATTCCAATATTCATATTTTTTGTCGCGGTTATTTGCTTGCAACTTCTAGCTAGGTTACACATAATACATGATTTATGTATAATTTAAAAAAATATATAAATGCATCTTTTTTTTTGTTTGTCATCTTTTTAGATATTAAGTTCGTAAACACCTTGCAAATAGTGGTCGTAAGCGAATAACCACACTAAGACAAGACAGAATGCTGAAACGAATCGTGACTAAAAACCACTTAAGGAGCCTGAGATTCATAAGTAGAAAGTGGCGAGTACAACGAGTGACTCAACATCTAGCCCAATGCGACGACTTCATGAACTTGATTTTCATTCACATGTGCCCAAAACACAGCCGCTACTTACTTGCAAGCAAAAAGGGCCAGAGTGCGGTGATGCAAAGACAGATTGCAATGGGGTATTCAAGACTGGAATAATGTACTTTTTAGCGATGAATCAATGTTTTGCATTTACCACTGTCATCAGGGTATCCGTGTTTGGCTTTGCAAGCAAGAAGCTGATTGCTTGAAACGACAGAACAGACTTGAACAGATTGCTTGAAACGCTCAGTGAAGTTTAGTACCTCTATCATTATTTGGGAGGTGTATGAGTACTGAGGGCTTAGGAATGCTGTGTATGTTGACAGAAAGTGTAAAATCCGAAGTATATAAGGAGATACTTGAGAATTTTATGATTCCATCATCGGAAGATCTATTTGAGGATGACTTTATCTTCCAAAAAGACCCTGCATCTTGCCATACGTCAAAGACCATCATTGCTTGACTTAATAACAATAAAATCAACGTACTTTCTTTGGCCAACCAATTCTCCCGATTTAAATCCCATCGAGAAAATGTAAGGTTTAATTACGAAACAACTTCAAGCTTTAGCTCCAAAGGGCAAAAATGAACAAAGGAAAGTATGAAATCCGTTTGGGCAACTATCAGCAAAGATGACTGCAAAAAATTAGTGTATAATATGATAAAACAACTACGTGACGTTATTAAAGCGAAGGGAGATGCCACTAATAATTGATTATTCACAATGTTTATTTTAATGATTTATATCATTTTTTTTTCATGTTGTTACAATTTTTTGAACCGCTCTGAAAATTTTTCCAATATTTTAAATTGAAGTTGTACTTCACCTTACCACAGACCTGCTTGCTTTCATGTTACTTCCATACTATTCCAATTCAGTTGTATTTTATATATTCATTTGGCTCGTCTGAAGGTATTTTGTTCTCCTTCTTGATAACTAGTCAACAATGTTTTGTCTTCAATAATACACAGCTCTTGCACTCCAACTGGCTCCTTACCATTTAAGCACCTTTGCTTCGATGGTGATGTCTCTGATATTTATTTGTATTGGGTCTCTTACAATCATTCCTTTCCTTTCTTACATAAATTCCAGATTTTTTTGTGTGCTCCTGCATCCTTTATAAATTTTATTTTCTATAAGCATGCCTTTAGAAAATTAGCTAAAACAACCATCTAAATATATTTCTTTAGACCAAGTTAAATGCTTCGCTTTCATATAGAGATTTTAGCATTTACTTTAACAAATATTCAAAGTTTACTTTAGTTATGTTTAATGCACTAAGGACAGCTAAAATCACGTTGTTTGGACGCATATTATTTAAATAGAGCTCAACCTGCTTCATATGGGGTATAGGTTTGAAAACATTTATTTATTTTACATTACGTTTCACCATGGTTCCAGTTACTTTTCCATGTACATTTAACGTAAGTAAAGTTTTCAAGACTACGTTTATATTATAAACATCATGCAGTTTTGATGTATATTATGTTGCATTTCCTTTCATTTACGTGCAAGGATATAGGAAATATTTCCAAAATTTTATTTACATAAAACAAAACATACAAAAGTCCTCGATATTATCGTTTATCCAAATATCGAAGACAATATAATAATACAGTGGAGTCCACGTTATCTACAATAAAGGGGTGAGCTCAATATTTTGAGAAATTAGTATGATATGTCCTTATACATATCTTACATATAAAAAACATACACATACCTTGCATATGTCCGATATTTACAGTTATGACTGGTTACTTTTGTAAGGCCAAAGTGTACTGGATAAAGAATTCGACTGTTTTACGGCGAAAATTTTGAAGGTATATATATACAGAAACATAAACGATGATGCTAAAAAGAGACATATAGTGCAAAGGTTTCTATTAACGCAGATTTCAATTAAGCGTAGTTCATATAATCGGGGTTTTCCTGTATACTAATCAAATTTCGGCTGCCCCTCAAGGGAGGCATTTTGAACCTTCACCGGGAAAAATCCTGTTTTTGGGTTGGAACCTGCGAATGGAAAAATGTTTATTTTATTTCTTCGTTCTTTCATTGTTTTGTTTGGTCGTCCGTCCGTCCATCCATCCATCCATCCATCCATCCATCCATTTATTTATTTATTTATTTATTTATTTATTTCGCTTTGGTAAATAAAACATAAACAAAAATGGACATCAGAATGTGTGTAATAACTGAAAAACAAAAGTTAAATAAAATTCAAAAGCTGAGTTTATCCACTGTTTATGGTTTCGAGTTCGCTCCTGGAAATGCGACCGTCGTTCTTTC
This sequence comes from Dysdera silvatica, assembly GCA_006491805.2. NCBI lineage: Eukaryota > Metazoa > Arthropoda > Arachnida > Araneae > Dysderidae > Dysdera > Dysdera silvatica. The sequence goes on from QLNU02015270.1 coordinate 25,067,300, forward strand.
TTTTTTTTTTTAATAAAGTTTTATTTTTTGAAAATGAAACCATTCGGCACAAGAAAGAAGCACATGTGTAGTAACAGGAAATATGCTGAAGAGGTATCCTTTACCCTAGCATCCGTTATTGATTTGACATTGTTTAATTAAGAAGTTTCTATATGCGGTATTTACTTTTTTATCTCACTACACATATTTTGAAACAGTTATCACGCAAGAGAGAAATGTAGTTTAATTTTATTTTCTTAAAGTAGGAAAGATATCCTTGATATAGTCTTACTTCCGAAGACAACAGGTAACGTAATCATATAATAAACGGTCTCTTGATGCCTCAGAACTTGCAAGTCATATTAATTCATCTATTCAATGTATATACCTTAAATATTGCAACAGAATTCAGATGCAAAATACCTTTCGCTATATGTTAAAGCTTATTTCAGTGGAAAAGGTTCAAACAAAATTCTTCCTTCCCAACACTGCTCAAATTATAGTTTGATCATACAACTAATTCTGCTGCAAAATTCGAGTACCGAATTTTTCCCGACAGCTTATCAATATTCAATCTACTGCTTTCTTTGAACTACTATTAACATCAAAATACCTTCCAATAACTAAGCTCCAACTTGCTAAACTTCTAGTCAGTCATTCGTTCGAAATTGTTTCGCAATATAAATTCCCTTGCCCATTGACGATTTAAATTTTCTGACAAGAACATCAAATGAATATATATTTATTAATAATATCTAAAGATATGTGAAGTGAAATAAATCTTTATGTTTTATAAACATTATTTAATACTAAAAAATATTTCTTCTTTGAAACTAAATATTTTGTTCTAAATTTCAAGTATTATAAAAAAAATCAATATATCTACAATCTTTTACAACATTACATATTAACATGGAAACAGCAATAATTTACATGTTAACATGGAAACAGAAATAATACAGTTCTTGAAAATATTATATGCATTGTAACACATACACATTTAATATACTTGGATATGAGGAAACATAGAAAGTGTTTTGAAAAACATTATTTCAAAGGAAAGAATCCCACACTATAATTAAAATTTTTTTCCGATGCTGCCATAAGGGTGTCCTACCGAAAATATAGTCCCATCCGGACTATAATTTCGGCTAGTCATCGCCTCGTACTATCATTTTGGGCAATCACTAGTCAGTTTAAATACCAATTTAAAATTTTTGATCGTAAAGTTACAATATAATCTAAATTTAAATCAGAGGATTGTAAAGCCAATTCCACGTCGACTTTCACCTACTGATTGCAATATTCCGTAAATAAGACGTATGCTAATATATAAGAACATATTTTGTTTTAAGAAACAATTTTGTCAACGTTTTTTAAGGCGTAGTAATAGTAACTCCAATGTTATGGCATGGTTAGATGGTGAAACGTTCGTAAAGAAAAGATTTTTTTTTTTAAATTTGGCGTGGCACGATCCCACGACCTTCTATTATGCGAGCAGGTGCTCTTACCAACTGAGCCACAGACGACAAACACTCAATCTCCCTACGAACGTATTTAAAGTGTATTTTCGGAAACGGGCTATTTTGCGGAATGGGGAAGTTCATGGATAGCTTTTCAAACCAAATTGCGAAGGCATCGGTATTAAATTGATTACATTTTGCACTCATAATTCTTCCTATTCCTTCAGTTTCCCTGCAGTGGTCAGTAGTGAAATGCCCTCTTAGTGTGCTGTTAATCTGTGTTCGGCTATGAACCATACAAAAAAAAAGCTTGCTAATCTCTCATTGTAGTCCCGGGTTTGGTTTCCTCCTCTTCAAGATGCTCGGAATCATTAGAGAAATGTAGTCCTATTGTTTAACGTTGCTTAGTGGTAACCTAATCTTCTGTTGTGTCATCAACACGGGTTCGACTCCCACTAGCATAGTGGAACCGTGCCGTTTTATGTTCGTCGTAGTTTAGGGCTTGCTGCCCTTAGAAGCGTAGGTTCGTCTTCCTTTAAAAGCTGCAGATTCAGACGTAACATAAGCCCTGCTATCTTTACATACTAAAAATACCAGCCATCAAACCTTGTTTGGTCTCATTTACTTAAATGACAAAAACAATCATCACATATATTTAGATACTTAGAATGAGTGCAAAATGTAGCTTATCAAATTAAATTAATTGTTGTTGGTGTATATACACATGTGAATTGGAAACGTTGTCAGATCTAGCGGAACTGTATTTCCAGAAGAGGTATGGCGAAGTGATGGTGAAGCAGCACCGTTCTTACCCTCCAAGCGATAAAGTATGAGGGGTGAAACGAAACATGGCGGAGTTCCATGAATTAGAAAATGCAGAACGAATCCAGATGAAGTTTGATGAAGAAGATCTGGAACCGGTGAGCGATGAGGATGCAAATACATACCAAAGACATATAACGGCAAAAACGAGCGGACGCGGAAAGGGCGGACGAGGAAACAGAAAGGCACAGCAAGGTAGGCGAAGAACATCAGAGCTGAAACAGAAGAGAACCCACAGACGGCAAGGACGAACATGAGGCAGAAGACGATAAGCAAAGTCAGCCATGGACTCCGAATTGAAATCATTGCCGAGAACTCCCATGTATTCTTCGTAAGTAGAAACATGGCCATGGCAAAAGAAATCGTTTTGGAAGAAAGAATCGAGAAGAGGAAGAGAAAAGGGCAACTAAACTGATTAAATCCAATCCATCGATACAAAGCAAAACTAGAGGCAGTAACCATAGCATTAAGCGTGGGGTCAACACAAAGAAGGAGGAGGGAAAAATAAAGAATGAAAGTTAAAAAATTAAGGAAAAGGACGAGCAATGTGCGTTGCGTCCCCTCTCTCCGACTACTAGAGCCGGAATTATTAAATTAATTCTTGTTAATTTATAGTTAAGTATTGAAGCAATTAATAGGTTGATTAATTATTTATGGTGAGAGTCATATTGCGTTAATTTTGAAGAGATATATACTGTCTTCATTTTCAATACTTCTAAAGGTTATTGCATTTGACGTGTAATAAAGTAATTGTCATATTGAAAGGAAGTGGTCACTTAGGCGTGTACAGTGTCTATTTCAAAGTGTATTTGATGGAAAAACTTTTGCTTTTATCTGCTCACATTATTATTATAACGAAAAATAACCTGAAAAATGTTAGTGACATGCACAACTACTCTATCAATCACATTATAGCTGTTTAATTATAAACACTATATTGATTAAATTGATATATAAGCATCTGTCAGGTTAAAATTAAATGCTTATAATGTATTTTTAAACATGAAGTAACGAAGTGTGTAACAGAAAGGATGAAATAAAATCCATTATTAACCGTTACCCATGAAGTGAAACTATACGCTATTTAAATGAGCAAATGCAAATTAATATATTTTAATATAATCATGAATATAAACTTTTTTTAGTAGCGAACTTAATGTAATTCTAACAACTATTTTCAGCATTAAATAATTAATTTTTCTGGGTAATCTCGGCTTGGTTGGTTGCATTTTTATGAAGCAGTGGCAACAAGGGTCATTGTGCAACAACTCAGCTCGGACAGAATTACTCTTTTTCCGCTGCTTCTAAGGCAGACACTCTGCTTTACAACTACAGGATGCAAATTGAAAGTCTTATTTACTCTCTTTTGCCACAAAATTACATTCGGTAATGTAGTGCATTCAGTTTGATTGATTAATTATTTTCAGTTTGCACTCAATTGCATGCTAATATCTGACTAAACATAAATTAACAAAAATAATTTATTGCCGTAAAATGTGCTTTTTAGTATGGCAACAGGGCCGTGTCAGGGAAAAGAAAGGAGAGAGGTGCCCAGGGGCTCGATAACCCAATGGCCCGGGGCAAAACTTCAATAATATAACAAGCATAATTTGTCAGTAAACATAATTTATTGTGGGGTCCTATCAGTTTAACTTCCTAGGAACCCGTAAATTCTACCACCGGCACTGTATGGCAAAGAATATTAATGTTATTATTCAGTATTAATTCACAGAAAGGCCAAATATACCATTTATTCAAGAAGTATGTAATTCGACTTCAATTTTTCGATTTCTCAGTTTCTGGAAAGGTCACGAACTGTGAATTTCTAAGAGACATTTCAATCGTAATCTGGGTTAATTTGGGTTTGAAGAGCACTGGGAGATACGGAGCCCAACGGCATTACTAAAAGTAAGTAAAGTCAGTGCGGAAAGCTTACTGCCAAGAGTTATTGCGGCAAACTAATGACTACGCGTTTCGCGAATTTCTGTGCCATAATATCCAATTACAAACAGTCCTAGCTCGAAACATGTCACCTTACTGCGAAACATTGGCCAAGGATTTAAATCATTGCCTGTAAATAAACCCCAGGGAATTTTCCAGGTGCGATGCTCCAAGATTTCGCTACATCCTGTGCTTTTAATCAAGCAGCTAAAAAACAGAAGCATGTTCGGTAATTATAAAGCAATTATAAAGCAATATGATTAGAAAGCACCATGTTTGCATGTAATTATGATATAATATTTCAAATTTGCTGTAAACGATCTTTCATCGCGTGCCGATGCAGGGGCCCAATGGATTAAAATATCGTGTAATTGAGTGTATCTCAGTGGAAAAAACACTTTCAATTGAATTGGAATTGTGGAAATTAAATTATTTTAAACCGAATCAACCAAATGCACAGTAACTAAATAACACAATATAAAATGTATTTACTACGTCGTAGCCGAAAAAAGCTCCATACATGGGTACATAGGCGTACGCAGAAGGTTCATAAAGGGAGGTTATGATCTCATACAGAGCTACAATTCACATAGTCCTATGTTAAATATACAAAATTTCATTGCAATGAGGGATTACAACACCCATTAACATCACTCTACCTACGCTAGTGCATGGGTATGATGCAAAATTTTACTTTGGAATATCTATGAATATATGTGCTTTAAATGAATACACTCTCAATCGTGAAAACGTAATAAAGGAGAAAATTTCAGAGATTTGCTTTACCTTCTTTTTGGAGCGCATCTTGCGTGTTTCGATTTTGTTAAATTCTTCAATTTTGGAACTCTTAATTGACAACTAATTTTTTTTGAAGAGTTGCATTTTTATATTTGAGATATATATATAGATATATCAATTGTAACTATTATTAAATTTCCACAATTAAAATAAAAATACGATATTTTCAATATTGCACAAAAATGTTTGTATTTCCTTACTATAATTCGCGAAAATTTTAAAATAAATCCTTATTATTTTGAGTAATTTTCTAGGTATATGCCTAACAGCTCCCAAAAATTTAAGGCGGGCTTTCCAAGACAGGAAGACGAAAATAAAAAGCTAATAATAGCATGTATTCTTTAAAAAATGGTCTCATTAGTGAATATTATTTGATGAATTATGATCATTAACCAAATCGAACTTTATTTTAGTTGAAATATATAGGGTCTTTATAATTAAAGTTCCACTTTGAAATGGCCATAAAATGAAAACTACTGGGCCAAACGTTTTCAAACTTGGTAATAGCTTACAGGAGGTCATGGGATTTTACGTTCCGCAAAAACATAAATAAATAAAATAAAAATAGAAATAAAAGTTAAAAAATCACCACCAGCGGAAATGGCACTGTATGCAATATTGTTAAACGAAATAAGACATGAAGACATCGTTTTAAAACGTTTTTAATCGTTTCTAAAACGTGTTACAAAGCATGTTGAATGTGGCGTCCACCATTTTCTGAAAGCAAGTTAAATCGCATTACTGCGTTCTCAACAGCAGCTCTTAGCATATCAGGAGGAATGTTGCGGACATGTCGGTGTATCGCATCTTTCAATTCCGCCAAATTGTTTATGTTATCACCATAAACAATTTGCATAACCCCCCAAAAACGGTTTCGTTTTAGAAACGATTAAAAACGTTTTAAACCGATGTCTTCATTTTTTTTATTTCGTTTAACAATATTGCATTCCAGCTGGCGTTGATTTTGAACTTTTTTATTTTTTTTTTTACTTTATTTATTGTTTTTTATTTTTTTTTTGCGGAAAATAAAATCCCATGACCACTTGTAAGCTATTACCAAGTTTGGTAACATTTGGTCCAGTAGTTTTCATTTTATGGCCATTTCAAAGTGGAACTTTAATTATAAACACCCTGTATATTTTTTTCATTTAGTATACAAATTTATGTTTCTTGCTTCTCGGCAATTGAGAGTGAGGACTAATATGTCTGACTATGTTTTTGTTATCCAACAACTAAGGCTCATAATCCCCATAAATCTTGAAAAAATTTTCCAACCAAATGATATACAGTTTCACAAAGAGGTTACATGATATATGTTATTTCAACACTAGCATTAGGTTTAAAAACGACGTTTTGGGGACTAGAATTTTCCTAAACAAGCTCCCTTTGTCAAGTAAAGGCATTTAACAGTTGTAAATGTTTTCAACACTCCTAACTTAGTTTTTTTCCCACCCCACCATTCAGCGCCCGACTGTAAAACCGCCAGAAAATCACAAACGTTTACCAGTCGTTCATTTGCAACAGTGAACTCCATAGTTAGCTATTGCTACTATCTCGCCCAAACCAGTTACGAGTGGCCATCCTTTTAAAAGTCAAGTACCCTCTGTCATAACCATTTGTTTATGTCAAGGAAAGTTTTATGTGATAATGAAATTATTAAGTGGTAAACAAATATTAAAAACTGAAACATTTAGATTAAATATGTGGTTTGGTCGTGATGATCTAGTGGTCTGCTATTTGCGCAGATAGGACAATTAAACTTGGGTTTTACGCGTTGTGTTTATTTATGTTTTGCAAAACCTCAAATATCTACATCAAGAAATAAGTATGTATGATTGCATAAAATCAATATGCGGAACTACTGACACGTAAAATAATTGAATAAGACATTGCTTAACATGAAAATTATATTTATTTACAATTTAACAGATATTATAATCAGCGTTATATAAATCATGAACTACGTGATTATAACTAAACTCAATATCTTGGTTTCGGGATAGCATGATCATATACATTCGTATATTTTGGTATACATGTTATGTCTTGGTATACACGTGGATTCCCATTCTTCAAAAATTACCAATTGATCTATCGAATCCATATCAGTTAAATCTTATCGAAATAATTTATCATATGAGAATGATTATCTATTAGTTTATCCTCATTAATCAAACTCAAAAGATTCAAATAATCCAATCGAACAAATAAAATTCATTGATTCATTCACTAAACTCGTTGATAAGTACACGACTTTCTTAATTACAAACTTTCTTAATTAACCTGAGTCGATTTCTATTACAAAATTCTCTAATACGTATCATCGTTTTCTGTTTACACTTATATATGATTCATCCAACGTACAATAATTTTAATCTATGATAATGGTATTTAATACAAAATACAATAATAATAATAACAATAGTTATTTAAAATTCCTGACATTGCACCGTGATATTATTCTACTTAAAAGCTATTTAATTATCGTTAGCGATTTGCTTAATCTATGTTAATAAAATGAGGAGGCTGCTAATGGAAAAACATGCTCACCCGATAGTCCTCCATATTCGTTCTCCACGTCTACGGTTTTGGGAACCGCTTCGATATTGGAGATATATATACTATAAGATATATAGTCTATTTCCTATTTCATAGTGTCATTCTCACTGGCTCAGTTATCACTTTCCCACGCTATCGTCTGCTCATCTTTTGGATTAGTTTAGCTCAACTTTATCCGCCATAATCCGTCTCTTTCTCCTTTTGCTTGGCCTTTTCAATCAAGGGGGAGTGTCACTTCTCTCGGCTCCCTTTCTAACCTCGAAATCTCATTGGTTTGATTTTATATAGAAAACAATAATTCTGGGCTGGTTCGAGTGACGTCATTTGAGAGACGTTTTGCTATTGGCTTGGGAGAAAGGTATTATTTTGAAACTTATTGCTTTTGCTCCCTGATAAAGTGTCATGTTGATCTGAAATTACGAGTTTGTTGTTGTTCAACTTGGTTCGCAACTTAGAATGGTAAAAAATTGAATCTTTAGAAATAACTTTTTACTTCACAGCTGCAAAAGTTCGTTCGTGACTTTCTTTATAATTTTCCTAGTTTTAGGACCATGTTAGCTTCTGTTTTTCTTTAGTCCTGAGTTTCTTTATTAAAGTGTTTCGTACTCTACTCAGATTTTATGGATTTGAGTTGCCTTCTTCTTTGTGAAGATTCGCTTTTTCTCACATAAGAATTTTAGATTCTGTTTACAGGATCAAATCCCTGGTGGAAACGTGAGAAAATCGTCTTTGCCCTCCTTTGCAATTAGTAAACATGTATGATGTCGCGTTGATTAAAATTCACCGTGACACCTCCACGTTGCTCAACTTCAATTATCTGACTGAAAATATATTTGTTTGAGCTTCTATAATGCAAGAAGAGCGAAGGTCATGCTGAATAAGGATATGCAGTTTTGCAAGGAAGCCGTACTTCCGCTGCTCAAGTAAAGTCCGCAGTTCTGCTGAAATTAACTCAACTCCCAGATTACGATGAATAGCAAAACGACACCTGTTCTATGGGCCAAACCTATGTTAGTAGCAGAATAGATGAATACGTTACCATTGCTCCACCGTAGGGCAGTGAGCGTACATTCTTCTGATGAATCTGGACTTCTGCAAGTGTAGAATACCACTTGGAGAATTACCACTTCTTCACCTTACGGCAGTGAATCTACATTCTTTCGATGAATTTTGACTTCTCCAAGAGTAGGATGCGCATTGCCACTGCATCACCATAGGTAAGTGGATCTACATTCTTCCGACGAATCTTAACTTTTCAAAGTTTAGAATGCACATAATCTACATTATTTCGACAAATCCGAAGTTCTCAAGGCATAGGAGATACGCGTTACCACTGCACTACAGCTGCAGTGCCTTTTATAAAAATGCTAAACAAGGCACGTATTTAAAGAAAATGTTTCGATCAAAGTTGGAACCACAGCTTCCTAACACGGAACAGTTTAGTAACCTGCAAGCTAATTAAAATAGTACTTACCTGCATCTTTTCATCGCAAAACTGCAACAGTTGAAATGGGATGGAATGCTTAACCTTACCGAAAAACCAACGTACAGTTATACACCACAAAGTGTATTGGTAACCAACCCACCCAATTGAACGTCAGCAAATATACGACATTATTCATTCCAATAGTGAATCATTCACAAATTCTAAAACAAGCGTCCTGTTATCTAGGACCATGAATATTGTCTGATGTGCTATTATTATATCATATCTAACGATATTGGCGTTTTATTGCTTCACTTTTCAATGCTAGATTATTCTTGATTTATTTGAATTCGATCTGCAAGGGAATTAGTAATTTAGTAATTTAAAAAGTTGCTATTTGAAGCAGAATATCACTTCAGTTCTCTATGTATATCGCTGTATAATATCTCAGTGCAGTTCATGTATTTTATCAAATGAGGCATCACTGTTGGAATCAACTGCGCTATTGATATGGAGAACACATAGAAGAAATGGCAGTTTTCAAATATACTGTGTATATTCTCAAAATTGGTGACAGTTTTAAACAGAAATCACATCAAATTTGACAGAAAATAATCGCGGAAAATATCTTCACCGTCGAACGGAAAACTTGTCTCTATCGGGGAAAAATTGAAATGACACGTTGTCAATTTGAAAGTAACACGCTTGTAGTCCAACTTTTGATTTGAGAACGTTGGAAGCGTGAGTTGCGAATAAAATGGAGGAACTGTGATCGTTTTCCTCCGTCAATATCCTGGCGCTTTTGTCAGTAATTTTCGTCAGTGTTGGATGACATCCTAGTGAACTAATTTATTCTCATGGATCAGAATAAAAATCCAATTTACCAGGGAAGAAATGTACAAGCCCATGCCGTTTAAAATAGATTATGCAAGCTTTCGCGGGCATTAGCAGTAGTTTGATAAAGCACTGCTTCTAATGCATCCAAAAGCTTGGATAAGCTACTTCAGTTGCTATTTGCCTAATATTATTGCCCAAAAATTATTGACTTATACAGTGTAGTCAGTGCAAATGGTATTTAGAACCTGTTAAAGAAAAAGCAGTTACACACAAGCCATGCCAAATACAAAAGTTAAACTCCACTTTATTATATTTAATTTGGGTTTATGTACATTTGAAGTTGATCGTAGCATCAACCAATCAGATAATCTGTTCAACGAGCCAATAGGATACGAGCACTGGGTACTAAAATATATTTTAAACATAATTAAAACATTCACCATGGGCAGCATGGGCTTTGTCAAACGCAATAGTCTTTACCCGTTATTGCCCAGACGAATCAAGTTAAGTTTGAAATATTTGTTACATACTCACTATAATTCGTATCTCATTTATCTAAATAACTAATTTGATTTAATTTGATTTGAAAAATAAATAAATTTTGCAGACGTTAGGGAGAGCTACAACCTCCCGACCTGGTGGAAAACTACCAACTCCCAACCAATCAAACGAGTGTGATTAGAACATTTCTTAATAGAAACAACATCATGTTCCATTCCAACTTTGATTAAAATAATCAACGGCGATTAAAAATTTGCTACTCTATCTTTATTTGATTCATAATAGAACCTACATTTTAGGTAGAGAGAGAGAAAAAAAAAAGGTGTAAAATTTTGACACAGGGCAGAATGCGGAAGCAAGGAAAATAGTAAGAAAAATAAGTAAAGTGGAAAATAAATAATAAAAATTACATACACAGTCCGACCTCGTTAACACTAACGCACTCACCACTAACCATTGCCCGAATATCAGTCAAAGTTTAAAGGAATTCCTATATTTTTCTTTCTTTTAACGCGAACCCGGTTAACACGAAATTACTTTAAATACGAAATGATAATCAATAGTCCTTAGAAAATTTACTCCGTTTAGCACGAACGGGGTCATACAACGCAAGTTTTCGAGTTCCAGATCCTTTTTTTGAAATAGAGAGTTTCAAAAAAAAGCCAAAACGATTTATCTTTTAAATAAGATACCTCTTGTCCTAATAACACTAGAACGTTAGGGATAGCCAGGCCACTTTGATTAGGTAGAACGATTTCATTGTTCCATTTTCATCTTCCCTGCATGTACACAAGACAATCGAAGGCCAGTTCATTCTGATGTGTATTTGACGAACCGTTTTAGTTTTGTAATGGATTCGCTCCCTGCGGTGGCGCAGTGTGGTAACGCGTTCTCCTATTGCGCGGCTAATCCGGGTTCGACTCCCAGCAGTGCAAAAAGAACGCTTACTCAGAGATCTCATAAAGATCGCACTGCTCACTGTAGTCCGGGGTTTGGTTCCCTAGGCCTTAAGAGGTTCGGATTCCTCGGAAAACAGTAGGTCCCGGCGCAGCATGACCACTGTAGTCTTTGAGCCGTAAAACCAAAAAGAAAGAAAGAAAGTAATGGATTCGTTTCAACGTTTAAGTGTAAAAATTAATCAGAAAGTGTAAAAGTCGCTGAGTTTATAAAAAAGCTTAAAATTTTAAATAATATGGATCATGCAAAGCTAAATAACACATAAATTGCCGTAAAATTTGTGATTTCAAGAAGTACTTTACTGATGACTTTCAAAACACAAACCTGCTTATGTAATTCGTTAGTTTCGAGCTGCTCGAAAAAGAATGAGAATTGACAAAAATGAACAATTTAAATTAGCGCTGATGAGATGGATCAGAAAGATTTGAATGACAAATTTTTCTTTGACCGGTGCAAATTTACAAGAAAAATTTCTCTTGTTTTGCTGATGTCCTGAATGTGAATGGTTTTAAATGCTTATCTAAACGATTCTAATAATTTAAGGACAGGCATTAGATCATCTGTTAAAAGGATTGTGATGAGGAAGCCATATAATATGGACTTTAAATGTATTTATATATTGCTATAATTTTTGCCACGTATATCTATGTTACGATAATGCTAAAATATATAAGATAAGATATATATAATAACAAATGCATACAATAATTGCTAAATACGTATATGGCATCCAGATTTGGAATAAAAGACCGCATACTCTAAGCCTATGATTTCCGGATAATACGAACTATTGTTATCACGAACAAATATTCTGTCTCCCCTTAATATTTCGCGAGATCCGACTGTGTATTAATTTCTACTCATTTCTAAAATATTGACTTATTTTTTCCATTTCTAAAGATACAATTCCTAAATTCCAACTTCATCCCACCGGAGAGGTTTGGTTTTGGTTTAATTAAACCTATATTTAATCGATTTAATTAATTAATAAATAAATTAAAATATAATCTTAATTAAAACAATTAATTAATTAATTTAATTTAACCTTTTAGCAGGCCAGTGTATTGTTGAATGTCTGCCGTTCCGAATTACTGTTAGTTTTTATTTCATATCCTATCTTCGTAAACTATTTGGTGGTATTTATTTTATATAAATCGAACACTACGCAGATTAAATCAAACAACAATGTCAATCAATCAACGTTTATTGGCGTAGTGATACCAACGCCGATGGTATGGCGTGATTAGATGGTGAAACGTTCGAAAGAAAATAAATATTTATTTATTATACTATAATTTTTGCCACCCACGTATTAATTAGCTCAAACTAGAGCTTATGTAATTTTGGAGAAAAAGAGACGCTTTCCCCATCCTGGATTCGAACCAGGGTCCCTCCGTTTAGCCCGGAGTGTCTTGGACCGCTAGACGAATGAGGACAGGAAACAACGCTCTCTTTCTCCGTATGTAAAGATGTTAAGGTATTATTACCCTCCGCAGGGATAACACAATTGCCAAATATGGTCAACACAAGAAAGCCTCCGGGGCGAGATTTTTGTGAGTTTTCGTGGGGGAAATTTATTATACTATAATTTTGCAAAATAACAAATATTTATTTTCTTTCGAACGTCTCACCATCTAATCACGCCATACCGTGTTTGGTATCACTACATGATACACGTTGATCGATTGATTGTTGTTATTTGGTGGTAATTTCCTCTGTTAAATTTATTTAATATTTAGAAATATTTAAGAACGCCTTTTCCTGCCATAAAGTATTTTAAGCTATGACTTTATCAATTTCCTTAATTTTGCCACTGAAATTCATGTGTATTTTCTTTACGCCTACTTTTAAAAATGCAAATGCACTCATTGCGCAGAATTTCTGCCCCCGTAACGCCAATGATTTCATCAGAAATTTCATCTGACAGTGCTCATTCATCCCCTCTGTGCATTTTCCAAATAGTGTTTCAGTTTGATATTGTTTTCCAATTCTTTGTGTACTGTAAATGTAATGCATTATATACACACTCGGATAGTAATGGGTGAGTCATTTTGGCTTCAAAGCACCACAACAAGGCCATCCTCTTGGAAATGTGGAAGTAAAATTACCGAATATGAAACCAAAATTTTAAAAATGGTGCTTACCAATGAAAAAGACTTACCCTAACTAATTATTATAATATTATAAATAATGAAATGATTTCGCCTGCACAAAACACGAATTATCCTGATAGAAGACTTCTGTCCTAACTAAAAATGGGATAATCACATTAAAAATATCTATATTGAGATCAATAAAAATATTAGGGTAATTTGAAATGTCAAATATCGTTTACCCGCTTCAATTTCGCTTAAATTTTACTACTCTATGCTTTTTCCTTTCCTTTACCATAGCCTTCCAATCTGCGAAAGCACTTACACCGTTAATCCCAGTACATTTATCAGACTCGAAACAAATATCCCTGTCTCTTTAATAATTGGCAAACCTATTTTAGCAGAATCCTCTGAAATAATTTATGGTCATCAGATACTATTAAGCAAAAAAAATGTACTTATTCCAAAAATTTCCACTCTCATATATATATAACTCCTTACGAAAAAGCACTTATTCTAACCTTACTTCCTTACTCTTTTCCTTATTATATCCATTATACAAGTAATTGAACGATGTAATAGCAGACCGGTGACAGACGAAACTTGAACTTACACGTATCGACTGATTTGACTCCAGTGTTTAAAAACATTTTTCTTAACTCGTTTATTACTGCGTACAGAAATGATTGACACAAATGCAGTCACAGGGTGGAAACTATTTTATTAAAAATATATATAAATTATAGTGTTTAGGCATACTCCCCACCGAAGCCTATGTACCTCCATTTGACTGTGCATTTCGGATGGCTGTTGTAAACCAATCCTTAGGTATGTTAGTACACACCTATGGACAAAACTTTCTTCTTCTTCTTTGTGCAAGGGTTTCATTGGGAAGGGTGGCCGCCGGAGGCGGCGCTGTAATCCCAGTGGACAAGAGCTTTCAATTCGCCTGGGTACGTTTCAGTCGTCACTATTGAACTTGGTCAACCAACGGAACAGAGTTCGCCTTGATGGTGCTTTGACTCCACATACTTACTCCCATACGGCGATGGATATCGCCTCCTGAAACCACCTCTTTCCACAAAAATCCGCTTTCCATAATAATCGTTTTCCATCTTTGATGTCTATGCTTGCACTGACGGCGACTGAAAGAATAACTGTTTTCTTTAATCGTTCATGAGCTGGTAGCGTCATTTGTGCATTCCACGTAGCACACAACTCTTGGTGTCTATTTCTTGCTGTTTTTTTGTCATATGGAGTTTATTTACGACGTGAGAGGGCTTGTTTCAATCATTTCTGTACGCAGTAATAAGATTAGATGTTTTACATATTTTATGTATATGCCCCAATTTTAACCAAAATAATTTTATCTTTCGTGACATTTCAGGTGATTTGTTCAATCATAAACTCATTTTTAACTTTTTATCTAATATTGGTTTCTCCCACCTCATCTGATTTTTATATCCTTTCGTTTGTTAAATTTAATACATCCAATATATTTTTAAGATTTTAGTTTTAATTTATTCCCATTTTATATCATATGTACGAGTATGATTTCACCTTAATTGGCGCAGAATGACCCTTGCTGTCCTTGTGCCATAAAAATGCAACCAACCAACCGACCAACCAACCAGCTAACCAACCAACAGAATGAAGTTCGATTTGATTTGAATAGAAAGTCTAAATTTCTCTCAAAATGCCAGTTTCAGGATCGGACTTGTCATTCAACTTTTTCCGGTAAGTAATCAAAATAAAAAATTGCACTTTAATAGGTAAAACACATACTATATATATACTCACGTGTCGGATATTAAAAGACGGTGCAAAATTACCTTGAGGTCCCAATTAAAATAAAATAAAAATTGTGATAATGGAGTCAAGGTTTTCTGAACGATGCGACAAACATCACAGTTCACTAAACAAATATAGAGATAGCAGTTTAAATGCTAAATGTTTCTTTTCAATACTAAATATTTTCACCTATAACACATGAAATAACAATATTTTGTAGCTAAGATGTGAATTGTTTTATATTTCCAAAAGTTTAATCAAACCTTCATGTTTCATGCAAATTTTTATGCAGCAGAACTTTGCTATCTTTACGGTATATTATTCAATCAAAACATTAATTTCTGCAAATTTAATTCATTATTTAAAAAAAAACACTCTTAGAGCACATTAACCTGAATTATAATATCAATTTACACGGGATTCACAAGTGTGTGGTGTGGCATTTTCATTGTATTACTGTGCGTATTAAACGTATACTTCACAGATGTAAATAAACGTTATGTAAATTTTTGCAAAATAATAATAATAATTATTATTATTTTACAAGAAACAAAAAACATTGCGTACAAGTATAAAAATGATATGAGACTGAAAGGTTCCTAACGGATGACCGAAGGAAAAGCAGGCAAAAAATCAGCTTGACGAGTTCCTATCATTTCCCGGATATTAAATGAGCTAAACACGTAACACCATGAAAAATAATAAATGAGGGTAGAAGATGTAAAACGTAAGAAAATGAAATAAATATTGACATATAGGATGTAATAAAAGAGATTGAACCTTGACATGTTAAACACAATGAAAGAAATAAAACATTAGCATGTGGAAAATAAGTATTTATTTTAAGATGACTTAAACAAATGATTTCTCTGAATATTAGTTAGACATTAGAGAAAGATTCAAAATCATAGGACCTTGGTAGTAAGCATGATCGTATAAGTAATGTGAGGTGGATGGTAATGGGATATGGTTCCTGCCAGATTTGGAAGAATAGAAATCATCACGTGAATGAACCAGAATAATATTTAAGTGTAAATCTTTGTGAGTATACATGTTTATATATGAGAAAGGCCACTCAAGGTTGAGCAATTAGAAAGAGTAGGAAAGGTAATATGGCAAAAAAGTTCTTAGATTGTCCTTGTTATTAGCAATATTTGAATTCATAACTTTGAATAGGTCTAATTAAATTTGTCTAATTTTACAGATATTAGATTGAGTTCTTTTTGACCAAACGTTACAGCAATAGTGAGATGGGTAATAGAGAAAAATAAACGGAACGGATAGCCCTGACACGAAGGTATTCTTATATTCTTCGTAGGAGGGCAAGGACCCTCACTGCCCTATATATGAAACTTTTACAGTAAGGTATCCAGGAGAGTTTATGATGTAATGATACAACCAAAGTTTATGAGTTTATTGTAATTACTTAATGTAATAGAGATAGGAAAATTATTGGATGCCCATTATGAGATAAAACACAACACGTTTTTGAGTCAGTGACTTTAAGCATATTAAATTGAAACCAATCAATAACTTGGTGGCTGACAATGAACGATTGATACTAGTTTATTAAGGTAATAATGAGATACAGAAAGCAAGTATAATTAGCATAGATTATATGGAATTTCCATGGGCGAAAACCTGGAAAATATCATTAATGTGGACAAGAAACGAGAGAGGATCAAGTGTCAATTGAAAATGGAAAAATGGGTGGTCAGATTTTATCGTAATATTGTATGTTTGCTGTTTTATGGCGCAAGGACAGCAAAGGTTATGTGCCGGAATGTACAGTTTTCTTATGAATTAAATCTTCTGCTGTTTAGGGAACAAATGCCGTGACTCGATCGTGGGAAAATGACGGCACACCTTCTATGACGCCATTGAAAACTGAACCATATTTAATGCCACGATAAGCGAATGTAACACCGTAGGACAGTGAACCTATATTTGTCTGAGGAATCTGAATTTCCTAGGTCCTACAGAACCAGCTCCGCACTACAGTCACACCGGAACTTATTTAATGCCGCAATAAGCGAATGTGACCATAGGACAGTGGGGCCTCCATTTTTCCGAGGAATCTGAATTTCTTATGTCCTAGGGCAATGCTGCATAAACTTTTTTACGTCACGGCAAATATCACGATACATGGTTAAGAACAGTTTTCTATTAACATGAGTGATTTCTTCGATTTCATAATAGGGATTTAATTAAGAAGATCTTTCTTTCGAGCAATTTTGCCTTATAATATATGAACATTCCAGCTAGATATTCGTTTCAGATAAGTCTTCTTATTCAGCCACAAGCATGGAATAAACGAAACAAATGAAGAAAAAGTACCTAATCCATGATTCTTCAGTCATTGATATTTGGCAAAGGTTTTATATCACATCTATGAACCAAATTGTAAGATTTGGCTGAATTAAACCCTGATTAAATTTATAGGATACTTATTTCATAAAATTATGATGTGAAAATTCAAAAGTAAAATTAGTTATGCACAAAAGAATTACTGACTATGTATAAATATGCTCATAATAATTCGTTCGAGCTGAGTTCTCTTTCACACGTACATAGCTAAAAAAGAGCAATAAAGCGAAAAGGGACCCACTCGTTTACCTAGCCGCCCGTTATCGTCGCCCCATAATCAGGACTTTGCGGTTCAGTTTTTCGCGGCACGCTTCCAGTCCTTTCGCGGCACACCTGTTTGGTAGAAGTGTCCTGGGGAACAAACTCCGGACGACAGTCGCATCGGACAATATTTTATGCCGCGATAAAGGAATGCGACACCGTAGGAGTATGGCCTACGTTTTCTCGAAGAATCTGAATTTCCTAGGTACTAGGGAACCAACTCCAGACTACAGTCGAAGTTAGTTGTTCTATTATTTTATCTTACGTCCTTTTGGCTCCACTGGAAGTCCAATCCGAAATCATGGCATGCTAAATAAACACGCCACCACTGCACTACCACAGGGACTCTCTCTTTCTCTCTTCATTTTAATAACCAAGCTCCTTGGGAAATTATTCAATAGCGGTGTAAAAGGGAAAAGCATTTAACAAGATGGTTTAAAGCTTATTTTTACTGCACTAAATGGTGTCAGCACTGCCCAAATACTTTATATTTTTAACCTGAATACGCTGCCTTGTAAGAGTTCAATTGCCTTACTTTCATTTTCATTTAAAAGAAGTCTCTGACGTTTAAGTTAAGTATTACAATTTCGAATTAATTTTTTGATTGAAACTTAAACAATATTTGAAAATTTCTATATTGAAATATAATTCTATAATTGAAATTAATAGCTGAGTAAATTCTAAGCTCACAAAGTGATAGTTATAGCAATTTACTAACACTTAATAAATTAAAATAATCCGTCAAAAATAAGTAGCAAACAGTTTTGGAAACAATTTAAACAATAAGCACAAAAGTGTGTGTGTATAAAAAATCTATAGCAGTGTTCTTATGAAATTGAACAAGTTAAAATTTAAATAGTATCCTACTGTCCAACTAAAATAAATGCAAACGTCAAAGAATATTGCATTTGATTATGATAAACAAATTCAAAAAAATTTTAATTTCATCCAACGTAATTTTAATATTTTGCTTGAAGATTAGTTTTTCCTGCATTTAAAATAACGATGATTTTAAAAAAAATTGATCGGCAGGTTTTGTTTCATCGTAACGAAGAAGGTTTATGCAATGGTTATACAATGCAAATTTTCGGAGTTAATTTAGAAATTCTAATTTCTTTTGCTAAAAAGAGCTTTAACACACACAAAAGAAAAGGATCTCGCATTTTAATAAAAATGAGAAAGCAGTAACAAGATATGTTGGTGATAACTTATTTTTAGCATCATCTAAACTACAGTCAATTCATTCATGCGATGACGAAAGGAATTCGCAAATTAAACTATTTTAGTCGAATTTGCCGTACTATCAGCCGGTGACTGTTTCATCGGCGAATCCATTTCAGTTTCCCCTCATTTCGCTTGGCCTCCATTTCGCAATTTCGCTGCCGCACTAGTCGATAATAGAAGGACC
Organism: Dysdera silvatica; assembly: GCA_006491805.2. NCBI lineage: Eukaryota > Metazoa > Arthropoda > Arachnida > Araneae > Dysderidae > Dysdera > Dysdera silvatica. The sequence continues at coordinate 25,086,503 of QLNU02015270.1, forward strand.
TGAAGAGAAGGATGGAGCAAGGGATGCAGGAGAGCTGTGAGCGAGCATCCCGCATGCCAGGGATCACCGCTAGATGTCGCTGCAATGGCCCAACATCCCCATCCATCCACCCCCACAAACGGTATGGAGAACGTAGCTCGCTGCATCTTAGAATTTGGATCGGCGGGGGGCGGTTGAGTTTTTGTTTTGTTTTTCACTCCCCCCAGCGCCAACGACCAGACCCTACTAATGATGTCCACCGTTGTTTCAGATGAAAGCATGGACCAGCTTGGTGGAAGACAACTTCAAAACCGCCGGTATGACCTCAAAGAAGGAACATTTGCCTTTTCCAAAAGAACAGATAATCAGAGCTTGCTAAACCTCTCGTTATCAAGGTATCTTCCCTTTATGCACACCGGTTCCTTAAACTGGACATTGAGATCAAAACCTTGGTCCTATTTTCTATTTATATTGACCTTGCTGAGCCATTATTGCTGCGAAGCCCACCCTGCTGCTAAAAGACTCCATGATGACTTGCTGAGCGATTATAATCGCCTCATTAGACCTATTGGTAACCATTCTGACAAAGTGATCATACATCTTGGACTCAAGCTCACTCAGATCATCGACATAGTAAGTACATACAATAATTTCTGTCACCCATGTATTAGTAGCTCAAACTAGAGCTCTTTTTGTTTAGGAGAAAAAGAGACGCCGTCCTCATTTTATTATTATATTATATTATTATATAATTACTATATTGTACATCATTATATTATTATATTATATATTATTATTATATTATTTGGCAATTGTGTTATCCCTGTGAAGGGTAATAATATCTTACATAGTAAGTACAGTTTGAGATTATTTAAGAATCAACTGAGTTAACTCTTCAGTACTGTGTCAGCTTATTTAAAATCAACTGAGTTAACTGTTCAAAATAATATCATAAATATAAACGAAATGGAAAGCATTATACAATGGTAATTTTAATTTATAGTAGTGTGAGTAGAGTAAAATTACAAGATTTGGGTGTATTGATAATTCTTCTTCTAAAAAGAATCACCCATTTCTTCTAGAGCATCAATACAAGCAAAAGAATATTTATTTTATGAGGATAATAGATATATTTTCTTTCCTTGTGCTTATCCATTAAATATGCCTGAAATGTTAGTAGATATAGTGCGTGCTAATTTTATTTTGAAAAAATCTTCCATTTGATATATAATAATTATGGAGAAATATATCTGGAAAATATCTATAATTTTTCAGTTGCCATCTCACTTATTATGGCAACACATCAATTATAGTTTAGAAATTATATTAAAATTAACTACATTCCTCCGGCTGCCATATTTTGCTTACTATATTTGCTTACCTTGTTGGTTAATATGCAACTTGAGTTTATAATTGAATCTAAACTACAACCGGCCTGTACATAACTAAAATAATCAAAATATTTACTGTCTCCCACAATGTCGTAATCCTAAAATTTATCTAAAATTTCCATATTTCTAGAAAAACAATATATTTTTCTAGCGAAAAGTAGCATTATTCTTGTTAATAGGCACTGCTTTACGATCTCCACACCTGTGGTCTTTTTTACATTTGAAATCTTATAATCGTTCGTGTACAGTGCGTCGATCTATTTATAGATGTGGGGATGTAATTGAATTAGACTGTGACCTCATTCCCAGTTCCTCGCGCTCTCCTCCCTAGCAACCGTTCCCCTTTTCATTAGACAGACTTTAGTAGACAGATGTCTAAGCAGTCTATTTTTCTGTTAGTGAAATATATTTTAGTGCAGTCCGAAAGACAGTAAAGAGTGTATAACTCTGCCAGATTATGTTAATGATATTATTTCTTCCAAATTCTCTCCTAAATCATCTCTTAACAATGCCCTTTCTTCTTTGTAAACATTGCATAGGAGACAGATATATACATGTAAATCCATTAATATTATTTACAAATCAACAATCTATATGGTAATATCTAAGAAAGTTTCTCCCTCGGTTACCTGACCCTTTCCTAGAACCTGAGAGAATTAGAAATATCTGTAGAATATATATACTCTTCAGAATTATGCCACTTTCTACAAATAACTGATGAAAAAGGCACCAATGTGTAGTTCATGAAAGTAATACTTAAGCATTTCTAGATTTGAACTTTCAGTAATTGGATATTCGGTATATTCTCCCTTTTCAATATGGTTATTTATTTTTTTACATGCTTTTCCTCCAAATTTACTTCTTCCGTATAACTCCTGGTACTGTAATATATGCAGGCCATATTTTGTTTTTAATTTTTAATGAATATGATATTAGGAATAATGCATTTTAGGATTTAACATTAAACATCTGTTTAGGATTGAACATCTAACAAACTTACGGCATTCTCTTTTTCTACAAATTTACCTTTCTCTCTCCCTCTCTCGTTGCTGACACCGTTACCATTATTCGCAAGTTAATATACTAATACTTGTTATATAATAATAAAATTGACTAAAATAATTTTATTAACGTTAGTTTGTAATATTTATTTATTTTTTGCAAGAAGTTTGAAATTTTCGTTCTCAAATATGGCAGCTCCTCAATTTAAATTAGTTTTTAAAAGCTGCATATCCTTTTTCAGCGTAAATGTCCATGTATTGTTTTAATAATAATAATAATAATAATTTGTCATTGTTACAAATAGCAAACAGCCATGAATTACACAAATAGTAGTATGCCAGCCATATAGGAAATCAATTCTAAATACATAACTGTAGATGCTCATGCAAGCAAATGACGGGTCTCTAGTAAAAAATAAATTTTAACCTACTGGAGATCCAACAAATCAAGAAGACACGATAATACTATCAGACAGAAATTTAAATAACATTTTTTTAAATAATTTTTCACTATTTAATATCATCAATAATTTCATTCCACTATTTGGTTGCCATGTATTTGATTCCCATTCTGAGCAATTCGATCCTAATCCTTGGTAATTTTATTTGATTTTTTTCTTCTCAAATGTACATTACTATTACAATATTCAATTTTTATTACATCCAAATAGTTATTTTCCTTTCTCCTTTCATACATTATTTTCAATATACAAAATTTATTATTTGAATCAATTGGAAGCAAGCCATATTTAACGAATACTTCATTCCAATTTAACACATTTCTTTGCTCAATAATTCTTAAAAATTTAGACTGCAATAATTTAATAATATTCATATTGCCGCTATTTAAATTACCCCAGATGCTATTGCAGTATATTAAGTAACTCCAAACAAAAGGAAAGTATAAACTCAGCAAAACACTTTTAGGAACATCATTTGATAATTTTCTTATGATACCCAATCCTGAGCTTACCTTCCGGCTAACTTCATTTACCTGCTTATTCCAAGACAAATCGTCAGTTAAAGTAACACCTAGCAAGTCAATTTCTCTAAAAATTTTAATTACTTTTTTATTTATAAGGATCTTTCCAAGTATTTTGGATTTGTCAATTTTTTAATTTTTGTTTTAAAAATTACCATTTTTGTTTTAGTTTCATTTATTTTTAATTAATTTCTCTTAAATCACAACTTAAATTTACCAATTTCTTCTTTCCCACTTAAGATTAGCTCTTTTATTATCTTGAAAAAACACACTGGTGATTTTAATACTTAAAGCGTCTTCCAACTTACGTTACTTCAAGATTATTTTGAACTGAATACCGTATTTCATGCTAATTAAAATGTTCTTTAATCTGAAATCCAGGAAATTACTCATTATTAAAAATGGTTACCAAATAAGTGGTTTCTTATTATTAAAATACGAATTAATTGTGTAATTATGTTCGATGCATTTTAAAAATTTTCTATTCTCTGTCCCTTTCTCAATGCCACACTTCATTAAGCTTGGTAGTGGTTCGCTTAATTATATTTGTTTCTAATATTTTTAAACTGTACTTCTTAATAAATAAATTTAAAAGAATGCAATTTTTAAACGTGCATTCTCTTCCATAATCAACATCCTTTTCGATAATTACTGGTCATCTAAATAATGAAATCTGCAAATGTATATTAGAATACCGTTTTTTATTTAAATATCTTACTTCAGGATTTATAAAGGATTAATAAAGGAAACTAAACTATACTTTAGTTTCCTTTATTAATAAATTACGTATTTTTTTCTATTTTTAACTTATAATTTTAATTAAACTTCATTTTATCGAAGTTCATGGTTCCTTCAAAAGTTTAAAAATTCAGAAATTTTGATATACTGAAAAGATCTTTGTATTGTATTTAGAGGCATATTTCCTAACGAATGCACTCTATTAAAATGGAATATCAATCATATTACATATGCAAATTACATCCATATAGATAAGTAGAAAAAAGAAGTAAAGGGAAATAATATGCTGAACGTGGCTTAAAATTCATCATTTTCATATAGCACTTATTTACATGTATATTTATGTAATGTAATATACGTAAATGAGAACATGTATATTTATGTACGTAAAAAGCAGATCTTGTTTATCTGTTTTGGGGAATATAATATTTTTATTTTTTAGTCAGTGGGATTGTATACACAGTCTTTCGATTTAACAATATCCTCGATCTAACGATTGTTTTTATTAGACCGGATTGAGTTACATTGAGTTCAGTGTTATATTTTCCTTGATTTAACACTGTCTTTTCTTGATTGAATGTTAACTTTTCGTCATTGCCTGTAGCTGCAAGTAGAATTTCAGTTAGAAAATCAACTGTCATCAGAAAATTAACTTCAATTGAAGTAAATGCTGTTTTATGGTGTGTAAAGAAGTACTCACTGTGTTTTGATCTTGTCGATGCATTTGAAAAAATCGAAAAGGCAATGTTAAATGCCAACTCCCAAGAAAAATGAAAACAAACATCAAGGATTTCTTTTCAAAGTAGTAATTACGTGCATACTTCCATTTTATGTTTATTAAAATTAACACATTGATGGAAAGCCAGAGACTAAAAATGTTTGATATGAGAATTATGTGCTGGTTTGTTTGTTGTTGCCTGGATACAGTAAGAAAGATCCTTATTGGGGAGGACACTGTTGTCATCCAGGTTTATGTTGCAAATTAACTTATTATATGCATTGTCCGATTTTGCTACAACCCATACTGATGGGATTTTTTTGTTCTTTCCTTGTGCTTTCACATAGCATAATTGGTGAAAGGTATGCTTTGGGGTTGGGGTTTTTTTTTTTTGTATAACCTCGGGTTAGCTTGTTCATGATGGCAATAAATAAAATCAGACGAAGTGCTGAACTTTGGAGTAAATTAAATTTTGTACAAAATTAGTCTGCAGCTGCCATTGCACTCCCAATTTTTGTATTTTAGTTTTTGAAAATGTCTTGTGAATGATGTTAATCTATAATTCTTTTATAATATAGATTCTTGAATATTCCCAAATCAGGTCTCTTGGGATTCTGTTATGTGCTTTTTCCAGGTCAATGAGTCATATGTAGGGATTGTTCATGGCCCCAGTACTTCTATAGTATTCTTGCCACAAAAATGAGCTATTCATGGTACCCTTCCCATTATAAACTTCCAGCTAGTTTTCTGTAATGTTAGTCCCTGTCTTTTTAAAACTCATTTTACTCACTTCAAACTGTGATTCATAAGTTTCATTGGTAGATCTTTTTCACATTTCATCTGTTTTCCTAGCATAGACACCAAAATGTCGGTCTTACGTCCATGTGGCATAGCTTTAGCTTATAAAATTTGCCATGAATTGTATTTACAGGGTGTCAAAGCAGCTTAAACGTTTCTTTGGAAGTAGTGCAGAAAGATCGTTGTCCTTGCGTCATAACAATACAACCAACTACTACTTTGGAAATATCCAGTTTTGTTGCCCTGTTTGATGCTATGCATCTTCCACTTTCTACTAAAAGGTTAAACTTTCCCTATGCCTTCAGTTTCCTGCCCCCTTTTTTTTGCCTCCTATATTTATTTTCTCAAAATATTCTTTCAACTGTTTTATTAATGCCTTCTTTACTTGTCAGTATTTTGGTATGGTTATTTTTGATGCACCCTATATGTTTCATGTATCTCGGGCTTCTTTTTGATTTCTGCCGCTCCCTTTATAGCTCTTTTAGACTATAGTTTCTCCAACATAAATTTATTCCTGTTTTCTGTCACCTTTTGAATGTTTTCTTTTCTATGTGTAAGTTATTTTTTTATTAAGTTGTGTAATTGCTGTAATTTTTTTTTAGTTAAATTTGATATAAATTAAAATATTCATTTTAGGAAATGGACAAGTCTTTTAAGTTTTGGATGAAATGGTATGGAAAGGTGCATGGTGAATACATTCTTGTTAAGGGTGATTTTTTAGCAGAAGAACACAGGGATACTCTTCTGAACTCAACGTATGTTTTTCTTTACGTGTATCTATATATGTGGATTAAACTTGGGTTGGATTATTCTGTTTATACTTTTCATTTACTTGACTGGGATCAACTTAGGCAATTTTTGAAGGATATCACTTGTGTTTTAAAAGAACCTATTACACTTACTTTTTAAAGAAAAAATTGACATCGTTCCTACCTTTATACCAAAAAATTAGCTCTCTGTATGAAATCTTTTACTTAGTGGACTGCATACTACCTTTAATGTTTGATCATGCAGAAGCACTACCATTTAATTGTTTCTTGAGCATAATGTCTGTCATTAAAAGCACATTATGTGTTTCTGGTAAAAATTAAATTTTAAATCATAAGAACTTCATGTGATCTAACAAAAATTGTTTTTTTGTACCATTTAGCCAAGCTGGGTGAAAAGTGCTAAGGACCTAAAAGAAACAGTCGATTTAACCATGATGTAAGGTGTAGGGAAATGATTTAGAGGGTTTTGAAGAATGGGAATGAAAAATGCAACCAACTAAAATGAGTTTTAAGATTAATGAAATACAGTTAACTCCAGATTATCCGCAATAACAGGTAGCACAATATCGTAAATCTGAAAATTGGGAAATATTGGTTGATTATACGAATATGAGTAAACATTAAAATTTTGATAAATTGCTCTTTATTACTACACATTTTTTATACATTATATTGCAAAACCTGAAGCTACAGAGGAAAAACAAAAACCGCCAATCTAACCCACTTACTGTGCATTCACACTCAGTTGACGCGTGATACCGTTAGCAGACGGGTTAGTCCATTGCAGTTTAGGGAAGGCCGTCTTGGAGGAACTGGTTTTTCCCGCGCGAAAAACCAGTTTCGGCAAGACGCCCTTCCCTAAACTGCAATGGACTAACCCGTCTGCTAACGGTATCAGGTCAGGGAGTCATGAAAATATTCAATATACGTGGACTTAGATTTTTAAAGCCATTACAAATAAATCAATTTTTTAGTTGAGGGTAAACATAATACATATTATTTAATTTTAGTTAAAAGGAGCATTTTTAGAATAAATACGAATTAGGACCATTAAGGAAATATTTAGTGTGAGTGGGGAAAAAAAATTAATATTCTTAGATTATCAATCATCATCTGTTAGTTTAAAGAGGCAGAATGAATTCATGTTGATGCACATTCATTTGGTTTCGCAGAACAGTATCCTTCTGGGAGTCATTTCTTACTCAAATATATTATAAAAGAATAAATGTAACATGTATTTAGCAGAAACTGGAATATGTTCATTATTGAAAGTGTGAATTGTAATACCAAAATTTATTTTTGTTTATGTATTTTAAGCATGTAAAGATATTACATTTCCATACATTGTAAATCTTCTTCCGTAGGCAATACAACCCAATACACAGTGTGGCAGTCAAATAGTCTGTTTTTCTGTGATAGATTCTTTTAGAGATGGTCCTGCAATTGTTGGTCTAGTTCACTCATATTTTGTGATCATTCCACCTTCCTTCTTAGTGTGTACGAATCACAACATACCTAATTGACCAGTAGTCTAATGATCTGGCGGACTGGGAGTGTATAAGCCTCAGGTAGGCAGTGTTGAGAGTCTTGCAACATGAAGTTTGGCATTATTGTGCTGGGAAATAATCCCCAGAAAGTGTGATAGCATAGGCAGTGTAATTGTCTGCAGAATATAGTCAATATTGAGGCATTCTGTCAGAGTACTTGGTAGCAAAACTATGGGAAATGGCTTCCCCATGGAGCCACAGTGTTACATGTCTTGAAGATACAATGTAAATCATCTAGACTTGTATTTGCTATGTTACATACTTTTTCCTGTAAACAACTGCAGAGGATCTATAAGGGGTCAAATTCAGTGAACGCTGTGACCACCCTACAAGATTACCATATTCAATGATATATTCCCCAAATGTATGTCAGAAAAACATGGGTGATTTTCCTTTTATTGCATGTTTAGTGCATTCCCATTGTTGATTTTTAGTAATTAGATATCCTTCTCAACGTTGTATTTGTTTTCTTCTTTCTCATTTTGTTGCAGAATTAAATTATACCTAATTCAAATAATAGCAGTATTCCTAGCAGGAGATTAAGTGCTCTTAATTTCCTATTAGGAATACTGCCATTG
>QLNU02015270.1:25105197-25128490 GCA_006491805.2 Dysdera silvatica
TGCTTTTGTTTGACTGTGTACTTTGAAGAAATTGATGAATTGTAATTGGAAGTGTTGCTGGGTACATATATATATAATACGAGTTTCTTTTTATGACAATGAGTATTAGTCACGAATAGATCAGTATAAACTGGTCCTTTTCTGATACTTTCTTCATCGATACGGATATATCATAAAATTTTCCAGCATTTATTATAAAGTTAGAGCCATTTTTACTTATTCATTTGATTGTTTCATAATTTGGATTATGTTACCCTTTATGGGAATTAATGGTGAGTTATTAAATTTTGATGTATATGTTTTTCTTTTATATTATGTATCGATGTTGAATAAATGAATAGAATAGAATAAGTAAATATGACTATAGGGGGTAAAATTAAAGGGAGAAAGGAAGCATTTCAGAAATAATACATTGTGAAAATAATTATGAAACTGATTATGAAACTGATTATGAACTAATTATGAAGCGGAAAGAAAACAATTACTTTGTCCTTATTCTTTTTTTAATTCTTAGGGGAACATATTGCTTTCAAGAAAAATTTTCCTTTGCCTCAGTTTTCTGCCTGTCACTTGAACTCCCCAATGATTCTCCTCCTCCTCCTCCTCGTCTTCTTTAATTTCTACTCCTGCAATTTTGCCCCCAATGTGTTGCTTAGTCTGCAACTCTTTTCTTACTTAGGAGTTTCAATCAAGGAAATGTCAATAAATTGTTCGATATCTTCCTGAGTGCGTATCTTATCCAACATTATTTTCTTTGTTGTATTATTTCAAACACAGGCTTTTATCTGCAAATAGAAGTTAACTATATAGAGACATTTCAAAAAAATGTTAAGAACAATCTGGGTATGTGTTATTATATATATATAATTAATAAAGTAGATAAAGTATAGGTGCATTTTTAAGGTCACATGCGAATGTAATGCAATGCATAAGAAATTGTAAAGCGGTATAAAGTAAATGGATTAAGAGAAATTAAAAAAATAGTACAAATTTTAAAAAGAAATAATTTTAGTATAAATTAGTATGTATGGCGATATGAATTTATTTAGGTATGGCGCCCAAACACAGCTGCTGTACAATAGATAAAACTACATAAAATAGGTTTTATATCACATAAATTTATTAAAAGAGGGAAGATCCAAGTATAAGGGGGGGGAGGAGAAAAACACTTGGTAATGAGGTACAATTTAAGTGAATATGAAGGGCAAAATATAATAAATGAAAGAATAGCAGTTATACGGTGGAACAGAGATGAAGGAAACAAAAAATCACATCAACATAAACAAAAACATCATAATTAAAATTAATATTAACGTATGTCGGAAAAAATTAATTTATGTAAAACCTGTAAATGTGTAATGCAAAGATTAAAATTTGAAAAATACATAACAAAATATACAGAACGTAAAAAAATTAATATACACAATATATAGAATATAAAATATATTAACAGATTTGAATGATGTAACGTGATAGAGTGAATAAAATAATAATTAAAAATTTAAAAATAAATTAAATTAAAATATAAAACTATTGAAGCTGAATTTAGCGTATATGCGTATGTAGAATTATTAAGTAAAAGAATTTTAATTTATAAACGGAAAATTAATGACCAATGCCAAATTAATGAATTAAAAAGATTATTTTAAATAATATAATTCATAGAATTGTGTAGACATGTAATCTTAGAATCTTCTTCAAGGGTCCTTTCCAAAAATACATGTCTTGTCCTTCTAATAATTTTACATACGCGTATAACGCTAAATCCGTCTTCTATATTCTTATATTTTAATTTAATTTTTTAAATCTTTAATTATTATTTTATTCAGTCTATCACATTACAACATTCACATCTATTAGTGTATTTTATATTCTATATATTATACATATTGATTTTTGTAAGTTCTTTACATTTGCTATGTATTTTTCGAATTGTCATTTTTCCATTAAACGTTTATATGTTTGCACAAATTTATTTTTTCCAGCACATGTTAATATTAATTTTAATTACCATTTTGTTGTTTATGTTGATGTGGTGTTTTATTTCTTTCATCTCTGTTCCACCATACTTCTATTCTCCCATATACTTCGCCCTTCATATTCACTTAAATTATGTCTCAATAACAAGAGTATGTTGTTCTCCTCCCTCGTTATTTTTGGCTTCTCCTTTGTCTAACAACTCTTCCTCCCCCCCCCCACAAATTTATGTGATATAAAGCAACTTTTTAATTATGTATATATACATATATATTCATTATATATTATAATGATAAAGTTCATGTCACTTTCCAAAATCAAGCTTACCAACATCAGATCTCTGGCATTCTAAAAACTAAGTTACATCCAAAAGAGCTCAAACTCCCATTAAATGCTTTTACATCGCCACCGTCATTTTATACTCTTCAAGTAAAAAAAAATGTTTTTTTGTCTTAAGAGCTTGTCATAACAGCCACCACATTGACAGAATAATAGCAACCAGTTATGGGCATGAAATGCCATTTCCTCCTTTTCAAAGCACTTTTCTAGTGCCTCTTTAAAAGTGCTTTTAAGACTTAAGTGCGGGAATCGATTTTTAATGACCTTAAAGTGCAGACTCAGGTGCGTTTCTTGCCTTGTTCGTTAACGGCGATTAGAATTTTCCTGTCAATTTGGCTTTCATTTTCCTGAGAGAAACGTCATACTTTGGTCGCAGTACTCACATGGAATGTCGGTTTTTATTGACACTGTAACAAGCGCCAATTCAACATATTTCAATTCTCGTTAACATATCACGTTTTCTGAAAACAGTAATTAGGAAGGTTGACTTACAGGTTGTCATTATTAAACTTAATAAGAGAAATGAACTTTTTTTTAAATTTCTGTCGAAACATAATTCATTATTATTGCGCTTTATTTAAATATGAAATATTTTAAAAATGTTAATTAATCAATACTAGTCAGTTAATGTTAGTCAAATATTATTACCTCAGCATAACTTGTAAAATTTTGTCGCTGGTCCAATGCATGAGAAAGATTCTACAACGTCTCGATGACTATTGGCCCCTTTATCAATCGAAGTGAACATTATATTGTTTATGCTATCAAGAACTCTCTTGATAAAGAGCACAGTAATTCTTGAAATGTTGCGAAAACTTTTCTTATACGTTGGACTAGTGAGAAAATTTTATAAGTTATGGTGACCCGGGCAGTCATTGTGTTCTCTGTTGCCTCAGTATAGTTGTTCTATCTTTTTAAAAGACTTAGATAAAAACAAATTTGGGATAAATCTAAGTATTTGGCTCAATATTTCGTTTTAAACCGGCAATAAATTCATGCTCCATCTGATTATAGGTGTGCTAAATCCTTCGCTAAAAGAGTCAATGAATGCTTTGTCCCATCTACAATGAAAGATAAGATTCGTTCAATGTTGCAACCATTGAACGATAAAACATACTGATCTCTTTTCAATATCGGTATGCAGAAAGGAGGCTAAAATTCTACCTTTGCTTCCTTCTTCATATGTTTTACCGTAGATGTTCCTACTGCAGAAACATTTCAATAAAATCAGTATTTTCTGTACGAATTCTGTATAATTCTCGTTGCAGGACCGCTAAATTGTTTCATTATAATGAAATTTATGAATTTATTAATATTTCATAATATATTCACGTAAATGTAACGCATAAATCATTACTCGCCCTGACCTGATTTGGTCTTGACGGAAAAGTAATTAAATTAACTTAGAATAATTTAGTAAAATAAAATTCGAAAATTAAAAAATACACTTTATCTACATTACTGCATAAATATTTTTGTAATTGCTTCTCTGTTTTAGCTTCGGCTTTTAACAATGTGGAGCTGATGGGGATATGTCATGTTTTTTGGCCACATCGCTTTTACGTAAATTTTTATCAACTTTAGGTTTTCTTTCCTCCAAAACAAAAAAACCTGCCGTCGTTTCAAATTATCTATATCGCTACTTTTCTTTATTCTTTAGTAGTAAAGAATTCAGAAAGTAGAAATAAATCGCATCTAACACCGGATACAGACAACAGAAGATAAGGCGTTGAATATTCATTTCACTGTCACGTGCTAATCCACTGACAACCAGTTGCTTGTCGTGTACTCAACCTAGAAGGAAAGTATTTCAAAACTAAAATCAAAAACGAATTAGACAGTAGAAAAGAGAACAAGGAATGGAAAAAGTCCGTTCAAATGCCGCTCGTTCTTACATCGTCATCCTTCCCGCCGAAAAAATTTGACACGTGTTACTTCTTGTATTTTGAATTCTCTACATTTGTATTGCACTTTTCTATGAAATAGAGGAAAAAAAACTTTGATTCAGTAATAAATTTTTCGTTTTAACTGGATTTCTAAAAAATTACAGAGTTACAACGAAAATTTTAATACAGTATCTTAATGGTATTTGAAACAGCGAACAGTCTTAGTTTCGTAGTAATGAATTTTTCGTTACATCCAGAAATTATTGTACAGACCATATACAATTGAAGTCTAAATCTTCCAAGTTCATGCGCACTTCTCGGCGCTGGTTATAGCCAATATAAACCTCATGTCAATTACACTAAGTCATATAATTTATCAATCCAAAAAAATATAAAAACAATCAGTCATTTAAAAAATTGGGAATTCCAAAAAACTAATTTGTGAAATTAAGTTAAATTACTCTCATTGCCTTAAATCCATCAACTTGAGATAATCTTGCAACTCTCCAAAAAACAGATGACTAATGCTAAGAATTGAATCCAGTAGTAACTATATTTTATTTTCATCGTCTTATTTAAGTGAATTATCCATCTTCCGGTAACAATGGAAAAAACTCAAAATTAATACCAAACGCTGGGAAGAATGGTGTGAAATACGTTAGACAAATAAATTACCCAGATAATTTGTTACGGTATTTGGCTGTTTGCCCTAAAGCTCCAATCAAGAAATGCAGCAGAAAATTTGCTAACAACTTTTTTAGTAATGATACAAATATTTACAAGCATACGATTGTATTCAGTGAATTTTCAAGATATGATGTCTTTCTACCAAATTATACAAATAACGCCCAGGAGAACTTATGAGTTAACTATTGGTAATTGTTCTATCGCTATGAAGCATGGGTGACTATAAAGGGGATTGGCAGGGGTCTTAAAGGCCCCCTAGCCGTTGTTTAAAAGTTTGATTTGCCACATTCTAATGTGCGTTTACTTTCAAATGTTTTACTGACACATTTAAAAATAAAGTACTTTTTAGCTCGTTACTAAATGTCAAGCAATATTATTTTTTTGGAATTTTAGTATCCTGAGCATGTATTAAACTGTGAGTCAGCTTTAAAGAAGGTAATGATTTTTCTTAGTCAACCACTAAAGTTTTTGTTACAATTCAGGCCAGAAACAATTATGTGTACAATCATATAAGTGCTAGGCCCGAATTTTGAGTACGTTGCCTATACACCTGACAACGATTGGAAAGTATGGAGCGTTTAGAACTGCGTTAAGCGCTTTCCATTTGGTGCACTAGACAATACTATTCGGCTAACATAGCCATTTAATTTTAATCTAAGCTTTATCTATTAACCTCTGCTCAAATGTGATATTGTATTTCATTGGCGTACGCAAGGGATGTTGATGGGGGTTGTAACCCCCCCATTGCAATGAAATTTTGTATATTTAACATGTGTTGTAGCTCTGTAACCCCCCACTTTACGAACTTTCTGTATACGCCTAGGTTGTATCTACTAATAGCATATACAAGTCCAATACTAAGATACTATAACTGATTGTTTCGGACCGATTGTGTAGTTTTCATATTATTGTATGTTATAATTGCTGTATTATGATTTTATCTGTTTGTATTTAATCTATTTTAAATTGCACATTATTTTTATTAATTTTTAGGTAAATCATTAATTCCTTTTATGATTGATACACTTGTTGCAATACTCGAAATGGTTTTGGACAACTGTCCCTGTGTATTTTGTGTGTCGTATTTTTATTGATTAGTATATTACATATTATATTGGTGTGGTAATATATTAGTAATTTTTATTGATTTTAGGGCAAATTAATAATTCCTTTTATGGTTGATACGCTTGTTGAAATATTCGAAATGGTTTTGGGCAACTGCCTCTGTTTATTTGTGTTTTGTACTTCATTTTTCTTTTATATTGTTAATTTTGGATCATTCCTCCAGAATTTAATGTTTTCTTTTTATTAATAAGATATTACGTAATGTAAATGCGCTTTCTGAAGTTGAATTAAGAAGTTGAAGAAAGAAGTTAGAAGTTGTTTATATTTTTAAATTCATTAAATCTTCGAATATAAATTATATTTTAAGGTAACCCTGGGTCTCGTCAATTAGCTATTATCTACTTTTCCCCTGGCTTCTCGTAGGAGCAAAGCTCCTACAAAGAAATTTTAAATAAATAAATAAATTGCTCATATGGTCGCCACTTCTGTAAAGAGTAATATTATCTTGAAAAGGATTCCCCCATTTCTCTTTTCCCCCCGGATCTGACGCTAAAATAACCTTCTATCTCAACGTACGTAATAATAAATTTTAGAAGCACGAATTATTTACAAATTAGAAAAAATATTAACACAAATATGGCAATTATAAATATATATGCGACAATTATATCGAACAGAAATATTTAAAATTTGTAAAATGTATTGTAAAAAATTTAAAGAAATTTTGCAAAAATATTGCAAAAAAAATTGTAAAAAATTCTAAAAATTAATTTAAAATTCATTAGGTCCATTAACGTATGTATCTAAATTTAATCAGAATAACAAAGTTTAATCAGAATCTAAAGTTCAATCAGAATATATCCTCATAAAATAATTTATACATAAAAATTTTTCAGAAATTGAATAATATAAATAACTTATTTTCCATAGCTGTACATTATTCATTATAATATTTCTCTTATTCTTACTTATAATATTCCCTTATAATTCTTGTAATCTTTCCCTAATATTTTTTTAGAATCTTTCCTGTAATATTCCTTAATTTTTTTCTTTATTATTCCTTAGAACCTTTCCCTGATTATTCTTTATAATATTTCCCTTATTATTCCTTATAATCCCTTTCTATTTATCTATACTATTGATATTGAATTGCTTAAATCACTAACATTTCGTGGATTAGCGCAACAAGAGGAAGAATGTTTCATCATAAGGGAATTCAGAAAAGAAAAACGATTTATTGGATTATTGTCTCGGGTCTTATTATAAGACAAATGCGTATGAATGAAGAGCGCAGTATACCCCATAGTTAGTCGAATTTTATTCTTTCATTACCAATAACGTTACGTTTCTGAATAGCAATCTTTTAAACGATATTTAGCATCGCTAAGTTTTACTAGAATTTTCAATTTTATTGCTGATATAGTGAAACACCAGATTTTTTTACTTTTTTTCTAGAAACCATAAAACAAAAGGGGTATTATGCAAAAAAATGCAGGAAGCGGGAATAATATTTTATTTATTATTATGATTTGATTCATACTTAGAACATTCGGAAAAAAAATATGTTCGATGCGGGAAAAGGCATTAGGCGGAAACGTAAAATCGGGGGGATTTCACTGTATATTATTCTTTAGATTGGTAGAAAATTAATTTGTTAATTGATAACTGATATTTATCCATTCTGGAACGTGTTTATTCTAATGAAGGGGAAAGTTATCAGAATCATGAAATTTATTTTAAAAACGATTGAAAATACTGGAACCTCATTCGCAAGAACAAGTATGATTATAGTATTCTGGCGTTAATTATTAAAACAACTTTAAAAAACTAGTGCTGCAAATTATCATATCATAAAATGAAATGTCAATTACAAAGGCGCCAGCTCCAACGGGGTTTAGCTTCCTTCATCCGCGCAAAAAATTATTTGAAGAAGTGACCCCTCCCAAATTTCATAAACATTAAATAAAATGATAAAGTGTATAATTGCGGGGGTGAAAGTAAACATATAAAAGAGGATTATATTTTATGTTTATGTCCTCTTCCTGTTTCTGGTTGATTCACACGACTTCCCCATTCGGGTTCATCCGTTTTGGCCCCCCAATATTTTAGCCAAGTGGGCGCCCCTTGTCAATAAGGTTTATGTTGAGCCCGAGTAACTGGTAAGTTAACGGATGTATATTTCGGGCCCTGTTTCATATATTTCCATAATATATACTTCAAATATTCAGATAGTATATACTTCGTATATTCAGATGGTATGTACTTCATGTCTTCATATGATATGTAATTCGCATGTCCAGATAATATGTGCCTTATATATTCAAAATCTAATTAATTATTGAATTCGATTAATACTTAATTTTGGTGTTTTCATACTTAATTTAAACGGAAGGATTCAATTTGCAAGAAAATGAGTCATACTTAATTTGCGTATATCCCTATCTGATTCATAATTTCATATTTGGACTTTACTGTTATAAAAGTAATGCCATCATTTTAAACTCAAAGTGCTTTCAAACCGACTTTGAAGACTATTTTACATAATTATATTTAAAGATCGTAAAGTTTCAAATATTGCTGACTTTATAAGAACCTGTATTTACGTTTGTAGAAATCAAAGAGTACAGGATGCTAAATCTAAGAGGTGTCATTGCATGTATTTGCTATTATGTAAGTTCTTTGCTTTCAGCAAGGAGTGAAACGCTAGTATATATTGAACGTATCTTAGACTTCCACGTTAGGCAAAAAGATAATTTCTCTCTCTCTCCAAATTTGCATTTCTTTCGAACTTTTGTATAACTAATAGATGGAAATAATAAATGGAAGAACTTTTGCTTGGCTAATAAACCGCCTAGATTGTGTAGCGAAATATTTTCCAAAATTTATCGATTTTGAAAATAAACTGTTACTAAAAATAACGCACCAGTAGCCACTGAATAAAATCTTTTGAAAGAAATCGAAAAACACTTTCATTTTCCGGAATCACTTACGGGAAAAGACAACGATCAAGGGAAATCGGTGGATGTTTGTGGATAAATGAAAAAAGAAGAAAACCGTTCGTTTTTTATATTAATCCGAAAGGTATTCTGAACTTACTAGAGAAAAAATAAATGCTACAAGTAAAAACGGTTTCACTATACTCAAAAGCACTTTATAATCTTTAATGTAATACGTGTAATTTACGTTTTAAAATGCCATTTATTTACAAGTGAATTAATTATTATTATTATGTAAATATATTAAGATATATGTGATATATATTAGGAATGTATAGTTTGGAATAATGTGATAGACACCAATTAAATAAAATACTAAAATTACAAAGCTGATATGATGTAGGTTTTCCTGTCATCGCCAAAATGGTTCTCACTCGGCAAAGTACAGGTTCAACAAGATGTTGGTAAGCGTCTTTTTGTGTTTGGTACCACGAGATACTAACAATGAATCCTCCAGTTCTCGTAAACAGGTTGATTGGGATGATACTGTGTGTAACCGTTTCTTAGATTTCAACCACAAATACATAATTACATGCATGTGATGGGGCCATGGCAGAAAAGCCGAATTCTCGCCATGTTCTTAGAATAATTGTTAGACAATACTCAGTTTGTGTCTTGTTGAAATATGTCAGCTCCACCAAGGAATGCATTCGCCACGCACACACACACATATTAGGAGATGTATTTAGTCAGTAAGGATGTTCAAGTATGCAACAGCTACTAAGATTTGCTCTATGAGATTATAAATTCAAGTGCTCTCCAATAAACTACTGTTCAGAACATCACACCCACTTCACATGCCTGGATATATCCCAGAGTGAATCCCTAAGAGCATATCCCCAATTGTGCATTCGAACACATTGGGCCCTACGATCAACCCTCGTTTACCACCGTTGAAATTCTGGTCAACGTTAGCTACAATAAATCTGTTGTCACGGACATGACGAGATGGCTGACCTGCGGCATCAATGAGATATAACCGTTCCACGTTTGGTCGACAACTACCAATGTCAGCCATTTCGGACCATCTTTGATGGGTGTGAACTGCTGCAAATCGTGAGAGGACTACCAGTATCGCTATTTTGGACATGCTGTTTTTCAATGTGCCCAGCTGTAACAATTTAGCCAATGTTGAAATCAGGTAAATCCGGTGCGTTTTCTATGATGAAATGAAATACTGCTGACGTGCAGAGCTTCTCTTTAAAATATCATTTTGGATAACCTTTGCATGTGTTGGGTATTGGAACACCAATTTTTGCAGAAGATTTTTGATGTTCAGGCGGGTCAGCATATGAGACGAGTTTCAAATTAAACATTTTCTAACATTTATTATATGTCTCTTCCTCATTTACAAAATAAAATTAAACATATTTAGTGGTAAAGGACAGAATATTTGCAAATTAACAAAAATATATATTAAATGTAATTTATATATTAACCGAATAAATTACCCAATCTTTTTTCCTCTCTCTCAATCTATCTATATATTTATTTTACTTTCCTTTTATCTCTTGAAACCTTTGGTGGCTTTCTTAACAAGCTGTAGATTTGGCGCCACATAACCTTAGCTATCCTTGCTCCATAAGACATAAGCAAATAAAATATCTTTCTGACATTTGGCTTGAACAATTCGTTTAAGGTAACCGACCTCGTTTAAATGACCGATTTCAGAAGAAAAAAAATATTTTTTTATTGTTTTAATGCTCAATGTTCAAACGTATTCACAAAGGTTTTCACTCTAATATTATTCAGATTCGTCCACGTAATGATCGCTACCCGCCCTCCAGATCCGGCATTCATTCCATTGAAATCCACCTCTCATTACTTATACGATCATACCGACTCCCAAGGTCCCATGGTTTGGAATCTTCTCCCGACGAGTCTTACTAACATTAACAGCAAGCATTTGTTTAAGTCTTCTTTAAAAAATACTTACCATCTACTTGCTCATATTTAATTCCATCTTCTGCGTCCTACATGTCAATCTTTTTGTCTTCTATTGTATTTTATTTTTTTATTTTTTTTACAGTTCAATATTTATTTTATTGCACCTTAAATGTCAATGCTTAATTTATTTCTTTTCTGTTTGTCAATACATAATTTATTTTGTATAATATGTCGTTGTTTTCCCTTATTTATGGTTTTTTCCAATGTGTTTTTATATTTATATAATTTATTATCTGAGTAGTGGCCGGAACTTGTCAAGCAGACATTTAGTCTGCTTTTTTTCCAGTCATCCGTCAAGGACCTTCCTGACTATTTTTTGTACTTGTATTCAAGTTTTTCTTCTTCTTGGTTACCTGTAAAATAAACATTATTATGTCTGGTATACATTGTTGTGTTACACAGCGTCAAGGAGATAATCACTATCCTCTTGATCTGGAGTTCTTGGTTCAGTTCAAGTCTCACCCAGAAACCTGAGAACTGTCCATATATCTTCTTAATATATAGGCGGTGCCCAGTAAGGCAGTTTTTTGTAGGTCTGTTGTCGTTATGTCAGTAATGTCCAGTTTTTCTAGGAAGTTTTTTAAATTAGGTGTGATGGCCCCCAGTGCACCTATCACAATCGAGATGACTGTTACTTGTTTTTTCCAGAGTCTATTAATTTCTATTGCAAGGTCACGATATTTGGAGATTTTTTCGAATTCCTTCTCTTTAATTCTGCTGTCACCTGGTATTGCAATGTCGATGATAAATACCTGTTTTTCCTTCACCAATGTTATGTCTGGTGTATTGTGTTTTAAATGTCTGTCTGTTTAAAGCCGAAAGTCCCACAGGATTTTTATTTAGTCGTTTTCTGTCACTTTTTTGCTTCATGTTCCCAGTAGTTCTTGGTTACCGTGATCTCATAAGTTCTGCAGATATTCCAGTAAATCAGGGTAGCCACTCTGTCATGTCTTCTTTTTTTTTTTTGTAGTCTGATTGAGCTATTTTACTGCAGCCACTGATTAAGTGGTAGACTGGCTCATCTTTTACTTTACACAGCCTGCATTTACTGCTCGTTTTGCCTTTGGATTTTTGATGTCATCACGTTTGTTTGCAGTGCTTGCTCTTGTGCAGTAAAGATCATGACTTCGGTTTCTTTTTTTAAAGTTCACAATTGCAACTATCTCCAGTTATGCTGACGATCGACTTTTTTCCTCAATTTCTTTCAAATATTGTCCATGGAGGGGGGTTTGTTTTGTCAATTTGTGCGACGTTTTTGAAGTTCATTTAGTTTGAAGGACTTCTTTGAGTCTGAAACCTTTATTAGCTTTCTTGAAGCCACTTCCATTAGGAGCTTCTTCTTACTTTTATTTAAATATCCATTGAGGTCTCTTTTTTTTTCTTCAACAGTTTGTTTAATTTGTAAGAGGCTTCTTCTTCCTTCTCTCCTCGGTAAGTACAGTCTATCTATGTCACTCCGTGGACGAAGATCATGGTTTATGGTCATTTGTTTGTGTGTTTTTCGGTCTAAGTTATCCAAGTCGATTGATGTCCAATCAATAATCCCTGCCATGTATCTTATCAATGGTGTGGCTCAGCTGTTTATGGCTCTAATGGTGTTTCCGCCATTCAATTTTAATTTCAAAATTTTTCGTATGCCTTTGATATATTCTGAGCATGTGATGGTTGTTCATATTACTGAGGAGGATTTCATCTAGTTCTAACATGCCCAAGTACTTGCAATGCTCTTCGTTGGAAAATTATTTGATTACTTGCTTGTTGCCAAGAATTATTATTTTGTGTGTGTGTGTGTGTGTTCTCGCACTTGGCGGATTAAGCTTAAGACGGGCGGTGCCAAGTTCTCAAGTCTACCTTCAGTGTGAAAATGTTTTATATGTTTCATTCTGGTGCCAGGTTTAAAAATTTTCTGACTGTTCGGCAGGTGTTTAGTAGTGTTGCTTTTTGCATCTCAATATATGTGTTTGGTTCAATTTCAAGTGTCTCCAAGTTCTTTTGGAGTGTGGTTGGTATTATACCTGTTGCTGATAAGACAAGAGGGATAACGTTTACCTTATCCATGTACCACATGTCTTTAATTTCCTACCTTAAGTCTTGGTATTTAGTCATTTTTGTGGTGTATGTGTTCTGAATGTTATTTGTGTTGGGTATTGCTATGTCTGTGATGTGTGTGGTTTGTCTGGTTTTGTCAATTAGGATTATGTCTGGTCTGTTGTGTGGTGTCGTCTTGTCCGTATTGTATTGTTATAATAGCCCTATCCCAGTACAATTTGCGTGTTTTGTTCTCTAGTATTGTTTCTGGTTCGTATTTGTAGTAAGGATTCATGTTGGTTATCAGCTTGATTCTGACAGAAAGCTTTTGGTAAATTATTTTGGTCGTGACGGTATTTGTAGTCTGCTTGGGCAATTATCTTACAACCTGATGTTACATGTTGTATTGTTTCAGATGTTAAGTCACATTTTCTACATTGTTCATTTTCTATATTCTTCTTCAGGATGTATCGCTGGTAGTTTCTTGTTTTTATGACCTGGTCCTGGATTGTCATCATGAATCCTTCTGTTTCTGGTTGTAAAGTTCCTTGGGTTAGCCATGTGTTCGAGATTTTTTTGTAGATGTGGTGCTGTTGAAGATCATTATAGTGTCTGCCATGAAGTGCTTTGCCTGCCTGTTCCTTCAGTTTCTTTTCAATGTGTACGGGTGGTATTTCTTTGTCGGTACTGAGACTTAGTAGTGTGTGGGAGGTATCTGCGTCTACTACTGCTTGGATGAGAGGAGACTGCCTACTCTTTTCAAAGAAGTACTGCGTCATGTTATGAATTTTCTGTCCATGGAGATCTTCCAGGTAGATTTGTCTTCTCCCCACCATCCTCCTGATGGATAGTTTTACTTTCGGTTGCCGTTGACGGATGTAGTTGTCTGTATTTTGTTTGTATGGTTCTCATATTTGTCCTGACTAGTTTATGTTCTTGTCTTTGGGCCTGCATTATTCCTAGATATTTATATGTTTCATGTTCTTGCATGGTTTCCATCATTTCTCCGTTATCCAGTACAATCCCATCTAGTTTCATTTGTTTGGCGCCTCCAGGTATTTTACATTTATCCAAACCACTCCATCTTTATGTTGTTTGAAAATGCCTCTGTAATTTTGATCAGGTGGCGGAGTTGAGGGATAGACGGTGCATATAACTTTATATCGTCCGTGTACATGAGGTGTGATACCTTCTGGAGGTTTTTCTTGGCTTTTTTGATCATGTGGCCATAGTTGCTCTTACTTAGCATTCTTGATAGAGGGTTTAGTGATAGGCAGAACAATTGGGGGCTAAGGGTATCCCCTTGGAATATGCCTCTTCTAATAGGTATTTCGTTGGTGCATAGCACTTCGTTTTGCTCTCTGAGATGTATTGTAGTTCTCCATCTCTTAATGCTATGCTCCAGAAATCTTACTATGGTGAAGTGTATTTTATATATTTTCAGGATCTCGATTAACCATGAGTAGGGCACCGAGTCGAAGGCTTTCTTGTAGTCAGTGTAGGCAGTATTAAGGTTTCACTTTTTTTTTTCTTGACTGCTTCTAGAATCACAGAGTCAATTATTAGTTGTTCCTTGCCTCCCAGTGTGGATTTTCTGGCTTCCCTTCTGTTCCTTAGTCATTATGTTATTTCTTTGGCAGTGCTGTCGTATTTTTTCGGAGATACATCCAGTAAAGATTTTGTAAAGGGTGTTAACGCGTGTTACTGGCTTGTATTTTGCTGGGTTCTTCGTGTCTTGGTCTTTCGGTAGTATGTGGGTAATGCCTTTAGGTAGAAAATTGGCATCTTGCTAGGATTTTTCATTATTGATGTTAATTCTGTTGCCAGTTGTGAATGGGTACTTGTAAACTTCTTACACCAATAGTTTTGGATTTTGTCCACACCTGCTGCTTTCCAGTTGTGTGTTTCTCTGATAACTTTTTGAAGTTCTTCAGTGGTGATTCCTTCATATTCCATTCCTATTATATACTTTCCTGCTGTTCTTTCTTTCTTCCTCTATCCATGCAGCTTTTTGTGTTTCACTTCATTGGATAAAAGTGATTTCCAAAACTACTCAATCCCTTTTGTTAGTGGGGTTTCATTTTGTTGCTCCGTTTGGGAGCTTGTAAGGGTTCTAAAGAAGGTTTTCTGATGTGTTGTGAACAATTTGTTCTGTGCCTTTCTACAACGCTTTCTTTGTATCGCCGCAGTTTTTGCTGAAGGCACTTAGTTTCTGCTTCCGGGTGTCAAGGTATTCGTTGGCATGCTTGTTATGCTCTTCATGTTTTGTGTGTATTTTAGCCTTCCTAAACACAAATTTTACTCTGTTAACTAACTTGTTTTTGCGGTTTCCCTGTATATATTATGTTATACTTCCGATATGTCTTCGTAATTTACTTATTTTGTTCTTTAATATGCTTTTCCATGGTAGGGCTTTGCTTGCCGCAATGTTTGAGGTGGTGGCTCTAATTTCTAATCCATTGCTTCTTGTTGCTGCTGCAGCTGCACAGTAAATAGCTTTGTGAATGTCTAAAAATGTGTTATGTTCTTTCAAGTATTCTGGTAAGGCATGCGCGTTTAAATTCACCAAGGCTTTCCAAAGTTTTTGTGTTAGTTGCTGCTTTGGTATAGCAAGTCTTGCAGTGGGGTCCATACCTGCAGATTCTACAATGGCTCTGTAGAATTCATCGGCTACTTTGTTCAATTCAATATCATGTTCAGCCATGCTGCAGTCCCTGTTTCCCTTGTCATATCTTGTGCATTTACTACTACATTATTTATCGCAAGTGTTGTTTCCCTTGTCCCATTTTGGTAGTCCTTTTAAGTTGACCCTCTGCCCAAACTTTTTGCTACTTCTTCCTACAGCGTTTGTAGTGTGGTTTGGGGAATGAAATTTCTTAATACTATTGTCCGACGTTGATCTGCAACTCTCTGTTCGGTAACATTAAGATGGGAGTATTGTTGAATAAATTTTGTGTGTAGTGCTTGCCTATATGCTGTTAAATTTATTTCAAGTTGGGTGACTTCATAGTATGTGCGCATTATGTGCATGTTCTTTTCTGTTGACCAAAAATGCGCTGGCGTGGTTTCCCTGCTTTGGTGGTTGCACTTTGACTGGGTTGCAAAACACTGTCAGCAGCTTGTGTTGCGGTTACCATACTGCATTGGGTACTGTTATCTCCTCCAGTATTTCCAATGGGAGAATTTCTGGTGTTTAACGGACGGATTCCTCTTCCTAAAGTCCGAGCGCGGTTCTTATTGTTCTGCGGAACCGCTGCAGAGTTTACATCAATATATTCAGGTTTCATCCTTTCATAGAGGTAACCTCAATTCGAAGTGTCCTGATGTTGTGGACCTTCAGCTGTACTCTATATGGTTATAGCGGGTTACAAGTCCAATCTCCATTTTTCTTTATTATATTACCATCATCATCTTTCAGGTATCCATCAAGTATCCTGCCGGGGTTCATAGGAGGTTTTAGTGGGTTTCTACAGTTCCTGAGAGTGTAAATAGGAGGAAGAATTTTTTTTTTTGCGTCTTCGATTATCGCTGGGTATGCTGGGCTGTTGATGGGAATCTTAGAAGAGGCTCGGGGTTCCTGTGGATGTCAGCATCAGCATGGGTAGAAGCTCCCGTTCCTATCCAGTGGGTGACGTCATTCAAAATAAAAGCGCCATCTCCGTTTCGTGTCAATCACGGCTGTCAGTCATGGCGTTTCCGCGTATCACTGCGCTGTAAGGCGTGGCTTGCCAAGAGTCCAGGCGGCGTGGGAGAGAGGGGGGGGTGTCTTTTCCTCATTTCAAAATGGTGACATAAACAAACAGTATTTGATAGCAAAGGAAATTGATTTTGTCATGATAGTATAATGGGAGGTGGATCAGTTAAAGAGGAATTGATATCGTATGAAAGGTGGGCTTACCTCCTTTCATCGAGTTGCGGTTGCAGAGTAGATGCTTTCCGGATTTGATTGTATCCCTTTGCGTAGTACTCCAGCGTTGTTTTAGCTCCTGCCTTTTATGCATGCACGCACACTCTTCTAAAAAATTTAGTCACAATTTTCTTAATTACAACTTGCTTTTCACACTTAAAAATTACTGGTGAGTGGTGGGACCTATGGTTTTCACGTCGGGGCTACTGGTATGTTGAATTTATATAGGGGAGATACAAAATTTGGGCTACTATCGGGAGCTAAACAAAGCGTGGCCCCTCACCACAAAACGCCATTATTATTATTATTATATCCTTAGCTTTTCGATACCTTTTTTTTCTTGATGTATTGTTTAGAAGCTGAGATGTGATAGCTTTTGCAATAGGCGAGTAACCGGAAATGTTAAGTGGAAAATTTTAAATGCGCTTTCTGAAGAATTGTCTTTTTTCTCATTTGTGCTTACGCAAAACATGGTAACTGGAAAAGTTCTAAATAGAATCGTGTACAGTTTTTCATATAGATTTTCTATATTATTATATATGAAGCAAACAAGAATATTGAAAAAAATCTTCGTAGAACTCATGCTACACTCTTTTATCTTTGACAGTATGTTTGCTTTTATGCAATTTATGGGGTTAACTAGCATTTTTTTTAGATATCTCACTAATGGGTAAAAATTTCCAGATTATCCTGGTTCACCGTATGCATATTACTTTTATATATAAGATGAAACCAAAAATAATTATCTATCATTAGTATTATTTTAGTTATGATGTTCACCGTATTTGCAAACTTCGGGATAAAATTTTCAGTATTTTGCATATATTTCTCAAAATAATTAATTCTGCACATTTTGTCAATGAATATATCTTAGCTATGGAAAACCAATTAGAAAATACAATAAATTAATAAATATAACCTTTAAAAAACCCATCTGAAACAGCTTGATTACCTTAAAACAACTGACATGGCAATTAAAAATATTCAGACTTCAAAAAAAATAAAATATTAGACAAAATACAATGCAATTTGCTAAATTTGCGTAATTTGTTCTGGTTAGCGAAAACATTTCAATGTGTTTTATAAACACTGGATAGACAAATGGATGGATGGGTGGAAACTATAAAGCTAGTGGTTCCAATCCCAGAATTCGTGGCAACTAGACTTAGTTGCAAAAATTTTTGTAAGAAATTTCATACCAAATGATTCCAACAATTTTATATTTCAATATGGTTGCATTGCAATATTTTACTAATGATTGTTAATTTTATATCGATAATATGCATTAATATATGATTAATATAATATGCATGGTTAACATAATTATATATGAGGGTTGGAACTTTAATAGTGGCAACTATTTATTTACAATTGATACAAAATAGATACATGTTACCAAGTTTTACTGTCCCTCAATGTAGTCACCAGCATTGTGTATAACCCGCTGCCGGCGATGTGGAAGTTGTATTATACCTTCAGCAACGCCTGTAGTGTTGATAGTTCGAATGGACCGGTCTACTGCCTGAAGAATCTCTGGAACAGTTCTGAAACGAATGTCACAAAGTGGTTCCTTCATCTTAAGAATCAAGTCATATTTACAAGGACCTGTCCGGGGAGTATGACTTGATTCCCGAATGAAGGAATCACTCGTGGCGTCCTCAGAACATTCGAAGGTCGACCAAATGAACCGGTCCATTCAACTATCCAACATAATAATTTTAAGGTATCGTACAAATTCCAGATCGATAGCAACGGGTTGTGCACTATGCGGGTGACTACATTTAGGGGCAGTAAAACTTGGTAACATGCATCCATTTTGTGTCCACTGTAAACAAATAGTTGTGACTATTAAAGTTCTAACCCTAAGTTTTAACAGAGTTTCTTTACTCTGTTAAAAATGATTTTATTGTGCAAACGTGGCGGCGGTGAAAGCAGGAAGGTCGCAGATTACTTGGCTGCTATAAATGTTGGTCGCGGCTTGAAAAAGGTTGGGAGCAACTGTATTAAGCGAAAGAAAGCAAAAGCTGGAGGGAAACAAATCTGAATAATAGGTGCTTTGCCAAATTTCACAGTCTTTACCCTTTGCTGCTTAGATGGAATAACTTAATTAATAAATTACAAATAACTATCATCCCATATAAATAACTGTATATGTATGAATAAAGTTTGAGTTGATTTGATTTTTAGTCAGATAAAGAAATAATTTCACAAATGTTTAAAAGTATGTAATAACTTCCCTAATTTTTACGAAAAGAAGTTTTCTGGCTTTTGTTTTTTAAAAAGTAATAATATTTATTTTCCTATATGATTGCTATATAAGCCAGGTTTAATAATTATAATATGAGGCACTAATTAGCATTTCGGTCTTAAAATAAAGGTTTTGTACTCATGAATAAAGGTTTTGTTATCATCTTAAAATGTAAATTAAAGTTTCCTGAAACTTAATAAATATGAATGAGAAAAAAATCCTTGTCGCTTGTCAGGTCACAAGTGAAAATCGTTTATTTAGGTAAACAAATATAGGAGTAATGAGTTTCAGAATTTAGAATCGGTAAACTCGGTATTGCGATTTTCAAACACAGGAAAGATAAACGTTGGACTCACTTTTACATGAATTAAATATTTTTACGAGTTTTCGAAGTCTTTTCTCTGACATAATATTTCTAAAACCAGTTTCCTGCATTTGGAATCGCTCATTAATAAATAAGAAGGTAAATATATAGCCCGATTTGAGGTGCATCCATTTGCAGTTGTTTCTACTTTTACTTTAACTAGTTATGGGTGCATTAATTATAGCTGTTTTCTACTATTCATGCAATAACGAAAAATCCTACAATAATCACAAGGGAAATAGGGCATTTAAAACAGAAGGAATAGAAAACTGGAACTAGTAAATAGCATAGAATGTAGAAATGATTGGAGATATTACTAAGCTCAAACATAGGAATCTGAAAAGTGAGAATTGAAAGCAGCAGCGTAAATAGTGTAACGAAGGAGGTATTAGTCCATACAAGCAAGTTTTGATGTTATCTTTATGTTATGATTCATGATACTACCTTCGTTTTAGCCAAAGTAAACAAAATATATGCCACGCACTTATGATGGAACTGAATCAGAGTAAACTCTGTATTACCTTTTCATTACCTTGAGCTTCAGGCCACTCACTATAGCAGAACGGAGCCCTTTTTTTTGTGTATACATTAACCAAAGGAGGAATTTCTTCTAGTATCTATTTCTTTTAGAGGAATTGTATCTAGTACAATTAAGTTGTATGAATTTTTCATAGTAGAATATATATTTTACAATGAATTATATAAAGTGCAGTGCAAAACCTTAATCATATTGACATTGCAACGTTTTTCGTTGTTTGCCGTGTTATTTTGGGCCAATTAAGCCATTTATTTTATTGACCTGTTATTTAGAACCATACGAAGGGAGCGATTCCTCAGTCAGGATCACTCATTGACGTCACACACACATCTACGTCGATGTTATCCTATGAAAATCGTATATTAGTGGTATGTTCGAAATGATAGAAGCGGCTGTACTAGCGAAATTATAGTACTAAGGATGTAGTTTGTTGGACTGTAGGTCGGATGAAATTAATTTGTTTAGTATCGTAAAACAGCAACGTACGTTTACTCTTATTGAACTTGGCCGTATTGGGAGCTAAGGTCAAGTGAACTTTTGGATGACTGTGAAGTTCTTGCGCCTTGTCTTATCCGTTTCAGTTCGGGAGAACTAGCTGGACGCCAGAGGGAAGCTCTTAAACGTCATGGAGGTTACGTCAACTTCGACTAGGAAGATATACGAGGCCGAGGAGTTCCACCTTGCACCAGAAATGTTCTTACAGAACTGTTGTCGAAAATGAATCTAGGATTTCCCAAGCAAGAAAACTCTGCCTTTAGGATAATTACTTTAGTTAATTCTTGTAATTATTAATCTAGTTAAGTTCAATTAATTGGTTGTCCTGTTTTTTGAAAGTTATGTTTCATGGTGTTAAGGTCATGTTTGTACGAATAATTCCGTGTAGTTTGTGAAACGTCAGCTCTATCTATCTCAGAAAGAGGACCAGTTAAGCTAGTTTGTCATTGATTTCAAGTCTTATTTATTTTGGGGAGACTTGTGCTTGTTTGAGTGGCTTGGTCTTGAAACGTGAAATATCTTGTATTTTACTCATTGGGTCAGCGTATTCATTCTTTTAATATGTTGGATATATTGATCATTTATCTTTTTCTGCAATAATTGCATGCTAAATGACAAGAAATAATTCCGTTGCTTAATGGTGTAATTGTAAAGAACTCTTTTATTTTGCATTTATGCTGCTGATTTGGTGATTTCGTTGATCCCGGTGAAAGACTGAATGGGTATTTTAAAGGCCATTACTTTACTTCTTGTTTTGAGGCAGAACGGGGAAGAAAAATCAGAACCAGTTGTATTGAACTCATCGTGATCTAACAAACCAGGGAGAAGTTTAATTATGGATGGATTTAGCCAGGTTAATTCTTTTGTTATAGCATTAATCTAAGTTTAATTTATATTACTTATTAACCCACTTTCCAATGAGTTATATTGTTATGCTTTTTCTAGTATCATGGTCATTCTTCGGGTTTGAAGGGTGCACCAGAGCCGACTGAAATTAGAAGAAAACCTTGTATTGCAAGCTGGTATCCATCTTTGGAAACAGGACGCGTTGTGCTGAATCCTCCTTACGATTTAATAGATTGTTGGTTATAAACTGCTTGGCTTTTTGTGCTTAACTCGCGTTGTGCTTCTACCTGCTCGGCCTAGTAGGTACAGGCACAACGAGACATTTTTGTTGGGTTCGCGGTTCGACTTCCGGTGAAGGCGATAACTCGTTTTCTTCTTTTTTAAACGAGTTCTGATTTGAACATACAGTGTGGGTGTCAGAAATTATTATTCATATTGATTACTATTTTTATTAATTAGCAAATTTCTTCGATTGGAATAAAGACAACTGAAGTTTTTAAACTTCAATTAATTTGAAAATTTAGGCAGTATTGGAGTTAGAATTCCACTAAACCATCTCATCTAATGAGATAAACCTCGATTTAGCTGAAATAAATCTGCATTCTACATTTGGATTTAACATAATTACAAGAAACGAGGGTTATGTAATTGGCAGTTAAAACTATAAATTGAAGGCACAAAGAGTATATAATCGGCTATATAATTTGACTTCTCCACTTTTATAAAATTTGCTTATTCAAAAACCATTACTTTTATCTAAATACATCGGTTTTCTTTTATTAGCTTTATACAAAGGATTTTTAAGCGTTTCTCCAAAGTGTTCTTCTCACCATAACTTAGGGTATTATAACTTGCCCCATTTCTAATTTTTGCATTCAGGTTTAGCAGTATTGTCATAATTTTAGTCTACAAATTCGTGTCTACAATTACGCTTCTTTGAGAAAATTTTCCACTGAATAAGTAACCCTATTCTTACAATTGTAAATTCAACAAGTTCAATTGGAAAGGACGATTATAATTTGATAAAAGGGTATTAATGTTGCAACGATTAATAAATATTAATTTCGGGAAATTAATGTGTCGTTCGATGAAGGATGATTAAAGTTCACTTGATAATTACTAAGCACAAGAGAGGCCACCAATATGGGAATGTATGAGAATTTAAATAGTTATTTTGCAAATACAATGCCATGCACACCAGCTCATGATTTATAAGTAAGCATCTCTGCTGAAAATATACTTTATAGCTAAAGAGAATTGACTGAAGTTATAGAAAGAATCCTGAAATAATTTATCTGAATTCTCACTCAAAATACCATCACTATATTTCGTCGAGGTATTTGTTCAAATGGTTATATTTGCAGTTTGAGTCTCTGCAAGCTTCGTTAGCACTGCAGCAGCAGCTCTTGTTTTCCCGTAGAATGGACATTCCATTAGTGTTGCTAGTATCCAGAATTGCCAGTTCTGATTAAGACTTGCCATAATAGCCCCAATCCTTACTTAATCGGGTTAGCAATGTGCGCTGGTCCCTAATCGCGTTAACTTGGTTGGAACTAACCGCTAACGCTATCGTATCGGTGGTGCTTAAGGCTAGCGTTTCACCTCCTGAAATGAAATTGCTAATATTCCATCTTTTCAGGAAACACGTTGTATCGAATTGTCTCGGAAATTTGGGCCACACGGGAATGAACCTAGGTCATCTGGCAAAGCCATTCTTGTTTCCGCATTCTTTCCAAATTTCTAAGAATTGTTTTTCCTACGTAGTCCGGTCCCACTGAACACATCCTTATGATGCTTTGTATTATTCCCATTTACATATGCATTTTAGCTTAAAACTACGGGGATGTATAGATCTCGAGACACGATGTTTGGTAAGTAATTAAATAAACTGAATATATGTAAAAGGATAGTAGCTACGTAAATGTAAAATAGTACGACGTAGCATACAAATCTGCTGTTCTACTTACGCG
>QLNU02015270.1:25128590-25141119 GCA_006491805.2 Dysdera silvatica
AATCCATTTTAATAAAATATATGACATAATAGACTCGCTCCAATCCGGCCTACGATAATTTGACTGCTCAGTAATTCGGCTTCTGGCGCAAGAGGAGCAAGGTCACACTACCCTGTGCAATCGCGAGCGATGGATTTAATAAAGGAAAATTAACAGGAAATTAAACTATAAATTAAATTGAAATTCAATTTTGAAATTCAATTAAAATTAAATTATAAATCAGTTTAAAACTAAATTATTGGCGCAGTATAGCCCAGATGCTCTTGCGCCATAAAAAATCCAAACAAACAAACAAAACTAAATTAGAAATCAAATTAAAATTCAATTAGGAATTCAATTAAAATTCAATTAGAAATTTAATTAAAATCCAATTAGCAATAAATTAAAAATTCAATTAGCAATAAATTAAAATTAAATTTAGCTGATATATAGTAGCAAAAATTACCAGCAATATATAGTAGCAAAAATTAAATTAGAAGTTAGATTAGAAATTAAATTTAATTAATTAAAATTAAAAAATTAAAGAAAATTAAACTAAGTTGTTAAGAGCTTTTATACGTATGTCACTTTCGATACTCCGGCATTTTTATAAGCAACAAATGACCGGATAACAGAGAGTTTATATTTTATTTTTATATATTTTATATTATGTTTATATACAGGGTGGTTATAATTAAAGTTCAACTTTCAAAAAGCTGTAGAAAAAAGAACCACTGCTCAAAATTACATGAAATTTGAACTGAATATACTCGAAGGAGGAGGAAATGGTATGGAATTAGAAAAAAAATAGTTCTAAATTTTAGCAATAGATGGCGCTTTAAGCGTCATAACGTAAATGGGTGTAGCTACAAGTGACATTTGAATCGCAATACGATAGCTATGGCGTGCGTTACATGTTAAACCAACTGTACTTTTCAACATGCATGACTGTATCGTTTTCTTTTTTTTTCACTGAAAAAATGACTTCCAAGTCATTCAACAGTTGTGGCACTGTTAGTGGAAAGCCCATCCACCGCGACAAGGTCTTACCACATCGGATAGGAAAAATCTGTTTTTAATTTTCCTGAGGCTAAAAACCGCATAAAAGGCAACAATGAAATCGGTTTTTAATCGTTCTGAGGCCAAAAACCGAATAAAAAGCAACAAAGAAATCGGTTTTTAATTATCGGCAGACTTGCACGAGACATGTTCAATATGCTGTCCACCGTTTTCTCCCACAAGTTGAAACCGATAAACAGCATGTTCCACAACAGATCGGACTGTCTCAAGGGTCATGTTGTGAATGTGTTGCGCAATGCGTGCCTTCAATTCAGCTAATTTTTCAATCGGACTACTGAACACAACACTTTTTAGGTAACCCCACATCCAGAAGTCACAAGGATTAAGATCAGGCGATCTTGATGCCCAGGCTGTTGGAAAATGATGGCTGATAATTCTATCATTTTCAAAATGCCTCTTCAGCAGCTGCTTCACTGGCTTTGCAATGTGCGGAGGAGCACCATCTTGCATAGAAATGCTACCTGCACATGCACGCTGTTGAAGTGTTGGAATGATGTAGTTGCGCAAAAGACTCTCATAGCGTTTACCATTGACGGTACAGGTAACAGGACCCGCACGACCCATCTCCTCGAAAAAAAATGGCCCTACGATAAACAATGGTGTCAACCCGCACCACACAGTTACCTTTGCAGAATGAAGAGGTATTGGTTCATGTTAGAACAGGTTTTCCATTACCCATATTCTGCAATTCTGAGTATTGACATGTCCTTGGAGATGGAAATGGGCTTCGTCGATCCACGAAATGTTCCATGGCCATTCATTGTCCAATTCCATGCGAGCAAGAAATTCTAGAGCAAAAGTGTGTCTTACTGGCAGGTCAGCAAGAAGCAACTCCTGAACATGGGTAATTTTGTATGGATAGCAATACAGGATGTTTCGTACAATTTTATGCATCATGCTCACAGATATGTCCAAAGTTCAAGCAATTCCCCGTGCACTGCACGTTCGCACACCGCTGCTCGTCTTTTCCTGGAATGCTGTGAGCACATCTTCTACTGACGTCGAAGCAATTGGTTTCCTCCCTTTGCCAGATTTCACTTCAAAAAAACCTCTCTCTTCGAATTTCTTAATCATTTTCTCCAAACTCTTGGCAGACATCGGACTATAACCTTCTTTCATGCCCTTTACTGTCCGGAACTTCGGAGCTACTGGCGCACAGTCACCGTTCTTGTAAAAGAGTTTCACAAGCAGAGTGCGATCCTTCATTGAGAGAGTCATTGCGAGCTTCTCAGATGTCTTATGAGGAAAAAGCCATGTACCCAGCGTTTTTATAACAAATTCAATGTGTTCTGCGAATGACACGTCTTTTATTTTGCATACTACGAGACGCCAAAGAGCTATCTATTGCTAAAATTTTTAACTATTTTTTTTCTTATGCCATACCATTTCACCCTTTTTCGGGTATATCCAGTTCAAAATTCAGGTCATTCTGAGCAGTGGTTCTTTTTTTACAGCTTTTTGAAAGTTGAACTTTAATTATAATCACCCTGTATTTTTATATATTTTACCGGATATCAGAGGGCTTATATTTTGGTGCCGGAAAACAAATAGTTCTCACAAATCCGTATTCCCACAACATCAGCTAAAATTAAAGAATGAAATTGTATAAAATTGTATAAAATTGTATAGAGCTCCCTTTTATTCGGAAGATTTCCGAGAGAGAAGCGAATAAATGAATCCCCTTGCTAATTATATTAGAGAGATAAGGCGTCTAGTTTGACATTTAAAAGTCGTGTCCAGGAAATTGATTATTGTTTTAGCCATTTTCATTTGCAATTTCTAATCCTCCGCTCTTCCATCTTGATTTTCGGATTCATATTTCTTTCAGTTATTAGAATTAATGCTCTTGTGTTACATATTGCTTTCGCCGGAACTTTAATCGTAGAAAGTTAATTACTTAGAGATGTTGTTGCACTGATCTACTTTTCTAGGACTGGAAATTTTTAATCAGTTTCTTTAAAAAACGGTAAAAACCTTCCTCTTTTCTCAGCTGAAATTGATAAGTTGTCATTTCAGCTGTCGAGTCAATATTTGTACAATTAGTGTGTATTTGAGGAAACAATAGCTTTTTCACTATTTCTTCGTAATATCTGTTTAATTCAAATGTTTTCAAAACATTTTTCCTAAAACTCCTCTCTATTTTTAATCAACTATCTTCCCATCAACAAAAATATAAGCATTAAATTTCTACAATGCGTTGGAAGAATTCGAACATCATTTACGTTTTTTCGCAATTTACGTAATAATAATGATAACTTTATATATTTTCCACACTTACATACAATATCACAATATATACAAAGTGGCAGGTCCACAGAAAATGTCATGCATTGCGATAACTAGCTGCAGACCTGTAATTAAGTCCACCAGGATTGGTAAGCATCAAGTTTAAATAAACTATATCAGTGCCAATATAACAGATATATATTAATATCAGGGCAATGTAAATTAAATATAATTTAAGTAAACCATAATTATATATAAATATCAATGTTTATTGTCAATTTCAATGCCGAAAAAAAATGTAATAGCAATGTCAATACTTCAGTGAACTTCTACTATTAAGAACAATATCAATTCCTTAAAAAACATGATCAATATGTTACAAATTCATTAGGTAATATTCTCAATCTTTTCAAATATTAGTTTGTTTAATTTTTTAAAGTTTCATATTTATTTTTCTTAATTAAATATGTAAATCGGTCCACAATTTAGGTCCTTGATAATTAATATTATTGAGATCCGTCTATGTTCTTAATTTAGGCCAATAGTATTCTCTAAATTCTCAATTTCTATTACTACCTAACAAATTCATTTAATCGCAGGAATATTAATCCATCATACCTGCGATCTTCATTCTCTCAAACGTTTCCACTAAAACGTTATATTTATATATATTTCAAATATTTGTAAAATGTTATTTTGATTACCATAAATTTCCAATCTATACTATTATTTTCATAAATGATTTTTATTATATTTTTTTGTATACTTTCCGATAAGTTACGTTGCACTTTACTCTGAATTTTCCATATGCAAATGCAGTATATTCAATGAATATAAATCAATGAATAATATAATTTTACAAATAGTTCAATCTTTTCTGGCATAATATTAAGAAATCTCTTTATTAACGCAGTACTTTTGGTAATATTTTAATAAGCTTTTCTATCTGCTTTTTACAATTAAGACAATTAATTACCACTATTCAAAATAATTCAATTTTCTTCACAAATTCGATTTCTCTATCCTCAATTTTGATCTGCTTTTATATTACGTTTATATCTTTCTTTTTCTTCTTATTTGCAAATTTCACAATTTTAGTTTAAAGCAGAATGAATTTAAGAATTTTGTTATTTAAGCCATTATGAATTTTATTTTCTTACTTACTAATATCAATTACGTTTGAATATAAGTTCCTGTTAATACTTAAGCTGTAACTTACTTAATATTTTTATTTGTAAAGTTTTGTCATTATTAATTATTGTAACGAACATTCTTAATTTATATCAAATTTCACCCAAATGCAATTTATTTTGTGCTGGTATATAAAAATAGACGGGAAAACATTGCTTCGTTGTTGAGAAAAATCCTGCTTTGACGTGGAAAGGTCCTGCTTTTGAAAAAAAAGTCCATCCAGACTTTTCAGCCCTTCCAGAGTATGCAAGGACTTTCTGACGAAAACAGGGCGTTTCTCTGCCGAAACAGTTGTAAAAACGTTGTTCCAGCTCCCAATAAACACCCCTCATTTGAATTTTGATTTAAATACATTATTGCACATTGCTTTGCGCTTCCATTTATATAATTATTCTATTGACCACCATACGGAGTATTCTATTCATATAACTGTTTTGTTCATCACCAAAAGGTTTTATATTTCTTTGGTCAAGTTAGACAGGTGACCAAGCTTTAGAGGTCCTTTGCTGTGAAATGTGTTTTTTGATTCTTTGTCACTGGATCAAATGAGGTGGATGATCACCTTCGCTGGCATCTCTGCATATTAAAACGTTCATACCATATTCTCTGACTTCTAACCAGGTTATATATGTATATATATTCAGACCCGACCGAATGTTGTCGATGAGTTTCTGGGAGGTGCAGCTCTATGCAAATGGACTTTATACGTAGTCATTATAATAATAATAATGGGAGATATGTGGAGCTTTCCCATTGATGGACGAAATATTTACTATAATAGCGACTTCTATTAAGAAGTTACAATGACTGTTTAGAACTACCATTTTTTAGAAACTTGCATTCGAAAACAAAAAAATAAGGAATTTCCACAATAGTTGACACGTTTGTGCAGTATTTGGATGAATAGTTTTATGCTAATGGAGAAATTATTTTTTCGTCTAAAGATGATGGATTTTTAATCAATTTGCATTACAAGTTCTCCCACATGGATTAGAGACATGGAATCCAATGAAAAGAAGAAGACAGAAATTAAAAAAATAACGAGATAAATTGTTCAAGTTTATGTTTAGAAAAAATAAAAGGCATCAGAGAAAAAATACTTGTGTAAAAAAAGATGAAAAATGGTAGGCAAATGATGAATAATCTAAGAAAAAAAATAGAAAACTGAAATTGTCATCTGAATTTTTAAGGACCAACAACGAATGAGAATTCATTATCATATAAGATGGATATTTTAAGTAAGAAAATAATCTGCAGTAACACGTAGACGAAATTTTCCAGAATTGACATGATTGGATGTAACTACATTAGATATTCATCTATCTGTGAGTGGATAATGGTTGAAAATAATTCCATAGATAATGTGTACGTATTTTTATTAAAACTTACTAATATTAATAAAGGGTAATACGCCCTTAATTATTAATTATAATAACTTAATTATACCTATATACTCTATAAAATATTTTATTTTTAAAATTATATTAATACGTATTTTAATTATCAAATAAATGTCGCTTGAGCGAGTTCAAATGCATTTAGTTGCAAAATCAATGACAAACCCGTAAAAAATAGAGTGGGAACAGAGGAATTTGGCAGGTTTACATGAAACTTATTAGAATTTCGTAGGACATTCTTAAGAGTGATAACACAATTGCCAAATAATAGTCAACACATAAAGCCACCGGGGCACGTTCTTATAATTTTAAGTAGGAGAAATTAACGATGAACAATCTTTAACACTCACGTTTACAAAGCTTAAACTAAAGCTGTTTTGTAAAGAAAGAAAGGGGGACATCACCCCGCCCGGAGAACTCACGGGATCTATTTCCCACATGAGTAGGAAAAATTCTACAAAGGCAAATAAAGAATGGCGTTTACACCGATGAACAAATTTGCAAAATATTGCTGCTTTATAAAAATAAGTATTGTGTGTAAATTCCTCTAGTTATGCCACAAAGTACTTTGACAGCAAACAAGTACGTATGTTGGTAGCATCCTGCAGCCAATTTTGAACGAATTTATCTTTTTGAAATGCATTTTTTTTTCTAAATTTTATCTCCATATAATAAAAGTTAAGTTTTATAGCAAAATGAAATAATTACAATGCAACACTGAAATTTTTTTGATTGTTTATGTTGAACATAATTAGTTTCAAAATTTATATGGGAGTTTAAATTTAGAAGGGATTTCTCTCCTTTCAAAGCTCAAAAGCTGTTTTTTTTTCGGAAATATTATAATATTAAATCAGTCAAATATTATTCGCAGCTGTGCATTCAAATTGTGAACTTTGGGATGTTGGAACATAGAACTTCTGATTTCTTATATTTTTCGGGTATCGTAAGTAGGACTCTCTTCAGGCTTATGTGGCCGTTTCTTGCAATTTAAAAATGCAAGTTATTCAGCTTTTAACATTCGTAATAAGAATACTCAAGTCAACAATACTAGGCCCTCGAAGCATATGGTTTTCTCCAAGACATATGGCACAAACTTCTTAACCTGCGTTTACGTAATCTAAATCAGCGGGTGCTAATCGATGGTCCGGGAGAAAATGTGTGTGGTCTGCCGAAAAATCTAGACATATTTTGCATTTTTAATGTTTTATCAATAATAAAACAAAAATAATATTCTAAGAAATTCTCATATTCTGAATGACAATTTTAGCCTTTATATTGCACTAAATTCACGGAATGTGGTCTGCGGGATTTAAAATTATGAATTTAGTGGTCTGTGAGGTTCAAAAGATTGGAGACTGCTGATCTAAATAAGCTTAAATATATCTGCTGACCTCTTTTATATTTTAGACTATTCCAATTTATTCGCAACATTGATTTAAATCATCCATTTCATATTATTTGTTGTTTGTATTTAATTACTCAAAGTCGGTAAGGTTATATTACAAAAAAACAGTTTTTATACGAATCTAAACCTTTATCTCTGTGGAAAATAAACCCCGGACTAAAAGTTTGTAGTAAAGTGTGTGTGTGTATATGTGTATTGTTTAAAATACATAAAAAATTTGAGCTTATTACCTATAAGAATCGAACCCGCGTTATCTTCATGGCAGCATAACACATTACCGCTATGCTACTTTAACACCGCAAGCGTCTTAAGTATCTATACGTAGATAAACACATTCCCAGAATACGTTGCTACAGAATTTTGATGTAGTAACAGAATTGTTTCTATAACCCAGTTAATTTTACAACGTAACCTAGCAATGCGTAAGAGTATAATGCATGGAAACAAACCCAATAGTTCCTCAGATATGAGTGTTAACAGAACGCCTGAGAAATATGATGCACATTGTTTTATGAGGTCTCCTATTTGCTTATGTCTGGCAATTCTACATTACAGGAA
This sequence comes from Dysdera silvatica, assembly GCA_006491805.2. NCBI lineage: Eukaryota > Metazoa > Arthropoda > Arachnida > Araneae > Dysderidae > Dysdera > Dysdera silvatica. Next base: position 25,136,427 of record QLNU02015270.1, read on the forward strand.
AAATATTGCTTCGTTTACATAATGACTCCATGGCAATTACCCAAATTTCTCCAGCTGAAACAATTATTGCTGACAACCGCCATACTTTTCTTTTTTGAGCTCTTACGTTAACGCTCCTTTGGTTTGAATCTGCATAAGCTATCCCGTTTAAACTGAGCATTGTTTCGCCATATTAATTGTGGCCGTAGTATATTAAAACCGAGTTTCAAACGCACGTAGAACCCCTTTGTGAGTAATAAGTTCTTTTAAGAAAACCGAAGAACAAGAATTCAGGATAAATTAAAAATTCATTATTAATAATGATACTTATAATAAATTCAATAATATACTAAAATGGGATATATAATAATAAATTTTGCTGGGCTTTATAATAATAGGCTATAATGAAATCAATAACGTATATACGTTCTGACCATATGGCTATCTATTCTACACTGTTACTGCTATGCTGCTCTGGTGCGACTTTAATGACACATCGTTAATAATTTAATAAAAGCTCGTTTCATAATTTTTTTGAAAATTAGACCGATACTCACATTTATGACGCTCATATGATGGATTTAATGAAAGTTTTGTCATGAGTATCAGATTACCTCATAGTTTCCATAAGTTCTGAATTAAACAGTTCTCCTTCTCCCTCGCTTTATTTCCATTTCTGTTTGTTCCCATCCTTTATTTTCTTCCTTACCTTAGGGGAGGTTTAAAGTATTACATAAGCACCTGTGGGGGGATTGTCGTTGATCTGATTTTCCTATGTTGGCTAATGTTAATTTCTGCTTGCCAGTGTGGGGACGAGATTTGTTTGTTTGTTTATTGTTTAGGTGTTTTATGGCGCAAGAGCATACTGCGCCAAAGGGGGACGAGATTTGAAATGGCCGAAATATTGCTTATGTAATAGTTGAACGCACCATAAACTGTTTAAAATTATTATTCTATTTTCTTATTAATCATAATAATCGACGTAAATTATCTGTATCTTCGGAGTAGAAATAAATAAATAACTGTAAAATACATCAATCGCCACAACAAATTTTCAAAAAAATATAAAACATAAAATGTTTACTTGTTTCAAGTTGCAACATGAAATCAAAACGTAATACTTTCCTATTTGGTAAAGGTAACTTCATGGCGCTAATGAATGATGAAACATGCGCAAAATTTCTTTAAAATAACAGCAAGAAAATAAATGGAATCTCAGAACCGAAGGTTTGGAATATATTCGAAAGTCAATAATTTAAATTAATTATTTCTGTGTTGTTGCATTTTAAGTACTCTCCTCTTTACCACGCTTTGAACGACTTATTTTTTTCAGTAAAAGAACTGCTGACGTACGTAATGAGTTGATGGGAGCCATAGCCCTTCTACTGCTATGCATTTTATATATGCAGTGGAACCTTGTAAATTGACCACCTCACAAAATTGACCACCTTAATAAAGTGACCATTTTATAAGAGAGAACTGGAAAGGACTTAGTCATATCCATATTAAAGTATGTCGTATATGGAAATATATATATATAAATATGGTGGTCGTATATGCCGACCACCTGTCTGTGGTGATCAGTGCAGTCCAGTTCCAAAGTCAGTCACTTTAGACAGGTTTTCTGTATATACATATGAAAGTATGGAGTTGTAATTCTGTACCTATTTTTATAAACCTGTAATCCCTCCCCCCCTTTGAAACATCTGCCATGTTAATGATGGAAATATTTGACTGATAAATGAGCTACAATAAAGAATCGTATAAATATTAAAATCCATGAATTAAATAATCTCTTTTATCAAAATTTTCGACCATTCTGAACGTTTCTACATCGCGTAAGCGTGATTGTTCATTGGTATGCAAGAGAGAAAGGAAGAGGAAAAGATATTCATATTATAGCTAACCAAAAGGAATTGTGAAGTAAATAAATGTCCTCGGTGGACCAAAAGAACACTTTACATTCACAGCAGGAATGAGAAACGAAAATCTGAGACATTCGCCTTTTCCCAGTTTCCTTTATTCCCTTTGCATTTTATTCAAAACTACACATCCAACGTACGCGGCACAAGCCTCGACGTCTCTTTGAGACGCAGAGGGAAATCCAGGCAACCCAATTTGTTTCGCAGACCACAGTCCCCTACGGAATTATATTATATATATATTCGAGAAGAAAACAGATGCCTGCTTTGTTCGTGGGCTCGGGCGTTATGATAATGCATACATATTTAATGCGGAAGTTCCCGGAAGCCGGGAGTATTTAAAATTTTTCGGGATACGTGGACGGAAGCCGAAGTTCTTATCCCGATTCTTCCAGGCCTTTGGGAGCTATAAACCGAATTTTATCTGTACGTTCCGTCCTTTTTCTTTCCCCATTCCTTCAAAAAACGAAGGGAAAAAAGGGGAAAAAAATTAAGCTTGACTCAATAGCCTTTTTTCTTTCTGACTCCAGGACCGTCCAGAATTTTCCTTTCTTTTCCTTTCTTTTCCTTTTCTTGGTTTCCCCCTTTTAAAAGCCGACCGTAACTTTGAACTAAAGGAGGTGAAGGTGGCCCGGATAGGGCCTGAAGACTGCAGTAACTCACGGCCATTACCCAGTTTTGCCCCTCTACGAGCGTGTAAATCAATTTTTGCTCTATTACCCACTTTCACCGAATCTGCTTATATCACGTTCCTTGTAAAATATGGATCCGTTTTATGCACCTCCCGCAAATTTCCATTTGACAGAGCTTAAGACTTGGGGCTAAATCTCTTCCCCATTCCATGCGAACAGAAATGTGCATTTCTTTTCTGAAAAATGCGGAGCCAATAATTTTAAACTTTTAAAATAAATGTCATTCGGTATAGCTTTGATGCACAGCCTTTTTCCGAGAATAAAAGCAAAATGAGGGGAAACAAGATTTGAGAATTCAACGGAAGGTATAAAATAGCATTTGTTCAATATTTTACAACGGTTCGTCTCTTTTAATGGGTTTAAATAAAATGTCTTTACTGAAAGAGCATGCAATGGAATTAAATCAGGTTCACATGATTTACGTTCCCGTTCTGGAAATGTTAAATTCCAGACCACGTGACACTTTATAACTGTAAATGAATAATTTAGAATTGTATATGAAAATCCGTGGAATTAAGTTTAATAAGAATTCGGTCAGAACTGGTTTGTTGATTCGGCAAAATAGCAAAGATATTTCCCACATAATGTAGCCAAAATTTCAAAGGAAGTAGATTATCAAGTTCATTAACGTACTGTAAATAAATGTCACATAAAATCGGCGACAGTGGGTTTCCCATTGCCAGTCCATCAACTTGTGTGAAATATTTATTTTGAGAAATGAACATTGTGTGGCTAACGCACAACTCAGTGAGCCACAGCAATTCCATGATTTCAAATTCTGAATCGTGCTATTCGGTCATACGTCTTAGATGAGAATGAAGTACTCCCTTAATGGAAACGCTGGTGTATACGCTTTTAACATCAAATTGAACCATTTTTGAGGAGCTGTGGGTTATCAATTTCAGACGAAAAAGGAAGTCCGATGAACTCTCGACGGTGAAATGATTACTGCAGCGAAGAAGAAGAAGAGGGAGCATGGGATCTAAACGTTTGGACAGAAGATGGTTGGCAGCGCCGATAGTGAAAATGATTGGCCGAAAAGGCATTTTGATCTTGTGTATTTTCTGAAGAGCGTAAAAGCAAACGAAATTGGGAGTAAATAGGAAGATATACTTTTTTGTTCCGGCACAATATGTGGAAAACATTGAATTATTTTTCTTTTCTTTCTCAACCACTGTACAGGACTAATGTTGTTATTTGTTTTGATATATGTACCATCCTGAATTAATGAATTGACTCCTTCCAATACTGGGATTTGACAATGAAGACTTTTTGGCCCCTTTTATCCGACTTGGTGATAATAACAATATCTGTCTGAGCTTGGAGACGATGTAATTCTAATAACTCTTATAGACACAGGTTAGGTTTTGGTGAATTATTAGTAACAAGCCCATCCGTCAGAATGTGGCGAAACACTTGTTTCTGAACCGGAAAAGTTTTACTATATTTTAGCGATTTTTCAACCTGAGCGATAAACTTTGAGAGATGAACCGGACCAGCAACTTCGAAATTCGACTGCCATCGCCTCCGAAACGATTGCCAACCGTTTACATTAAATTTAACTGTGTTAGTCGTGCTTTTTATTGATAATCACACTCACCAAATTATTTAGAAAGTCCAATTGATAAGATGCGTATGAAAACCAATGAACGCGTGGTCTAACTATGCGTTTATTAGTTGGATTCTACGTAGAATTGAAGCCCTTTCTTTCCTTCTCGACCACCAATCAGAAAACTCTTCATTTTTTACCCATGTGTTGACTAGATTCATAGTACTTGCACTGACCCTAAGAAACTTAATCCTAGCTACAATTTCTAATAGGTGGATCAAAGAAATCTAATTTGAGGAACAGAATGCGTGAGCTCTAAGTTTAATTTTATGAATTCTCACTCTCTCTATCTCATCCTCTTTAAAAAGCTCAAACTTGACATAATTCCTTAGAATTAACAAAAATGAATTCAGATCTCTTTGAGCACGAACGTTTATATGTGTATGATATATTCCTATATAGAAAATAATTAAAAATATAAGTAAAATAATATAACGAAAATAATTAACAATATAAGTAAAATAATTAAAAATATAAGTAAAATAATATAA
>QLNU02015270.1:25141219-25152825 GCA_006491805.2 Dysdera silvatica
TTCAGTAGTCTCCCGTCTTCGAGTTCGATGCCTGGTAAATCTTCTTTGCTATTCTTCTGTATTTTGCACTTATCGAGGCCGAATTCCATTCCTATGTCCTTGGAGAATGTCTCTGTTATACTGATGAGTTGTCGGAGTTGGGTGATTGTTGGCGCGTATAGCTTGATGTCATCTACGTACATGAGGTGGGAGACTTTATGTAGGTTTCTCTTGTCTTTCTTCAGCATGTATCCGTATTTACTTGTGTTCAGCATCCTTGACAAGGGGTTTAACGCCAAGCAGAACCACTGGGGGCTTAGTGCGTCTCCTTGAAAGATTCCGCGGCGGATGGGGATCTCGGCCGTTTCTATTTTACTGTCTGGCGTGTTTAGCTGTAACCGGGTTCTCCATTGTTTCATGCTGCTCTGTAGGAATCGGATGATTGAGGGATGCACTTTGTATATGCTGAGTATTTCAAGGAGCCACGAGTGCGGAACAGAGTCGAAAGCCTTCTTGTAGTCTATGTATGCGGTGTTGAGTTTTCGCTTTTGTTTTCTTGCTTGTTCCAGGATAACTGAGTCGATGGTAAGCTGCTCTTTACATCCCAGAGTCCCTTTCTGGCATCCCTTTTGTTCTTCCGCTGCTATGGCTTAAGCAAAGCTACATATATGTATATATATATTAAAAACACTTTAAGTTGAAACATGGAGAACAATGAAAAACATTGAAAAATACACAAAATAATTTTACTTACATGCTGGACGATATATGAAAATCCAAAGCGTGTTCTTGTACGTTTTTGAAATCAAACGTATTAAATTATTAAAGCAAAGCAAATAGGATACAAAAATGAAAAGCTAAGCCAGCCAAACAAAGAACTGAGTAAGAACCAATGAAATGAAGTGTTTGAAACACTCCACAATCTCTTTTTCGAGGGGTAAGCTCCCATAGGATATTTCCATATATGGCATGTTTCTGAAGGAAGTATTCTTGACAGCAGATACCTCCTGATTAGGAGATATTTAAGATTCAACTTACCGCAAATTCAACGTTGTATTTATTCAAATAATATTCTGTTTGTAATATGTAGATTCCGTGCATGTAATTTCGATCATCCTTTTCTGCATACTTAACATTTTCAGCGATTTATTTCGGAAGATAAAATGTTTTTCAGCTGACGTGTTCACTTCTATAGAAATTTATGTCTATGCTATATGCAAATATCCGTTACCCAGATTAACATCATAATAGTTAAATTTAAATATTCTGGGAACTTTTCAATTTCCGTTAAGTAACATTTTGTATCGTTCCCAACACTACCCTTCTCCAAACACTAAAATAAATTACTAAAATAAATAACACGACGTAGCACTACGCAGATTAGATTTATAAGTTGAAAGCAGTGTTATAAACGTAAACGTTATTACACTTATAATATTGGTTTATACTTACCGATAAACCATATATGCAAATATATGCGATATAACATACTGCATATATTTGCATATATGGTTTAATTTAGTAAAAAATATTTTTTAATTTTCATAATAATAAAAGCTCCTTTACGCATTTCTCGGAGTTGAAAGGAGTAAACAAAAGGTTTGAACACATGTGCATAAATACCCCATGATTATCTTTGAGCATGGCTTCGACTATGAGGAAATCTGGCTGTATGTAACAATAGCCTGGATTGAAGGTCATATTGATGGGATGCGCGACTTAATATGACCTCCAATCAACGGATTGCTTCAAAAATTGGTAATAAAATGGGTAAGAAAAAGGTCTTCCATAAATACTTTGTATTGAAATCTTTTCAAAATTTTGAAACCGTTTCAATTTTTTGAACTCGGTTGAATCTTTTGAATTCAGTTCAAAGTTTTGAATTGAATTTCATAAAATTTAGCCCCTAACTGCCAAATTGAGAAATATTGGTGTATATTTAGTTAATGGCTGGCGAAATTTTTCAAATTCGGGCAGAGTTATCAGAAAGCCATTCTCGTCACGGATTCTAGATTTGGAGTCGATCTGGGTGTGAGGCGCTGAGTTTCGCTCCTATGGGAGATAGAGCTTCGATTTTAATTTTATTCGATTCATCTCGATGAGCTGCACATAGATAAAAAATTTTAAACCGATCGGACCTTTCTTTCACTATACAAATAGGGGTAGAAAACAGATAAATCCCAACGAGGTGAAATCTGAAACTTTGTATTGAAATCATTTCAAAATTTTGAAACCGTTTCAATATTTATTGAATTACAGTGTTGGAAATTGGCTATATGGGATTGGGAAATAAACTGCAACTCGTCAAATTCAAAATCGTCAAAATTTTGGCGAGTTAGAATTTAGAAGTTCTGAGAGTCAGAAATTTGCGATTTAGAATTTGGAAGCAAACCACAGCTCATCAAGTTTGAACTCGAAAATTCGAACTCGCCAACTTTGAATTTTCAACTCGCCAAAATTTTTGCGTCCTGGAAATTGGAGCTTTTGCGAATTGATAATTTACAATTTGGAGTTGCGAAGCAAACTACAATGAGCCAACTTCAATTTTCAACTCTCCAACTTTTCGGTAAGTTGGAATTTGGAAGTTCATGAGTTGAATTACACCACTAATAACCTGCCAATCCCAGTTCCAACTCGTCAACTTCCCAGTTCCAACTCAACTAATCCCAGAAGCGTCGAACCCCAACCGAAGTTCCAACTCCAGTTCCAACTGCCAAATTTGTGCCCCAATCAAGAAAATTCCAGTTCGCCAAATTTCTAACTCTCTAAACCAACCAAAATTTATTTAAAAACAAAAACAGTAAATAATTCAAGGTTAATTGAAACCCAGGTAAATTTAAATATCGACCTTGGTTGATTTTCTTTTATTTGCTTGTTGATTATTTGTCACAGTTAAAATAGCAGCCAGACATGAATTACAAATATTTGTACACAGTATAAAAAAAATCACCAATATATATCTGAGACACCCTTGAAAACAAATGACCAGTCCACAATAAAAGAAAAAAATAACCAGGTGAGGACACAGCCATTCCGCTAGACACCAAAACACGATCCAGGAGAAATTTATATATTTTTTAAAATAACGTTTCACTATTTATGTATTGTGTGGGACAACATTGGCTCTGTCAGACATAATAGTCCTTATCCATTATTACCCAGGTGAATCATTCTATGTTCAGCATTATATTAAAATGTTTGTAATTTATATGTGATTCTTCTGAATAAAGTTTATCTTATATCTTACGTATTCAGGAATTTCATACCGATATTTAATTGCCATGTATTCTATTCCCATTCTGAAAAATTCAGTTCTAAGCTTCGGTAATTTTAGCTTATTCTTTCTTCTTAAATATATGTTATTATTAAAGTATTCAATATTTATGATACCCATATGTTGATTTTCCTTAATTACTTCATATATTATTTTAAGCATACAAATGTTTTAATTATGCAGGTGGGAAGTAAGCTATATTTAACAACTATTTCATTCCTACTTAGCCCATTCCTGTGTTCAATAATTTTTAAAAATTTTACATGCAATAATTTAATTAAATTCAAATTACCGCTATTTAAATTATTCTTAATACAAAACCAACCCAGAAACGGTCCACTGTGCATATTTTCTGCTTAGTGATCAAAATTTTCTGGATTTGAGTCATTGTACAAGTGATATTTAATTTTTTTCCTAAGTTAGGATATTTTGAAAGACCGTAACTAAAATATTTATATGCAGCTGGAGTGCGAAAATTCCAGGTGGCTCTAGAATATTGCCGGTGGGTTTAGAATTTGTTAGCGTTCTGTGCTATGTTTTATGAATATACTTAACATAACTAAATATTTAAGTATACTAACATATTTAGCATTACTGAATAATTTTTTTAATATAAATTTTGCATTGAAAACTCATTAAGGTATACTAAGATTTATAATTTCTTTTGTCCTTACTATAGCAGTAGGTTACAGCAGATTAAGAGACAAACCTCTAAAAATTCATGGTGTACACAACATCTACCGTAGGCATCTCATTTTGAAGACATTTTTGACATCAAAGCACGATTTCATTGTTACGTATAATTTTATACAAAACATGGAAAACAAAATTTTCACAATAAGTAATAAAAAAATAATATTTTTCAAGGGGCCTCAGCGATCTCTCTAGCTCTAGCCTGGTTGTAGCCCTGGATAAGATAAAATTGACGTTTGACCCTCATTTATTACTAGAAAGCAATGATCAATAACCAAATTAGTTTTATGTTTAATAAAAAACATATCTTCAATCAACTTTTTGTTTTTACATTTTTTGGCATAGATAGATCGAAAAATTTATAAAATTTCTGTAAAATTTTTTACCTGCCCCCTAATTTAAAGCTCTAAGTTACGTATATGCTTACCAATACTAATGGACCATAGACAGTGGTTCAACAGCCTATGCAGAAAATATATAAAGGAGGGTTTCAGGATTAAAGATATACATGCGTCTTATACATACGATATTATAGTTTTCGGCAATTAAATTCTAATGTGTGTAATCACCCCTATCATCCCCTGTGTATTCCATTCTTAGTAGTTTCTGTGCTGTGTGAAAACCCTTATTGGACCACTAGAATTCTAAAGACTTTTCTTCTATTCCGTAGTTAAAGGTTTGACATCATAGGGCGTAGATTATTATATATTCCTTTATGTAACAGGATAACTATTCCCCTCTTGAAGCGCCTGAATGGGCTGATAAAATTTTAGAAACCACACTTGTTCGTTAGAAACATAAAATAAAATGTTGATGAGGAAAAATTCCATATACAATTTTTTTTGTTGTAAAACTTCAAGCCTCATATCATGGTTTTAAGTTCTTTTATAGCTTTATGAAGAGTGCTCAGATAAGAAGAGTTGTTTCCTTAACATACCACGTTAAATACTTTTCTCCTACCCTGTATTCCCGTGTTTGAAGCCTCGTAATAATAGTTCTGAGCTCATGCTGAACACTCAGCCTCGTTTTGCATGAAGCATGACAAAGACCATGTGTCAAAAGAAAAAGCTTAATAGTTATCCAACTCAAATGCATATCAAAATCGTTTTATATCAATCTTTCAACAACGGTGTTTCTCGACGGAGTACGATCTTGAAATATGAATTAATTTTACAACACTTTATACATATGTATATGACACTAACAACGTATTTATCCTTAACTTTGAAATTTTTCAATAATTATAATACAGTTTCTCATAAATTAATACTAGTTACAATAACTCTTAGAAAATTTATATTTTTCCATATAATTTCGACAAAAAGAAATGAAGTCTGAGGATTCACCAACAAAGTCAGCGTCGTAACTTAGAATCTCGAAATATAATCGATCTGCATTTCCATTAAATATTCAAAACAAAGTGAAATAAAATCCCTTTTCCAATACACTATGAAACAGCGTGACTCGTCTTAAAAGTCTAGAAAAAAATTCTTCCTCAGAGATTTTAATATGTGCTATAAACGATGAATCTCGAAATTCCATATGGAGGGGTTACATTCCTATAAGAGGTGTAACACCAAAGCACCATATATTATATATATATATATATATATATATATACAAAAATGCATCTCAGTGCGGGTTATAGCCCTTATCAACACCCTATGCGTATACCAGTGCATTGTACAGAAAAAGTTTTTATAGCCAGCGAACATCGCGGGAGATTTCGTCAGAGAATTTGTAATTAGTTATTTGAATATTCGTTTAAATATCCACTTTCCCCATACTTATACGGAGCGTCCAATATCATTAAATACATTAATCATTATCGGAGTAACATATGATTTCATTATTTATTTTTGTTCAACCATAAATTGTATCAATAAAGTTAAAACAATTGCAAAGTTATTGCCTTGTAAAATCCAAATTCACAAATGTCTTTTTTTCCGTTCTTATATATTTTCTTAAATATTTGGTTTAAAAGAAGCCTGTTTCCAAACGAGGGAGGATTTTCAAATCGTGATTCACACGCAATTTTAAAATAAAAAGGGCCAGTTTGTTTTACAATCCGAAACCGAATGGAAGAGCAACAGATTTGAGGAAAAAGAAAAATGAGGAAATATTTTCAAACGCAATTACTCCCCAAATGAAAGCAGCTCTCATTTTGTGCTAATCGAAAACCTGGAGCAGATATCTTTTTTATCTTCTTTTCTGATCCGGAAAATAAATTTTCCCAAATTTATCTTCCAAAATTTGAAGTTACCTGTTAATTACGTCCTTTTTTTTTCAGGAAAGTTACTTCTCGATAAGTCGTTCTTGCCAAGAGAAAAAGCTTTCGTGTTGAGCATTAAGATCTCCTAGGTCAAAGAAGGGTTTCATTTTATTTTGAATTTTAAAGTTGAAATGACACGAAAGTAATCCGTATTTCGAATCTTGTATCAGTTAGAAAAGCCTTTATTTTCTGTTATTCAATTAATTAGATCTTAACTGATTTTAGAAGACATTTTTCAAATTAGAAGTTGAAGTGTAATTGCGAATTTTAATGAGACAGACAGCCCCATAATTTCAATGATCTTATTCATAGAGTTAAGAAATTGCTTTTATTTTTAATTCTTCTTAAGTATTATGGTGGTTGTTAATTTTTTCAACGTATTTTCGTCACGTTCAAAGGATAAATTTGAAAAGTATCGTGAAAATTTTCATGATTTTATTATATCATTCGAGATATTGGTAGTCTTTTTTTAAACAAATAAAATAAAAACAAAATTTGTCGTACCAGCACATTGAGGTAACGCATTCTTCTATGGTACTTGTCAATCAAGTTCGGTAATCTACCGTTTTGTACCGATTTATGTATTCTTATTTTGTATTATATCATGTATTATTATTTTGTATTATATCATGTATTAATACTTTGTATTATTTCATGTATTATTAATTTATATCATTTTATGTAATTATTTTTTTATTTTTCATAATTTTCTGCTTTATAATATTGCAGTATTTTACATATTGCAATTTATATCAACTATATTTTTTATATCTACCTTTTAAATTTGCAAATTTTTCAAAAAGAATAAGAAAATATATAATAGTTATTGTTAATTTTGAGTTTCTGTTTAGCTCTGAGTCCTAGACCCATCCGTTAAGATGGCGTTGTTTCCGCGTTGTATTTTCATCCTCTCACGAAATATGAATGCAAATACATAATAATACTTGTTTATGCTGAAAAAGAAAGAAAAAGGTACTGTCTGTTATCATGATAGGAAGCTCTTTCATTATAAACATTCAATGAAATAAATTTAAGAGGCAAGGTAAAAGTATCTTCCAAATCTTCCGCGGTTCGCTGTATCTCAAATGAGCACGAATTTCGGATGAATAGCCAAAAAAAAAATAAGCGGCAATGAAGTATATAAAGACGAAATAAATAAAAATGGGGAGGCGAAACAACTATAAATTGTTAAAAATATATTTAAAGATGTGTGTGTGTATAGTATACAAGTGTGTACAACACCCGCAATTGCGACATTAGGGAAAGGTGGAGGAAAGCTCTGACATTCGAAAGCTATAGGTATAACAGGCCGAATGCTCTTCTAGATGTAAAAGTCACTCCAAAATATTTCCATCTTAAGGTTTAGATAGAGCAATATAGTCCTGGTGTTCTTGCGCCATAAAAAATCCAAACAAACAAACAATAAGATGCAGAGTAGGTTTTCAATTTTTTTATCCTGTGAAACTCATTTCTTACTGCAAGTATTGCCACGTAATCTCACTATAGAGGATGTTATTCGACGAAAATCTGAAAGGCTATCATTTATCAATGCTTGGACGTCTACATATAAATAAACAATAAATCATTATAAAAGGGTAGGAATAATTTTTTATTGTAGTGAGATATTATGGTAAATTAATGAACTTACATCATGTGTTGTGAATGAAAATTAGATGATTTACAAATTATCTTGAAAATTTTGGCGGTGATCTATAAATTTTCTTCAAAATCTTGGCGATTATTTACAAATTTTCTTTAAATTTTTATGATAATTCACAGATGTTCTTGAAAATATTTTGTGATGATTTACAATTCATCTTGAAAAGTTTTGTGACAATTTACAAATTTTCTTGAAAATATTGGCGTTAATCACAAATGTTTTGAAAATTTTGGCGATGATTTAGAAATTTTTTGCAGAAACGTTTGGTTCCCCTGTGTATACACTTTAAAAAATACTAGCGTAGGATACTTACTTTTGTAAAAGAACGTAACTACGAATTCCTTTCTTTAACGGGATAATAAGGATAGGTAACATTAATGTTTCGCTATTAACCCTGACAGCAAGGCGGTAGTTGAATTCACAAGGCAAACGCGAAAATGGGTCCAAATCCTTTCGAAATAAGCAGTGAATTGTATGTACGCTTTACCTTCATTATATTGGATTTAATTTGCATTTAAAATAATTCTTTGGTTGTGTGTCCACTAAAAGCTTCGCTTTAGGATAATTGACTTCCCAATTCCCAAGCTAGTCTCCTCATCTGCGTTCCAATCAAACTGGCTTTAGTATGCCTTTGCTATCCAAATGTTCATTAGAAAAGCGGTCGACAAAATCCAGATTCAATTTGTTTGTGTTTGGAGAAAACGGCTTTACTTTCTCCTGCCATTTCCAAACTTTGTAGAACTAAACGCCCATAAGAATCAATATAGAATCCATTTCATCTGACTTTAACTGACCAACAAGTAATATTATCCAGTTCCGTTTATAACCATTTCTCTGCCTTTTAGTGGCCTACTTGCTGTATTATTTTGTATTTGTTTTCCTGTTGTGCTCTTGTATTTTCCAGTTTAGAATAACTAGGTATTTGTTTTGCTCTTGTAGTCCTCTTGTATCGAAGCAAACACATCCATATCATTATTGTTATATATTTTGTTGTTTAACCTTACGTAGACATAAATTATTGTTTTGATCCAATAATTATAACAATTCTCGTTGCATATTTTTTTGGAATTTGTGTATAAATGGGCTTCAAAGTATCATTTATATTTATCATATACATTTTATTTATCATCAAATGCAATATATGAATAGGCTATATGCCATATGCTCGAAAAGGAACCAAAGAATGTTTGCAAAGGGACCCTATGCTGGAACTCCCAAGAAGATAAAGAGGAAGAGAAATACAAAGAAATAGGTAAAGGAGAACCGTAGGGGGACAAAATTAAAGAAAAGCGCCAACCATGGGAAGAGATTTAGAGGACTTCCAGGAAATCTAGACAAAGAAATGTAGACCTTTTTGTAGGGCCTACATCTCACTAAGCATCAAAGGAAAAGAGTAGAAGAATTAGAAATAAAGATCTCCATAACCGGGAAATCATTTCGTAAGTTTACTCCTTTAATAAAAAGATTGAAATTCATGCTAAAGCGAGAAAGCTAATTCAGAATTTTATACAAAACGTATATTTTTCATCTTCGACTTACTCGATATACGGACAGTACCATCGGAAATTGTTTCATAGATTTTACCACTTGGATGTATATAACTTCTATTATATCCCATACAAGGGTAATTTAAGTAAAACTGAGCCAAATTATACTCATGGATTTATCGCCGCATCTTCTAGATGATATGTTGGTGGCACTATCGTAGTGAAATGCTGCACTGACAGATAGTGATTCGATCATCTTACGATAATAGCTGTTCGCCTTCAAAAAAAAACCATCATGCAAGTGTTTCTGGCAAGCAGGCATAATGAACTAAGAACGTCAAACAGCGAATGTGGACAACAGATCACGAAGATAACAAATGATGTTGACCATTTTTTTTCTTCGACAACAAGGGCCTACTATTTATCGAGCTTCTCGTTCACAAAAACGCTGTAAGCTTAACTTTGCATGCAGAAATTAAAATAAATGAAAGCATTAAACAAGCTACCTGTATAGCTTAAAGGAGGAATCATTTTTCTTCGTACTAACACTCACCACACACTTAAAAAATTGTCCAAAGCTACCTTTGCAATTTTAAGAGGCAAGGAACTCCAGTATCTGGTATACAGGTATGTCCTCCCCTTGCTGTGATTTCCGTGTTTACAGTGAGCATAAGGAGCAGGTGCGATCTTGCAAAGTCTACTTGGATAAAAATGTTGTTCGCAAATGGTTCCTCTAGCAATACATCGCTTTCTGGGGACGAGGAACCTAACGTTTGGCATCAAATGAAATAAGTGCCTTAGTTGCAGCTGCCAGTATTTTTAAATCCCGTTGCGATATCGTTTTAATACGTCGTTGGTTTTGCATTCATTTGAATGACCCCCATACATCAGTGAAATATATTTTTCCATAAACGTTGCAACATATATATCGAGCATTAACTTTCTCAACATCTCCAAATTATTCATAAATTCCAAATATTTATCTTCTCCATGCAAAAATTTTTTTGGTTGAACAGATAAAAGAGACTACATCCTAAATTCAGTTTCATATTTATGGAAACTGTATTATTATTTATGAGGGTTCACAGGCTCGAATGAATTCATCAAAAGCGCCATTAATTTGCATATATAATCACATTTTTTTAGGACTTGATAAACTTTCTGGTTTATAAGTGCTGTACGTCATTAGCATTGTTTAACTGAGCTTTTCAATTATTTCTGAAAATAAACGAACCTTCTGCCTCTTAGTTGACATAGTTTTCTATCTCTTTCATCAATGATATCTAAAAAAATGAATACAATCAAACCCGAAGCCAAGTTACAATTACTTCTAAAAAAAAAACTGGACAAATTAAAACTTGGCTCGAAGACTCGGGGGTAATATTCTTCTAATTAAAACAGGGCAAGTGTAAACAAAGTATAATTGTAATTGGGTTTTCGGTAATTAATGCTAATGAGGAGGTAGCCCCCAAAGGAAAAATCGCGTGAAGTACTGTGATTCATAATGAGAACGAACGACTCAAACAATAAATGTTAAGAGTGAATAAAAATGAAAAAATAAATCTCGTTTTCCAGATTCTGTGTGCTGATAAATCTTTGGGGATAAAACACCACAATTCACCTCAGAACAGCATCACATGTGATTGATTCTTTATTAACGTTATTGAATAATTATGTGCTATCTGAATATTTGTAAGGAAATTACGCCAAAGAAGTAAACGAAAGGTTAGTTTTCGATAGCATCAACAAATATTACCCAGTCATTATTTCAAGTACCCAGAAATAGATTAAGGAGTTTGATCTGAAAATTAATCAAAAATTCGACCTAGAAATTGATAAAAAATTTGACACAGAAATCGATCGAGAATTTAATTTAAAAATTGATTAAAACTTTGATCTCTAAATTTATCAGGAGTTTGTTCCAGAATTTGATGCAGAACTTGATTTAGAAATTCATCAAAAATTTAATCTCGAAATTAACAAACAATTTTATTAGAAATTGATACACAGTTTGACTAGAAATGGATAAACAGTGTCATTAGAAAATTGATAAACAGTTTAATTTAGAAATTGATCGGTATTTCAGTAACTTTGATATTTACCCTGTATATTTCATCTTCTGCAAGTAGAGTGCCGTTATTTTATTTGGTTTCCAAGAGCCTCGTGAATTGTTAAAGAGTGTGCAAAAATGAAATTAATTTTTTTTATTTCTATCCGCGTGCATGAAAGGATGTGGACGGA
>QLNU02015270.1:25164730-25186855 GCA_006491805.2 Dysdera silvatica
TAAAAGTTATTATTTTTTTAAATTTCTTGGTGACTCATGGTTCATTCCACATAAGAATATTGCATACATTTCTTATTACAAAAAACCTCAATTGATCCCAATGAGGTGTACAGATTATGTCTACAAAAATAATCTAATTAGGTCGGAGATTATGTATACATATAAATATAATAGGTTTAGAATTTATTAAGAAAAATGGAGGCAAGTTTAAATTACTTACTTCTGTTTGGTGTTCCAAATATCCTGTGGCAGCTGGACCACGACACGAATCAACTGTGACGTCGATGCCAAATTTGTGTTTGATCATACACAGCCCGGATTAGTCCCGTTCTATACAAGCGTTAGTACACCATAAAGCAAGAGCGGATCCAGAAATCTTCCAAGGGGGACGATTCATTTCCGATTCCTATGTTTAGCCAGATGTCCGGTACTTTTAATTTCATTTTCCATAATATAATCCCGGATCAAGGGGGGCGGGTGTGGGAGACGTGTCTCCAATTCAGTAACAGAAAAAGTTTAGTGAATAGAACTGGCAACACTCTCTCAATCGATATCGCAAAAACTACTAGCGTCTGCGTTCTGGAGCTGGTTGGAAAAGTTTGATGCGGCGCAGAGACAGGTCGTGACCTCATTTTGACGTCACATATACTGCAACTACTGAGTTGGGAGCTTTGGTACTAAATTTAGTGACTGTTAGCATTTTTCTGCTAAATGGGATGAATCATTAATTCATTGGGTAGTTGGAATTCATGCTCATGGACTTCGAATCTAGAATGTATGTGCATGGGAAGGGTGGTATTATCAGTTTAGTAGTTTGAGTTTGTTTGGAGTTATTGCACATTTATGCGAATTATTTAACGGTAAGAGCATAAGTCCCACATGCAGAGGTGGCCCGAGCATACCTCCATTGGGGGGGGGGAGAAGCACAAAAATTTCCAACTACCCAAAAGCGTTGAAAAAGATATATATGCGAGTATAATTATATATATAATACATATATATAAAGTAAACTTCCCTTAACCTCGCTGAACGATCGCTTTTTAGTGGAGCGACGGTGGTCGGCTTAGAAAGGTTTTACTGTATAAATATTTAAAGATAGCATTTACTGTTAAATAAACAAAAAATTCCATGGTAACAGACATTGAAAGTATTTAGCGTTTTACGACGCGAGAGGAACTATTTGAAACTTCTGCCTGCCCACTGTACAAATATAGATACTGACGGACCCTCCAGCTTCCCAGTAAGTTTGAGAGTCCAATACTATGGTCAGTTGCAAATTGAATTCAATATAAGAAACACCCGGGAAAACGTCCTGGTTTCTTCTTTGTGGCACTTAAAATGAGGTTTAAATGAGAAGGTTGAGAGGCAAATCTCCGAATCTGTGGTTCTGGTGCCCTGTTGGCTGGACAATATACCACAGACGTGGAAACGGAAATAACTGTTAACAAAATGGGCAGTTATAATCGCAAATTTTTCCGACAAACAAAAGCAAAAAGTCATTTTTTTCTCGAGTAAAGTAACTCTCGATTTTATTTAACAAGTCAATGTCTTATTTCGAATCTAAAAGTAAAGAAAAAATATATCTTTATTTCCTTTTATATATATATAATGTATATATATATATATATATATATATAAAAGTAAAGATATATATTTTTTTAACTCTTTACTTTTAGACAATTGGGGACATTTTATATATATATTTTTATATATATATATATATATATATATATATATATATATATATATATATATATATATATATACATATATAACTCATCGAATTTGCAGAAGCTGAAAACCTTAGCATCATGAATTCATTTTTTAAGAAGAAACCGCAAAGAAAATGGACATGGAAACACCCAAATGGGGGAACTAGTGAAATTGACTATATCCTGGCAAACAAGAAATCAATTATTGAAGATTGCAGTGTACTGAACAGATTTAATACTGGAAGTGATCATCGAATGGTGAGATGTAAAATGCACTTAAATACTAAACTAGAAAGGCAGAAGCTCATTAGGAAACAAGTATGTAAGAGGGTGGATTTAAAGAAATTAAAAGAAAATACCGAGGCATTCAAGTTGGAATTAAAAAATCGCTTTTCTGCACTGGAAGGACTTATTGAAGAAGTTGACATCTCAGAAGCAAATGAAAACATTGTTAAGACAATAATTGAAACTGCTGGGGAAATTGGTGGTGTAATATGTAAAAAGCAGAATAGCAAATTATCTGAGAAGACGAAACAACTCATGAAAAGGCGAAGACTTATGAAGGTGGACAATCAAAATACCAGTCGCAAGATCGAGTATGTAGAACTTTGCAAAACTTTGCGCAAAAACATGAAAGAAGATATAAGAAAATTCAATTGTGAGTTAGTAAGGAAGGCCATTGAAAGCAACAAGAGCCTTAGGGTTGTTAAAGGGAGTTTGTCTATTGGGAAGAAACACATCATTGCATTAAAAGGAGAGGATGGCACTGTAACAAGAAATAGGGAAGAAATACTTAGAAGAGTTGAAGAATTCTACAAAAAACTATATGAAAGTAACAGTGGATTAAACGAAGACTCTGAGATAGTCGAAGGAACAGCTCCTAAAATCTTAAAAGAAGAAGTTTCATTTGCAATAAAAAATATGAAGAAAGGAAGAGCCCCTGGTGATGATGGTATTACATTAGATATCCTAAAAGAAGCTGGAGAATATGTAGAAGACATACTTGCAAAATTCTTTACCAAATGTCTTAACAGCGGTAACATACCAAACCAATGGGATTCTGCAACAGTAATTCTTTTGCATAAAAAAGGTGATAAAGAGGATTTAAAAAATTACCGACCAATTAGCTTGTTACCTGCTATTTATAAAATCTTCACAAAAGTGCTAACACATCGCCTGCAGAAAAAATTAGATGCAGCTCAACCAAGAGAACAAGCTGGATTTCGAAGTGGATTCAGTACAGTGGACCATATTCAAGTATTAAGAGAATTAATTGAAAGAACACATGAATATGAACTTCCATTGTGTGTTGCATTTATTGACTATGAGAAGGCCTTTGACTCTATAAAAACATCAGCAGTCATCAACTCTTTAAGATCAACAGACATTGAGGATGTGTACATTGACATGGTGAAACGTGTGTATAAAAATGCAAGTGCAAAATTTCGGTTACATAAAGATACCAAAACTATCAAACTTGGCAAAGGGGTGAGGCAGGGAGATACCATTTCTCCAAAACTTTTTACTTCAGCTTTACAGATGATTTTTCAGCTGATAAATTGGAATAACAAGGGAATAAAAATAAATGGTGAATATTTAAATCATCTGCGGTTTGCTGATGACATTGTTATTTTTTCAACGGACCCATTAGAACTCCAAGACATGGTACAAGAGCTCTCAACTAGAAGTGAAGAAGTTGGACTCAAGATGAACCTACAAAAAACTAAGATCATGTTCAATAATTTTGTAGAGGAAACAAAAATACAAGTTGACAACACTGAGCTAGAAATTGCTGATTCATATATTTACCTTGGCCAGCTGATTTCAATGGATGGCAACATTATGAAAGAACTCAACAGACGTATTAAACTTGGCTGGAGTGCATTTGGAAGAAACAGTTTTATCCTGAAGGGGAAATTGCCTTTGTGTCTAAAAAGAAAGGTCTTCAACCAGTGTGTATTGCCAGTCCTCTCTTATGGATCAGAGACATGGAGTCTAACAGTTGGAGCAATACGAAAGTTACAGACAACGCAAAGGAGCATGGAGAGGTGCATGCTTGGAATAACTAGGAGAGATCGAAAAAGAAACACTTGGGTGAGAGAGCAAACTAGAGTAGAGGACATCATTGTTAAAGTAAAAGGGCTGAAATGGCGATGGGCTGGGCATATTGCAAGAAGAACTGATCAACGATGGACAACAGAAATTCTGAACTGGATTCCAAGAGACCACCGAAGACCTAGAAAACGTCCTCAAACTAGATGGGTGGATGAAATAAGAAAACAGGTTGGGGTGACGTGGAAGCGAATTGCTCAGGATAGACTTGTGTGGAAAGCATTTGGAGAGACCTTCATCCAGCAGTGGATAGATAATGGTTGAATATGATGATGATGATATCCTTAAATATCTAATAATATTTTTATCTTTAAATATATAATAATATTTTGATCTTTAAATATCTAATGCTACTTTTATTTTTAAATATCTGTTAATATTTCTATCTGAGATTTTCTAGAAATATTTCTTATCTCAAAAAATTATTCTGGGAATATTTAAGAACGTTACTTTCTGAGGAAGTTTTATCGCAAAATGTCAAAGAAATACAACATAAATCAATTTAATTTGGTAATAAAATTTTAATAAATTATACATTTATTGTCGTTTAAATTTAACAAAGTATCACTCCAAAATAAAATTTTTGAAAACGTATCAAGTTATATTACTTTTAAGTGGTCTTAAATATAAAATCTAATTTAAAACGATTACACTTAAACTGCTATCGGAGGGCAAATTCTGACTATAAAAACAAATGAAATGTATTTCCTTTCTTTAAATTTTATCGTCTACATTTAATTCTCAGAGGTCTGACATCTCCTTTTGTCATTTCTAAAGCAGACATTCGTCATTCCTTAAGCTTCGCTTCTTGACAGTAATCAATTTCATGCTGAATGTCATGTATTATAAAGCTTTCCTGGAATCTGTCAAATACATGAAATTTATCACTTTTGAAAATGACGAATATCCCCTATTTTAACATGTTTGATAGCATGGTACTCTTTTATGTTTTTGAGCACAAATTTATAAAGCTGTACGAATTTCTTTGAAATGAAAAATGTATTCATTTTCGGAACGAAAAGCAATATGAAAAGCAACAATATGTAAAAGGTTTTGCCATGAATAACAGAACGGGCAAATTTTAAAACACAGTTTTACTTGAAAATATGTTTGTTGACATACTACGCAAAATTCGAAATTAAAAATAAATTGCAATTTTCAACGTATTTATTGCGTATAATTTAAACAAAATCTCAAAGAAGAACACAATTGCATTTCAACAAGTTACCCGCTAGTCTTCATCAGGAGATAAACACTGTAAACACGAGGCGTGTTGCCATCTTTTGGAACAGTTATTTTAAAACGGGCGCCTGGACCGCCCTGCTGCCAGAGACTGCACCAACAACAGAGCCCTAGAACAGTGACCACAGCAACGTTTTAAAATAACTGTTCCAAAGGATGGCAACACGTCTCATGTTTACTGTGTTTGTCTTCTGATGAAGACCAGCTGACTGGTTGAAATACGATTGAGTTTTTATTTGTATTATACACAATAAATACGCTGAGAATTTCAATTTATTTACAGTTTTACATACTGAATGAATTATAAATGTTCACGAAAGTTCATCTGTATTTGTTCTCCTCATTTGCATAAAAGTCGTTTTCCCAATTTGCATCAACTATATCTCTCAATTTTTACTCGTATAAAAGTAAAATCTTATTTCATTCATCATACAAAAGTTCTGGTTGTTTTTCCGATGATATTTCAGCATCCACTTTTAAATATTGTTTACTGGAATAAATATGCTTTTCAGGGTCTGTCCCACTTAACTAATTAAGCTTGAAGGTCCAAGAAAGTAGGGTAAAACGGGGCAGGCGGGTCAAAGTGGGCATCTCTGTTTTGTTATGATGTGTGCCGCTATCTGCGGACAACTTGTGATACTAGTTGCAGGTTGGCGCCATTGGCATTTTGAAATGAACATTGAACACGGGTGGCCGTGTTTTTTTTCCTTCTGAGAAGTGTAAGAAATTTCCTTGCACAAAAACATCGGTTTTGAACTGATGATTAAACAGTCTTGGACGACTTCCACATAAAGAATTAAGTACAATATTGTGTTGTGTAACTTTTAAAGAGCATATGGCAATACTTTTGATTCTAACTTTGTACGGTGGAAAAACATAACCGCCATTTCTATTATTTGTCTCATGTTGCAGGTTCTTAGGTGTGGGGAATAACAGGATAGTATCTGGTTTTGCCCCACATGTGATATAATGTGTGTGTATGGGGGGGGGGATAACTCATTCCTACTTTTCTTGCCCTTATGAGACAAAATTATTTTAAAATATGAGAACGTTCACAAAATATGTAGGGTCTGGGTCAATCTTAAGAGGACGTGGTCGTAAATAGGACCATCTCTGCGGGGTGAATAAGACTTCGGCTATGTATTGTCAAACGATACGGTGTAGCATTTCTGGGGACGTCCGAGCCTGTGGTCCACCTTCGGCTATGGTCTTGGGTGGGGGGAATGATTGCTTTAGTGTGAACCGCCAGCGTTTAATTTTTCTAAGCAATTTAGTAGAAAAGCTTTATATAAAATATTTTGCAAAGGCATCTTTTGCCTTTAAATTGTATTTATTTCATAACAAGTATAATAATGATGGCCCTAAACAATGTAAAAACAAGAAGGGGCGAAATGCCATCAGAAAATCTCATTTTCAGAGGAAGAGAGGATGATACCTGAATATTTCTGATATAAAGAGGGCTGGATCCAGTGCATTCCATGTCGGGATGGGGCCCATGTTGCTTGCAGCAATGTATAAGAGAAAGACCATGTTTGTGTCTGTGATTTATGTACATAAATAGAATGTTTTCGCTTGTTTCAATTAAAATATACGAAGATTTTGTAATTGCGTTGTATTTTATGCTTTCAAATGGGTTCCCGATTTTATCTTACCATTTTGGCTAAATCAAGTATTTTGACTTCTTTGAAACTCATGTTTTCCTGGAAAGATATATACTTCTTACCTCAAATAGCCTCATTTTCTCATAGTTTAAGGTTCATGTAAGACTATTAACAATGAGTGAGATTTTTTTTTTTTTCCCTTCGATTTCTTACAGGCGGGAAAAACCAAAAAGTTTCCCCTGTTTTACCCTACTTTCCCCTGTTTTACCTTACTTTCCCCTATAAGAAAATCATTTCATACGAGCAGTTCTAGCCTTTGAATCATGTCGTGTTTCAGTCTTAAGTTTCTCCTCTGGTTTATTATCTGATTTCGTTTAACTTTCTCAATGCGTTCGTTTCTGTGTATCCTTATTTCATCGAGTTTTAGAGACGAACGTCGTTTTCATTAAGGACTATTTCTGTTTAACGACTGTATTCTGCAATCCCAGTAAATGCTTTGTAGAGTTGGACACGTTCCTAATAACGTCTCTCTGTTTAACAACGGTGTTTTACTCTCCCGGTAAATATTTTGAAGATTTAGACATATTCCATTTAACGCCGTTTGAAGTTAAACGACGGTATTTTGCGGTCCCAGGAAATTCTTTGTAGTGTTAGACACATTCCTGTTAACGTCATTTTCGTTTTAACAACGGTATTTTAATTGTCTCGGTAAACGTTTCGAAGAAGTAGACATATTCCATTTAACGTCTTTTTCCGTTTAACAACAATATTTTGCGATTCTAGTAAATGTTTTGTAGAGTTAAACACGTTCTGGTTAACATCGTTTGCTGTTTAATAACGATATTTTGCGTTCTCGGTAAATGCGTTAAAGATTTATACATATTCCATTTAACGCTTTTTCCTGTTTAACAACGGCATTTTGAGGTCCCAGCAAATACTTTGTAAAGTCATATGTATTCCAGTTAACGCCTTTTTCGTTTAATGACGTTTCTTCTCACCTTTGAAAAGCATTAGCATGATAATTTATTGTATGACTTACTTTCCCTTTTGAACCCCTATTCTTTTTGCTGCATTGAAGAAACTTACTTCATGTTTCATAGCCACATATCGAAGGTTATAAATATTTAATTTAAAAATATTTCTGCTTAAATATAACTGTAATCATTCGACCATTAATTGATGTAAAATAAACTTATAAACTCAATGAAATTTTTGACTATTTCGAAATAGACTGAAAGGACTGAAATAGCTATGATGAGCCGGGACCCACTGTTTTCCGAGGAATCAGAACTTTTACTACCAAGAGAGCCAAACCCTAGATAATGTGGGTAGAAAAATAGTAATCGGTCTACGATTGAGTGTCGAACCCAACTTAATGACACAATGGATTAATGCATTACCGTAGCGCTATAATGCATTAATCCATTGCGTCATTAATGCATTACCGTAGCTCTGTAGCCTACATTTGAATCCGAACGTCTTCAAGCTTAAGAATCTAACACCCAGAACCTCCAGTGAACAGTTAAGTTAGTCGGAGGGTATTCCTTCCTTTCTTCCTTCCTTCCCCCCTCTCTCTCTCTTTCTTTCTTTCTTTCTTTCATTCATTCATTCAAAGTGTCGTTGAAAGTCGATACAGATCAATACCACTCCAGATGAACACGCACCCATTGTACCTCCGTAGAGTCTGTCGACACTTCTCACTACGAATTATAGCAAAATTATTATTTTATTTCCATTCATAATGACAGATTTTAATCATCCTTAAAGCATAATGATGCAAAGGCATCCATTGTTAACAATCAAACATATTTAGCTCAATAAGGTTATTTACGACCTTTCGGAAACTACACTCTTTAAAAGTATGAAATATTCCTACGATCATAATGCTAAATGATATGAACAATTAGATAAAAGTTATATGCACAACTTTTATTAAACACTGCTGGAGAAAATTCTTCGAAACTGACAAACAGGTGCTTTGCTGGTATTCAAACGGAAGAAGCAGAGAGTCGACTTTATTGAATTTAAAATATATATACCGATCGAAGCGCCCTCAAGTGGATGTTCGACGTAACACATTTATTTAACGGCGCTTCCTGCTGTTTACCAAATTGAAGAAAATGCTTTTCAAAATAATTATAAAATAAATGGTGTTTTTGTATTAAAACGAAGATCTGCCAATATATTATTGACAGACTTTCAGATTAAGATTATAATATTAATTTAAATTTATCTATTAATTTAAATTTAGGAAAAGTTTGGCGAAATGTAGTATCAGGTACTAATATCAATAGTTGTTAATTAAATTAACATTGCTATCATTAGTTAAATTTACATTGCAATTATTAGTTGAATCTACATTACAATTATTAATTAAATTTGCATTACAATTATTAGTTAAATTTACATTACAATTATTAGTTAAATTTACATTAAAATTATTAGTTAAATTTATTGTTAAATGAAAATAATTAGCTATGCATATTTAAATTATTATTAATAATGTAATCTTAGTGGCAAAGATATTCATAAATAAATAATTCCTAATTTTGTAATGTTCTTCAGTACGCTAAACTGAATGCATTCTGTTGCAACAGTGACGTCACATACCGGATGCGGTAATCTGTTGTTATGAAACTATGAATGCGAAATGAGTATGTGAAGGAAGAATTATCATCATATCGTTGTGAAACATCTCTTTACCCACAAGATAATACTGTAGTCATATGCAATCGTCGAAACCTTACTAATCTAATGGTAGAACATTTTATTTTAGTCATAAGCTTTTGTTTTGGTTATGAATGTTCAATTCTAAATCAGAATTAAATCACATTAAATTAAATTGGATTTCATTTATTAATAATTAGTATTATATATATGCCATATAAAATATATATATAAATAATAATAAATAATATATATAAATAATATATAAAATAATATATAAATAAAATAGTATATATATAATATATTTTATATATATAATATATTTTATATATATAATATATTTTATATATGTAATATATTTATATATATAATATATTTTATATATATAATATATTTTATATATATAATATATATATAAATATTAATAATTATATTTATTAATTTATTAATTAATTAAATTTACATTACATTAAATTAAATAAATTAAAATCACATGACTGTAAATTACAATAATTCCGTTTGATCAAAAATTGGCTACTATGAGATGGAATTTAACTTATCCAAGATACGATCATATTGTTCTTTTTCGCGGGTGTACATCAATATAAAGTATGCCCTGTCAAATTTTGTCTCTCTTCTTAATAATTTTCGCATTTTTTATATATGAAACAATTTATTTTTCAACAATATTCATTAGTTATCTTTATAATTTAATTTGTCTGCAGGGCGAATATCATCCTCCTATTGTGTAGTATACTTACTATACTGAGAAAAAGAGAATTAAACCACCCTTTCTGACGCAAGCAGTCTTTGCCGCTTTGAACTTAAACTTCAAAGCGTATGCTCCAAAATTCCTTTAAATCTCATAGTTTGCAGCAAAATATATCAATATAAGCCCAGCCGGAAAAGCCTACATCAACTAGAGCACCGGTACCCTTTATTTCAAATCTATTCTGTCAAGTCGAATCAAAAGGATAGAGTCAAAGAAAGGCAAAAGAACAGCTTTTAGGAGTCGGTAGCCGATGATCGCTATAAGTTTCCGATAAAATTGGTATCCTTAGAAGAAAGAAGGAAGCCCACAGGAAATCAATGCTATAATGCAGGAAAAGCGAAATAGATCCGTGAGGGAAGAATGTCCATGGAGTCGCCATGGGAACGAAGAAGATACGAGAGAAGATTCCGGGCTCAAATCTCCAACACTAATGATTGGATCGTTTTGTCATTTAGCTGGGATGTGAATACGTAAATAATATCTTCGGTTACGACTATTTTTCCGACGACACTGAAGAGTAGACTCAGATAAAATCATTTTTTATAATTCCATTGATAAAAAAGTATGGCATTCGCACGCAACTATTTAATTTGCTCGAATTTTATGAGACTAAAAAAGATGGTGAAAAGATTTGATCGGTACCATTGAAATTAAACGTTCGATTATATGATATATATTTAGTTCGACAAAAATATAACTTTCATTTAGAGATTATTTTTAAAATGATATTGTATCATTATATTATATTTTGTTATGTAATATTATAAGTTTACATCATTGCATATATTATTGTAATCTTCGTAGACAAAATATATCAATAGATAATAAATTTTAATGCGCTTCAATATGCACTAAATTGGATGCATTCAATTGCAAAATTAATGGTACGCACCGGCAAAAGTATTCTATCGTTATGAAATTTCAAGTATAATCTGTATATTATGTTGACGATAGACATTTCATTAATTTTCATTGATAAATAATTCTTCACTATGGAATAATGACAAGATAACCATCAAATGCTAATACGTGATTAATTTTCTTCTAGCGGCGGTGCAACTGAATATAATGTGCAGCATGGACCTAAACTTTATTGACACGCATATTTCAAAATGAAATTTAAATTAGATTCACATTTAACTAAACAACATTTGCACATTGAGTTTTGCATTTCACTTTCTATTTCCACTATTCTTGTTTTCTTCATTTTTTTCAATTTCAGCGATGTACCACCGTCAGGAAATTATGATGGAAGTTTTGGATTCTTGTTGAAACGTTTCGATTTTTAGGAGCTCTGTAAAGGGGCATAATGATAAGGTGTTACACCTAATTTTGAATTTAACAGATACCTAGGGTATGATGATTCTTCTTCATAAATCCGCAGTTCTCAATTAATTTCCTAGGCAAAAGAATTTCAGATTTCTTCGGAATCTGTAGGTCTTGGTACAGAATGATTTCAACTCTTTTTTTCACAAACAAGCCAAACTAATTTTATTACAACAGCAGTTCATCAGTAAAGTAATGACACCTTTCAGATAATAAGTTTGTGTAATATTATTATCTGCTTTTTGAAGAATTTTACACATTTAACAAATTATTTTTTGGTCTCCAAAGAAATAAATATTTAAATTTAAAATGTTTTCATTTCTAAAATATATTCTTTAGTTATTCTTTGAAGTAGTTTTGAGCTCACAATTATCCTACGTTTAAGAAAGGGAACTAGAAAATTCGACAAGCTGGGCATTTCCAGTTTTAATTACCGATAATCTTGTTACCTTCTGAACTAAGAACCCTTGAATTCATTTATAAATAATTCTTCTACCTGCAAACGCTTTTAACTAAACATCACGTATGTAGAAAACAGCTAATCCATTGAAAACTTAAAACCGTGAATTTCTAGGAACAAAATTGTAAATAATGAATCCTTTAAATACTTCCGGATAATTGCCTCCCTTTTCCTGGCCAAATCCCAGAAAACTTCCCTTCCTACGCTACTTTCCAAAAAATTAGGCTATGGCAAGAGCAACGTCCTCTAAAATATTCAAGAAATTGCAATTCGTCTACATACTGCGATTCAAAAAAATTACAAAATCGCTATCTTGAAACAGGGTTGTTTTAATAATCGTCAATTTCAATGCATTTGTAAATTACAAATTTTTCTTTCCTCAGTGGCTTTTCGAAATACAATTCCTGATGAAGGCTCATACAGTTATGAACTTGAAAATGCGCGTAAAATATATATTCAAAATTCATATTCAAGTTTACTATACAAACTCAACAAATTCTGTCGTCCTGTCGCCAACTGCCAGAACCGTGCTTAGTGAGTGTGAGCGGGGCGGCCGCCCAGGTCTGCTAAAATTTAGGGCCGCCAAAAACGTATTGCAAGTACAAGGAATCAGTTTTGTTTTGTCAAGGCGCTTTTTAATGCCGCTCAAATCTGCTTTGCCTAGGGCCGCTAATACCGTAAGCCCAGCCCTACCAACTGCGACAAGAAATTTTACAGATCGAATAGAAAATCATCACAAGCTAGAATCGAAGGTCTTCATTTTTTGGCGGAAGATTAATGTTTTGGTCTGGGGAGTAGGTCATCGCGATTTGTCGAAGGCTGTCTATGTATATATATAAACCAACAATTCAAAAAACGAGGAAATTACTTCCTGTACCCCGTTCTCCATAAATGCATAAACATTTTAATAATTCATAACAATCGAATGAATGGGATATTATAGTCATTTGCATGAAACTGAAGCGTCAACAAGCGGATTTTTTTTACCTGAAAACGAAAATTTAAAATTTTTGAAAGTTGTGCCACTTCATATTGTATTTATAATGCAGCAGTTTCTTGTGAACACATTTAATCAAGAATAATTATCCAGTCTACATTGCAAAATTGGGCCTCCTTGTTTTTCGGGAGTTTTAGCAATGGAGTTTTGATCTGGGGTTTTTAAAAAGTCCAGAGACGTACTTTAACAACCCATCTTCCCCTGTGGCAATTAAAAGACGCCATTAGTTCGAAGTTTCTGTTATCCATTGGGATATGATCCATGTTGCTGCATAGTGCATTCTGACCTGCTTGCAAAACTAAATCACTTGTTTTGATGTTCTTGGTCTTTTTTGCATATAAATTAATAAGTTTCAGTGCCATTTTAACGTCCTCACCAATCTTACTCTTTATTTGTGAAAATTTAGTTACAATAGATTCTCATTATAATGATTTCCACGGGACCGCTAAATTATTCCCTTATAACGGAATTCATATTAATTTATTAATATTACATAATGTACTCACATAAATATAAGATGTAAAGCATTTTTTCCATAAATAGGTATGATTCTGATATAAAAACTATTACATTAACCAAGATAAATTTAGTTAAATAAAATTAAAAATTTAAAGACTAACCTGTATTTCCACAGCTGCAGAAAAGGTGCCATTTTTTCTTTGTAAAGTCCGGACTGAAGGCAACACAAAATATCTACAGGGAGTGTTAAAAATTTAAATAAAATGTATAGGGATATATATGTCATATTCTCGCGGGTTAACCTTAGCTCCATTGGCGTAGGCAGAAAGGGGGGGTTATAGGCTTAATGGGAGGGGTTACAGAGCTACAACTCATATATTCCTATGTTAAATATACAAAATTTCATTGCGATGGGGGTTACAACCCCGAACCCCCCATC
This sequence comes from Dysdera silvatica, assembly GCA_006491805.2. Classification (NCBI taxonomy): domain Eukaryota; kingdom Metazoa; phylum Arthropoda; class Arachnida; order Araneae; family Dysderidae; genus Dysdera; species Dysdera silvatica. The sequence goes on from QLNU02015270.1 coordinate 25,178,518, forward strand.
CCCGGCTACGCCTCTACTTAGCTCTCTGCCTTCAGAGAAAGAATTGGACATGAAATAAATTACGATTAACACCGAACACAGATAACGAGAGAATGGACACTGAACGTCCCTTGCACTGTCAAGCACTACCCCTCTACCTACCAGTAGTTTTTTATGTATTCAATATGGAGGGAATGTGGAGGAGAATGAAGAGAATTAGACAGCAGACAAAAGTCAAGGAGTGAAAAAAATTTGTTCAAATGTCATTTGTCCTTTCATCGTTATTCTAAAAAATGTGCCACTTTATTCCTAGCATTTTACATTACCTGCATTTGAGCTACATTTTATATGTTACTGATTTTTTTAATTTTTTTATTATATAAAAGTCTTATTTGAAAGTAAAGTCAATGGTGATGTTATTTCTAATGCCACATATTTAAAAAATTTAGGACTAAGATTGTCGTATTCGGACGGTTTATCTATCTTTAAGGCATTAAGAATTTCAAAGGTGTAAAAAATCATAATAAGTTTGTAAAAAGAACACGAATGACATTGAGAAAAAAACGATTATATGTGAGTCATTGGGAGAATGTGGTAATTTAGAAAAATAGGTTTGAGGAATATATTTAAAATAGTCATAATAATAATAATAATAATGTATATTCAACCCAATTTTGTATTTGAGGTACATATCATCAGCGATTTTAGAAAACACAGGAGATATCTTTTGGTTTTAACGTATATGATTCAGGTTATATCATTAAATGATTGAGCAATTTCGGTATTTATTGTAAAGATCCTTCCATTTGTGTTTATGACCAAATCTTTTTCTCGGCCTAAACATCTGTAAGAATATTGATACCATTCCATACTTTGTTTCGATCACATGCATTAAAATTATGAAAATAATTATATCTGGCTTTCCTAATAACAGAATTAACCCGATTTCTCATGTCCTCAAAAATAGAAAAATTAGTAAAATATTTTGTTCGAATAAATATATTAAACCTTTTGTTTTTAAGCTTAATTTTTGATAAAATCTCACTAGCCCCCCATGGTTTTCGATATTTCTGTGATTTATATTTTATTTTTAAAGGAAAAAATCATAATTAAGAGATAACAAATAAGCATAAAGAGATATAAAAGATGAGTCTTCGCCAAATTCATTAATAATTGAATTCCAATCAGTATTTGCAATAGCCTATCGAAAATGTTACAAGGAGGTAGTATAAAATGCCTGTCTATGTGTCTCTGTCACAATCGAAATGACATGCAAATGAACAAGACACATACGGAAATATACAGACATATATAAAGTAATCTATATATATAAGATGAACGCAACATACACAAAATCCGAAAAGTATAATATGAGGTAACAAATTCTGAATTAACAAACGTCTGAATCAGTAGTTTTCGAACAAGATAAATGTAGGCAAATTGTGACCGAACAATATATAAGGTATAGAGAAAAATACAAGTGTTACAGCTTTACTAAGTGCATTACTAAAGTGTTACTGCTTTAGTAATGGTGACTAAATTTGAAAAAAGTGAAACAAAGAAAAATTCAGACACCAATTCCATTTAGAACCTGCATTTCGTTAAATCATGAATTGTGGTTTGTTCCTTAGCAGGCATCAATTTTTGTGGATGCAGCCAAACAGCTGGAGGAGACGGATTAACGTGTGAGCCGTTAAGTAGTAATTCACTTAATTGAAATTTGCTGAGAATATATATAATTAACTTGATAGCAAATTTATTAGGAATTGACAATCAGCTAAGTAACTGCAGACACACTCTACTGAGTGTTTTCTTTTCGAAACATCTTCCGAATTTGTGATTAATGAGGAATTCGGTTCTGTATTAATGAGTGACTTCCCAAATCTGCCAGTTTTGACTTTCCGAATTACCAAGCCCATACGAAAAATTCACAAGATGAATAGAAATAGCTCTTTAATCTAGAATCGTTGATCTTATCACCATAACATTTAAAATGAATTGCCATATTGAGCTGAGAACTGCCAATCATCTGACAGCGAGTTTTTATTAAAATTATTAATTAAAATTCAAATCATAATTCCAAGAGTGCGTGATCAAAATTAAGGAGTGTCAAAATTGATGAACAAGTTAAGAAGAAAACAGCAATTTTATACGTCATAATTCCGACATTCCTAAATGAGATTTTTAAAAAGTGACAACAGGTTTTTTTAGTTTGATTAATATTCTATATAATATGTCAGAGAAAACAAATTACTTTATTATATAGCTCGCACGAATTAAATAAAAGGATCTCTTTCATCTGTTGTCTTTAATGGATTTAATTTAAACACATCCTTAATTTAGAATTTCTGCTAAAACGTCAAGGCTGCATTAAAAATTGTAATCAAAATAATTTGAAATTTTAACTTTCATAAAGGTTTGGCCCCTATTTCACCCTTTATTTATTAAGTTTTATATATATCATCATCATCATATTCAACCATTATCTATCCACTGCTGGATGAAGGTCTCTCCAAATGCTTTCCACACAAGTCTATCCTGGGCCATTCGTTTCCACGTCACCCCAACCTGTTTTCTTATTTCATCCACCCATCTAGTTTGAGGACGTTTTCTAGGTCTTCGGTGGTCTCTTGGAATCCAGTTCAGAATTTCTGTTGTCCATCGTTGATCAGTTCTTCTTGCAATATGCCCAGCCCATCGCCATTTCAGCCCTTTTACTTTAACAATGATGTCCTCTACTCTAGTTTGCTCTCTCACCCAAGTGTTTCTTTTTCGATCTCTCCTAGTTATTCCAAGCATGCACCTCTCCATGCTCCTTTGCGTTGTCTGTAACTTTCGTATTGCTCCAACTGTTAGACTCCATGTCTCTGATCCATAAGAGAGGACTGGCAATACACACTGGTTGAAGACCTTTCTTTTTAGACACAAAGGCAATTTCCCCTTCAGGATAAAACTGTTTCTTCCAAATGCACTCCAATTCTTTCATAATGTTGCCATCCATTGAAATCAGCTGGCCAAGGTAAATATATGAATCAGCAATTTCTAGCTCAATGTTGTCAACTTGTATTTTTGTTTCCTCTACGAAATTATTGAACATGATCTTAGTTTTTTGTAGGTTCATCTTGAGTCCAACTTCTTTACTTCTAGTTGAGAGCTCCTGTACCATGTCTTGGAGTTCTGATGGGTTCGTTGAAAAAATAACAATGTCATCAGCAAACCGCAAATGATTTAAATATTCACCATTTATTTTTATTCCCTTGTTATTCCAATTTATCTGCTGAAAAATCATCTGTAAAGCTGAAGTAAAAAGTTTTGGAGAAATGGTATCTCCCTGCCTCACACCTTTACCAATTTTGATAGTTTTGGTATCTTTATGTAACCGAAATTTTGCACTTGCATTTTTATACACACATTTCACCATGTCAATGTACACTTCCTCGATGTCTGTTGATCTTAAAGAGTTGATGACTGCTGATGTTTTAATAGAGTCAAAGGCCTTCTCATAGTCAATAAATGCCACACACAATGGAAGTTCATATTCATGTGTTCTTTCAATTAATTCTCTTAATACTTGAATATGGTCCACTGTACTGAATCCACTTCGAAATCCAGCTTGTTCTCTTGGTTGAGCTGCATCTAATTTTTTCTGCAGGCGATGTGTTAGCACTTTTGTGAAGATTTTATAAATAGCAGGTAACAAGCTAATTGGTCGGTAATTTTTCAAATCCTCTTTATCACCTTTTTTATGCAAAAGAATTACTGTTGCAGAATCCCATTGGTTTGGTATGTTACCGCTGTTAAGACATTTGGTAAAGAATTTTGCAAGTATGTCTTCTACATATTCTCCAGCTTCTTTTAGGATATCTAATGTAATACCATCATCACCAGGGGCTCTTCCTTTCTTCATACTTTTTATTGCAAATGAAACTTCTTCTTTTAAGATTTTAGGAGCTGTTCCTTCGACTATTTCAATGTCTTCGTTTAATTCACTGTTACTTTCGTATAGATTTTTGTAGAATTCTTCAACTCTTCTAAGTATTTCTTCCCTATTTCTTGTTACGGTGCCATCCTCTCCTTTTAATGCAATGATGTGTTTCTTCCCAACAGATAAACTTCCTTTAACAACCCTAAGGCTCTTGTTATTTTCAATGGCTTTCCTTACTAGCTCACAGTTGAATTTTCTTATGTCTTCTTTCATGCTTTTGCGCAGAGTTTTACAAAGTTCTATGTACTCAATCCTGGAACTGGTATTTCGATTGTCCACCTTCATATCTCTTCGCCTTTTCATGAGCTGTTTCGTCTTCTCAGATAATTTGCTATTGTGCTTTTTACAGGTTACACCACCAATTTCCCCAGCAGTTTCAACTATTGTCTTAACAATGTTTTCATTTGCTTCTGAGATATCAATTTCTTCAATAAGTCCTTCCAGTGCAGAAAAGCGATTTTTTAATTCCAACTTGAATGCCTCGGTTCTAGGTATACATGTTGATAACTACCGTTAGATGCAATATATATTTTTTAAACTACATATATGCCATTAAGAACATATTTCAGGAAAAGTCAAGAATTTTCAGCTTTCAAATGCAAAAAGTTTAGAATATATTTGATTTTAAACTTCAGAAGTGGTCAATTTGACCACAGCTGCGGTTCTAGTGTTAATACATATTTATTTACTATAATTCATGCTGTATGTTCATCTTTCTTTGTTGTCATACTTTAACTGTGTATTTATGAAATAAAAAGTTAAAACTGTGCTATTTAATTTTTCATTTAAATGAACAGATAATTAAATGGTAAGATACAGAGAAAAAAATATATTTGTGAAGTAAAGTGTTTAGCTAAATTTAGTTTTTGTGTGATATCATGAAAGAATAGTGGAATATAAAATTATAGTGGAATCGGCAATTTAAATGATTTTTCAAGGCCTTGTACGAGGGGATGTGTTAACTGTTATTCCCCCCTTCTTTGACTGTTTGGAAAATAAATTTTGAAATTCATTATGTGTGAGAAGACGTTGCTCTCTTATCAGAAATACAAGGGCGAATCAGAAAGTCTTTGCCCCTATTTTTTATTAACCAAAATAAGGTACCTACAGGTAATTACAAATATACGTACTATTCTACGTACCTTACACTATTTTTCCACATAGTCCCCACACCGATTCAGACATTTGTCCCATCGCAGCACTAAATTTAAGATGCCCCTGTGGTAGAATTCGTCCTGCTGTCTTGGCTTCATCGTTGCACGTGAATCGCTGTCCTGCCAGGAACTTCTTCAGCGGACCGAAAACGTGGAAATCACTAGGGGCGAGGTCCGGACTGTATGGTGGGTGGTCCAGACTCTCCCAGTGAAATGACCGGAGCTTGTCGGCGGTTCTGATTGCATACAGTCCGGACCTCGCCCCCTAGTGATTTCCACGTTTTCGGTCCGCTGAAGAAGTTCCTGGCAGGACAGCGATTCACGTGCAACGATGAAGCCAAGACAGCAGTCCGACGGTGGTTCCACAGTCAGCCGGACGAATTCTACCACAGGGGCATCTCAAATTTAGTGCTGCGATGGGACAAATGTCTGAACCGGTGTGGGGACTATGTGGAAAAATAGTGTAAGGTACGTAGAATAGTACGTATATTTGTAATTACCTGTATGTACCTTATTTTGGCTAATAAAAAATAGTGGCAAAGACTTTCCAATTTGCCCTCATACAATCTTTGCTTTAAAATATATACAAATCTTGTGCATGAGACTGACTCTTTTCTATTATTACCAGTTTTCCATTGAAAGGGTTTGCAATGTTATTTCGTATATCAGCATTTGTGAGAGCTTTAGCCCTACAGGGAGGTGGTCTATCACACTGTTGATCCGAGTTAGCTTCCAATAGTACCATAAAATGTTTGCCACTTTTCTGCCAGATGTAGTCCATGTTTTGGTTCCCTAAAAATGAAATCAAATTTTTCTCAGAAAACTATAGATTTCAGCAGTGCATGATCCTAGTTGAACTTGCACCATTGAACACAAATAAAAATACTTTCACTGTCCTCCATTCCCAACCCTAATCATCAGTCTGGGGGTGACACTTAACTCAAGTCCTGTGAAAATTTCAGAACCCCTGAAATATTGTTCCTACGTTCTTCCGAACATATCTGTTTCATGTGGCCAGTGCCGATGGTACATGCATTTATGATATAACATTTGGTGAAGTGGTTACAAATGTAATGGCTGTTATGTTAGTTGTATCAAAATTCTAAAACCCAGAGCGTCTTATTTTTTTACATTAATGGTTGGAGAAAGGAGTGAGTATTCGATCACGAAAAGAGAAGCAAGGTGTCACATAAAGCTTAAAACTCAGGCATTTGATTAGTGGCCATTGGCCAGCAGGGCCCTTTTTATTAGAGGCCACTTCATTGAAGTTAGTGGCCATAAAACATTTAGATGCTGTGGACTTAGGAAGGTTCGTTTAATCAACATTATGAAGAATAATAAGTAATTTGTGGTTTCAGAATGTAACCTTGCTGCAGAGTCAAAACAGACAGGATTGCCTTGGGAAACAGTAAAGTGGCGAGTGTGATAGCTACTGAAGTCGTATTTTTAATCACCATTCCCCAATATTTAGTTGCCCTGGGGCCAGTGGCGACCGTGAATTTTAACCGTTGATGCCACATAAGCAAACGAATAGATCTAGAGTTTTCTTACCATTCTCTTCAGACTCTATTTTTACCACTGAAATCTGGAGTTTAATTTGTGTTTCATAAGAAAAATACCTTTTTTTTTTACTTATTTTTTTAAAGCAAACAAACGTTTACATGTAAGGGTAAAATGAAATTAAAGACAAAAATTTCATTATGTGCATGGTATTTCACATATACATTAAACCAAACTGAAATCCTTTGTTCGTTATAGCTATAAATTTGTTATAACTGAGTTCTGTTGTATTTTGTGAAATAGAAAGTTAGATTTTTCATAAAATTCTTATTAATATGACATAAAACGCAGGTTAGGGAAATACTGCTTTACGTTTTAAAGGATAAATAAACATTATAATAAAAATAATTTATTTTCAAGTTTGCTCAAGGTTTATATTTAAAGTAGAACTATGTCAAGATTGTTGAGTGTTCAATCTCATTTGTGTGTCATTGGAAACATAATACAGTCCACGAAAAAAGTATAAGGACAACATATAATTGAATGAAAATATACTTTATTTTCATTCTATCAAAATGAACTTTTTGATATTTATGAGCTATAATATCACATTTTACAATAACATCTACAAAACATAAAACAACAAATATGAAACTTACAAAAGTTGACCTCATAAAAATTATCACGAAAGAAATATAGAAAAAGTATAAGGACATATTCTAAATTACATATGATTTCTCTTAATAATCAAGAAAACAATCTTTGTTTTCAATTACTTGAATAAGCTGGGAAGTCATCGATGCTGAAAATTCTTTTAAAGTGTCTATGGTAATGTTATTCCAAGCTTGTTCGATAGCTAATACAAGATCCGGTTTACACTGATATTGTGTGCCATTTTTATAAACTTCTCAGGCTAGAAGGCCCCATAAATTTTCTATAGGATTCATATCTGGACTCCTCGCCAGCCAATCAAGTAAATTTACTGAATTGGCTTCAAACAAGAGTTTTGCACTCTTAGAAACGCGTATGGCAGCGTTATCCTGTTGGAAAAAATAGTCACCTGAAGTCATTAGTGGGGCCTCAGGTAACAAATTTTCACCGAACATATCAACATATTTGTCAGAGTTCATTTTGTAGTTGATAAAGACTATTGGAGTGGTTCCGTTTGCTGCAAAAGTGCCCCCACCGTATTGACGTTTGGAAAAAACTTCGTTGGTTTTACGCAGATTATACCAAAAATAGGGACAACCGTCTGGCCCATCAAGGTTGAATTTCTTTTGTCTGAAAAGGTTACATCATTCCATTTTGGACCGATAGAAATGTTTTTTTTTTTGCAAAGTCCAGTCTTCTTTCCTTACGTTGCTTTGTACAAGGCGAACGTAACATTAACTTTCCATACCAAATATTCGGATGTTTATTCAAAACATTTTGAACTGTTCGTGTGGAACATGGTAAATCCAAATTTCTTCTAACGTTATTTGCAGTTTCTTTTTTCTCGCAAGCTTTTCTTACAACTATTCTTTTCTGTCGATGCATTAGAATTTCTGGTCTTCCTGTTAGTTTATTCATTCCATACATTTCAAATTCTTTTAGAAAATTATAAACTACACTTTTAGATCTTTTAATTTCTTTCTAAATTTCATGGCCACTCAATCTAGATTCTTTAAAAGCAAGAATTTTCCTTTTTTTAAGGTCAGAAAGGTGAATTCCTTTTGGCATC
>QLNU02015270.1:25189331-25246355 GCA_006491805.2 Dysdera silvatica
TTGCCTAACGCTCTTCACAGACGAAGTATCTTTTGCATGCGAGGACGGATATTTACTGATCACAATGTTCACATGTGAATGCACGGACAGGGACGGGCTAAGTCGCCGGCCAACCGGCCCCGGGTCGGTGAGCCTTCATGGGCGATAGGACTTGAGCCCTCATAGATTATAGGACTCGCGCCTTCTGATAATCCATGATATGCGCCCCATAACTGTTTATATATTACCCCTTTTATTCCCACTAAACTAGGCATCTCTTTACTTTTAACCGTTGGACTTGTATGTTGACCCGTATCGTTCTGCAACTCTCTTTATCTTTGTTATTTACGTTTATTTACCTTGAATATCCATTTACTTATTACGGTATTTACTTATTTTTTATTACTACATTCTATTCTGATATATTATTATTGTATGTATTATGCTTATTTACCTTATTTATACATCACTGTAACTAACCAATCTCTCGGGTACTGTTTACGCTCATGGAAATTTCACATTCTTCCCGACTGAAATATCCTTTGGCTTTATTTTGGAAGAGCTAGCCATGTAACCTTTTATAACCATATCTGTCTTGACCGAAATAAAGGCTATTGGTTGGTCTGCGTGGCCTGTGGGCCTCCTCTGGGGTGGGAAAATTTTCTCCCGGTCGTCTAAATCGCAGCTTCAAACCTTATGGCAAGCCGGTCGACCTGGATCATTCAAGACATGTGCACTTTGAGTGGACCCAGTCCTCTCCTGTACACGGATACTTATAGTACAACTAAATATATCGATTATATGATTGTAAATTGCGTCTATGGTCATAGGTTTATTAATTGGAAAGGGTATTTTTTGTAGTAACTATCTGTAAAATTTGTATAGGGAGTTCAGATGGACAATATATTTTTGTAATTACGCTTATAGACTCAAACCAGAGCAGTATTTGTAGTGAAGAAAAAGAGACACCTTCCCAGCCCCGAGACAGGCTGGAGTGCCTTCACCAACTAGACCACCCGAACACGGAAACGATATGTCTAATCTTCCTGTTAAGATTCGTAATATATTATGATCCTTCGCTCGAATAAGGCAATCCTTAAATTTGCGAAATATTGATCAACGCAACAAGCCGCCGTGGAGTGGTGTTTTTTGTGATTTTTATGGGCAATTAACTGCTTAACACAGACGGTTAAGGTGTGCCGGTTTTTATGGAGGGTCTCCGGTTCGACTTCAAGCCAGGACTACATTGCTTTTTTTTTTCTACAAATACACATTTAGCTTGAGCTCGCATGCATGTGTGTGTGCAGAAAATATTATCCATCTAAATCCCCCCCCATGAAAATCACAAAAAAAACAGTCGCGGTGGCTTTGCGTTTGTTGACTGCTGCGTTTTGGCAAAACAAATTTGGAAATTGTACATATTTTCCTTGCAAAGGGTTATAATGTTTTACAGAAAGTTTAGGATCACCTGCTATATATGGATGGTACATTTATTTCAAATAACAAAATTTATGGTTTCGAAAGTTACAAATTACATATTATTAATATAACCTATATGCTTTATGCCAGTGGTTCCCAACCTCTTTCAACCCGGGGCCAATTTTTATAGCAGCCAAATAATTTACGACCCCACTTTTATAGTAACCAAAAGATCTGCGACTCCCTTTGTTCATCGCAGCGACATTTGCATAAAAAATTGTTTTTAACAGAGTAAAGAAAACACATTAAATATAAAATTATATTATATTAATACTATATTAATTATATACAATACTATTATTATATATATTATGTTAATTATATATACTATTATGTTAAATATATATAATATTTACATTATATATACTATTATGTTAATTATATATACTATTATGTTAATTATATATAATATTATGTTAATTATATATAATATGTTAATTATATACAATATTAATTATATTATATATTTTATTAATTATATATTGTACTCTATATCAAATTAATTATATTAATTATATAAATTAATGTATATTATAGATATGAAGTTAACAACCATTAGTAGAATACTGCAATATGTGTAGCCATGTTGAAATATAAAAGCGTTGGAAACGTGTGGTATAAAATTCCTTATAAAAATAATTGCAACTAAAAATAGTTGTGGCGACCCACAGAAACCTGTTCGCGATCCACCTTGATGGTCGCGACCCCTAGGTTGGGAACCACTGCTTTATGCTGTGGCCTTTTTATCAGCAATTTTTTTTTCAGGAAGCCCTTAGCTTTTCTTCAATCCTGTATGTATATCAAACGTGGCACAAAAGCGTCAATGTATATTTAAATTGCGTAATGTATTTTTCCTTTCAGTGCAGATGGAAATTACGAAGTCACACTTATGACAAAGGCGACAGTGTACTCCACTGGTGAGATCGTTTGGAAACCGCCAGCCTTGTACAAAAGTACTTGCGAAATTGATGTCGAGTATTTTCCCTTCGATGAGCAGTCATGTCTTATGAAATTTGCGTCCTGGACATACGACGGACACGAGGTTTGATACAGGCTTTCATACATGTATTACGTATATTAACGTATATTTTGTTCTATAAATACAAAACATAGTTTTAAACATATAAACAGGCAAACGACCAACAAGTTTTGAACATATAAATAGACAAAAGACCACCAATTTTTGCACATAGAAATAGACAAAAGTCCACCGTGTTTTTCGCATAGAAACTGACAAAAGATCACCAAGTTTTGCACATAGAAACAGGCAAATGACCAACAAGTTTTGACCATATAAATAGACAAAAGACCACAGAGTTTTACGCAGAGAAATAGGCAAGGTTCCGCCGTGTTTTGAACATAATAATAGACAAACAATCACCAAGTTTCGATCATTGAAATATAGAGAAACGATATTAGTTTTGGACTTAATAAACAAACAAAAAACTATGTGGACGACTATAGATAAACTATGAAGTATGGTTAAACTTCCCTTACCTATTCCTCTGAAATAATTGGATTTATTTATGTTAATTTTCATGAAAAAATAAAATATTTTGCTATAGAAGCAATCTATCGCCTCTTTGTAAAACAACACATAGATCCACATGCAAAAGACTACCCAGTTTTGAACCGATAAATGCGCAACAGGCTATCTAGTGTTAAACTAGATAGCCCTTTATAGTGCTAAACTGTTCAAAGAGAAAAAAATATATATTTCTAGTGTCATTTACTGTCGCAAAATCATTTTATTAAACTAATAGAGGAAACTATATAATACGGAACAAACGTTTCGAGTGTAATGTGAAATTTTGATTTACTTTAATTATTTAAACGATTCGTTCGGATGTTTATTGCCAAACATCTTTAAAGAATGTACTAAATTATATACATCATGAAACATTATGTCCTCCATTAGCAATAAATTAGTTTTATTGCCACGGTTGTGAATGTGCGTGCTTAAACAAATTTACGGAAGCACGTTGGACACAGCTTTTCCCCCTATTCCAAGCCACTTATATTTTTTTTATTCTACCTTTTTTCGCGCTTTTTGCTTAAAATCAAAAGAAAACATAAAATCAGACCCAAGTAAACCCAACTTTGTGGACGTTTAGAAAACAGGGAGAAACGATAAAAATAACCTCTTTAATACTTATTACATGGAAAATACCACGCAATAGTTATTTAATTATTCATAATTGGAGCACTGCAGTGTACAGCTAAAATTACATAGCGTTTACAAGAAATCGTTCTCACATTAATTACAGTAGAAACATATGGGCGTGTGGATTCCTTTTCGAATATGTGGCATTCTTTTCGAATAACGCGAGCTAGTTTCAACACGCAAAAATAGTTTTTGGGTTCTTGTTAACGGGATATATTTGGTATATATATTTGGTTTCTTCTCTTCCTAAACTGCTTTAAGATTTTAGCCATGTTGTTTTCTCGTTCGAGTTTAAAACACCCAGATTTGATTCTTGAATGCTCTCCAAGTTCATGATGTTTCAAACCCGAAAGTAAACACACTTGATAAAAACAATACTTCGAATATTGATGTTTGATCAATTTTTGAGCGCTAATAATGTTAAGTAATATTTACACGGGCTAGAGGTTTGCGGTAATATCCGACATATGCAACTACGCCATTATATTCGGTAGGTTAGGTGCACTGAATACATTTCAGAATTACGACAGATTTATCAGAACGCAGCCAGGTCGTAATTCGAGGAGCATCTGTAATCTAGTATATCAGTCATTCACAATCTAGGAAGAGCGACCTTTTGCAGTTGAAGATTTCACAGACACATTGAGAAATATAGATACGTGAATAAAAATAATTTCACATCATTTTAAAGCATATATGAAAATTATAATTCAACTTAAATACAAGTATACTGCAAATTATGTTTGGAAATTTTCACAGGGCTTAATTAAAGAAAATAGATTTTATAAAATAAATAATTGTTATTTTACGCCAATATATCTTCATTACCTATATGGATATAAAGAATTATTATTTTCAGTGTGCCTTATCTCAAATTAGACTTAATATTAAATTATTTATGAAATAAAAACATATTTTAATGAATTCTAGAACTTCCTATTTTTCTAAGTTTTTCTTTATACCTAAAATAATTGTAATTCGTTATATTTTTAACAAATTCATTGAGAAAAAGAACAAGTACTTGTTTTTACATAGTGTGATATTTTTTTCTCGTTGTTTTAATTTTGCTTTACATTTGTATTGTTCTGATTGTGGAGAGAGGAATATAGTTGTGAAGTTATCAAAAGATAGAAGCAATTTGAAAAAGGTTGTAAAGTGCTGATCTATAACATCAATTTTTTAGTGTTTTACGTTTAAATAACCATTTATAAACACTTTTTAAATATTACTAGGAAAATATCAATTATACAAAGAAAGTTTTTAAAATATTGGAATTGAAAAAGGCAAAAAGAGAACTTTTGGATATATATGAAGACTATCAATTAATTTGCAGGATTTGAAAGCAAAAGACTCACCAAATGTCTATTGCATATTATAAAATATTAAAATTTCATAAATTTTGATTATCCAAGTATATTTTAATGTAACATACAGATCCATGATATATTTATTTTAAATTATTCATAAAATATCGGTGTACATTTATAAAATTTATCCATGGGTATTCACACTGTAAAATGAAGGTAAAATAAGCTTTAATATAAGTTTTAAGGAATTAAATGTTAATAAATGCCACGCAATTGGTTTTAAGTAGTTTTAATATTCAACAGAAATCGTTAAATATCCAGTATTTAAATATAGTCGTAAAAATTTATAATAAGGTGATGGAACTCTTCAGATTTAGCAAAAGATTTATAGCTATAGATCAAAGTATGTAACAACATTTTCCGTACAAAAACATTGCTGTAAATAGAATACTATCTATTCTACTTACAGCCATGTCGCTTCCTTTCCGCATTGTTAGAGAACTAACTTAGAAAGGAGTCTACGAAAACTTAAATATAACTTTTTATACAAAATCCACTCATCCATACTCTTTTTTCATCTGTCTTCCAAAAAAGAAATACTAGAATATTATTAAAATTCCTCTTGAGTTCATAAGTGAACTAAAACTTACAACGCAAAATTAATATACATAAGATCCATTTTCGGAGAAAACAACAGTAAAAAATGATTATTCCCTTACTCAAAAGGACTTAACATAAAACTTAACATAACTAAATAAAACTTAACATCAGAAAATTCAGTTCAAAGAATAAAAATATGGATCCTCCATCCCCCTCATTGAACTTTTTATCGAGGTGTTGATGTATATTTTAAAAATATTACAATTTATTAATTAGGAATATTAAATTAAGATCATTGAGCATCAAGAATTTGTTATGAAATTACGTTTTACTTATATAACTTGAAGTTATTCCATTCAGGAGCTTTTTGTTTATTTTTACCAAATCTATATCATATCCATATATAATCATTACATTCATATCAGTTATATTTTTATTCCATGCTTCACTGAACTGATATTTGATAACAAAGTAAAATAGGCCGTGCCATCTTGATAGGTGGGCTAACATCCTAGATCTCTGACCCAAACAGGCCCTCAAATTAGAAATGTTTATTATATATTATGTTTTTTGTTCTAAGAATTTGTAAACGAAAAAGTTAATTCACAGATAACCCCCTCAAAAAAAAGACCCATTAAAACTCATACCTCAGAATGAGTCAAGATCTTAAAAATATATATTTAAAAGATAAACCCTAAAAGTAATAATTAAAAGTATAACCCTAAAAGTAATAATTAAAAGTATAACCCTAAAAGTATACATTATGAGGAAATAATATCAGTTGAAACAGAATCTCACGCTTGTAAGCTGTGTTACACCAAGCAAATATGTCTCAAAAAAAGTAAAAATACAAATTAAAGCTCTATAAAAAGGGCAATCGTAGAAGAATAAGTGTTGTTGTAATTATTACCCCCCTTTATATAAAATATGACAACTTATACGAGGATTAGATTTATAGTACACGATGTTTCTAGAGGTTCGAGTAATTCTGACCAAAACATTACTCTGACGTCTTCACATAAATCTACACTGAAACGTCTTATTTTCAAAGTACCGCGTTTCTATATTGAAATAAAGGATCCAAAGACGCACTGCCGCAGGGAATAGGGAACCCGTCCCCCAATGTTGGTATTAGGGTTCCATGAGCTCCTCCCAATTTCAAACAAAAATTTTATAATAGGTAACGTCTTTCAAAATTTAAAACATTCTCTTTTTCCTTTTCTTTAATCTAAGGAATGCGGTTATATTTTTTGGTGTAGTATATTTAGTACGAAATAAAAAAATGCGCTTTGTCATTTATTTGATGTAATTATACCTTTTGTTGGATTGTATTATATAGCTCTCTTTTCTGCATGGCAGCGTTTTCATTGACGTGTTATTATTTCAACTTTCAAACGGAATGTTTTTAATAACGTTACAACTATAGTTTCTATATTTCAATTTCGCAAGCTCAGGGACCTTTTTGACCCATTAAGCTCATTATCAACGACATAAATTAAAGGGACTGTCTACACCATCACTATTAGCATAATAAATACAAAATTTATTAAGGAGCATTGCATGTGAAAATGAAACTAGTAATGCAACTACAATATTAATTTTATGGTAAAGTGAACGTCATCAAGCAGAAGCACATTTAAATTAAACACTGCTTTGTTGATGTCTGTTATCCCTGTAAAGAGTTGTTAACAACAAGGCCTTAACCATACATTTTGTACTATACATTTTTTACCATACATTTGGGGAGGCAAAAAATGTTTACAACCTCGCTAATGAATAAGTATTGGTAGCAAAAACACTTCGGAAGATGTGGGGGGACGTGCTCTTGGGACCACCTGCTAGCAACGGCCGTTTGTAACAACAAGCTGCCTTCCACTGGTATACTGTCCCCCCCCCAATATTTTTATGTCTTCGGTGCCCATGCAAATATGCCTACCTTATTTAAAATATCTTAAATATAAATATGGTCCCCAAATGAGAAAAATATCGATGAAGCTAATAAAGACAGAACCCTACATCCGTTCCATCGATAAAAATCTTTGCAGCCATTTTATTACAGGAAGAAAGGAACGATCTGCAATTACTGGATTTGCGTAACGACGCGTGCTTTTAAGTTATCTTCTTTAGTGAGTAACCATTGTCTCTTTCCGTCAGCTTAATTACATCTCTTCTCACCCACTGTCCTTATCATTATAATTAGATAATTTTAGCTGATTTGTAATACGACTAACTTTTTCGGCCGCACGTGAAAACAAATTTCAGTTTTCAAAGTATTGTCAGTTTGGCAGCAACATTGCTCGCCAAATTTTGGTATATTTTTGCACCCTGGGGCTTGACTCGGCTATCCGTAATTTATTAATCCGGCACGTCGTTTTTCTTTCTGATATTCAACCACGGAATCCTTCTAGAAGATAAGATAAGATAAATAAAATATATATATAGATATAAATATATATATATACATAAATGAATAATATTTAAATATATAAATAAAAATATATATAAATATATAAATATATATGATAAATAAAATATGTATGATAAATAAAATATATATAAATATAAGATAAATAAATATATATAAATGTATAAGATAAATAAAAAATATATATAAATATATAAGATAAGTAAAAATATATATAAATATATAAGATAAATAAAATATATATAAATATATAAGATAAATATATATATAAATATAAATATATAATATATAAGATAAATAAAATATGTATGAAATCTAGATAAGATGCAAGGAAATTCTAAAGGCTATGATTTTATTACCTTTTGAATATAAACATAAAAATAAAATATATCCTTATACAGAGGTAGGTTATACTTTCAAAAGGTGATGTAGAAAAAACGAAAATTTTTAATGGAATGATATAAGTATTTATTTACGAAAATTTTTAATGATGTGAGTGAGAATTTGTTTTTTACGATCACAAATGTCTTCAAATTTGGTTTACCACAAAATTTTTTGTTTCAATGTCAACTCTAACGGGTTGTTGGGGGAAAATTACCCCATTTACAGATTTTCTTGAAAATTTTGTTGAGGTTTTAAAAATTAATTGTAAAACCTCATCGCGGAAACCCAGGTTTCTTCGAAACACATAATTCTGTTAATACTTTTAAGTTTTAGTTAATTGCATGGGTGATAACGTTGAAAATTTGTGTATTAACTTTCATGTAATTCGTTCAAAAACCTTTTCAATAATAGCATCTGGTGTTGACATAAATCATGAAAAATACAAGATTTCAGAAATCTCATTTGAAGTTAAAACTTAGCATTAGATAGCGCATATTTTATATTTATAAAAACTACTGTAATCTCTTTGAACATATTGTATATTTCTGCTTCTGCTCCGCATATCAAGAACGGGAAAGCAGTTTCTGATAGCTGAGTATGATGTAATAAATTCCAGTAGACATAAAACTTCATTTTTATTCCAAATATGTCATCTTAACAAGGTCATTTACTTTAACGTTGATAAAGCTTACCACAATAAATCAATTTTAAAGCAATTATAAAATAATAATATTATAAAATAAAACAATTTTCTCATTAAAGAATACATTCGTATCTAATGTTCGCAGTAGTAATTTCAAAACCATGAAAATGGTAAAATAAATATATAACAGTAGGCTTGTTTAATTTTAATTTGACAAATATGAGTTTAAAAACTTCTAAATGTCAATTTGATATAAAGTTGTGTTTATAATTCTACAGTCCATGATCGCATTAGTTTCAAAATATTTTACAAGTTATAATAAAAATTTTAATACTCGCACAGATATATGAACAGGCAGCAAGTTTTTAAATTATCAGAAACTTAAATGTAGCTACAGTATTACATACGTTCTGTCCTATTTTGTTTTAACAAAGCTCAACGATATAGGAAATAGAGATTCCATTCTTTTCCGAAACAATAGAAATATAACAAGTGCATCTTGAAATAGATTCTCTTACAACCCGAAAGATTTGGCTTTTTATTTTGCCTTCAGAAAGCAAAAGATTTCTTTAGCTTTAGGTCAAAGGTAAGGCTTTAGGTCAAAGCTTTCCTTTTTCGCTGCTATCTCCCATGATTGAAGTGCCATTGGGTCGATTAGTTTACGTGGAACAAGCAAAGATCTTAGGTCCATAAGACCAATTTCTTTTGAGCAACAGGAATCTCAAGAAAAAAATCACATTCAACTACTCCGAAAATGTTTCCTATGGGAGCGCAAACGTTCCTATTTCAAGTTTCCTTTGGCTTGCCACTTCTTCAGATTGGTCTCACGTAAAAAAAACACCTTTTAGCGAAACA
Organism: Dysdera silvatica; assembly: GCA_006491805.2. Classification (NCBI taxonomy): domain Eukaryota; kingdom Metazoa; phylum Arthropoda; class Arachnida; order Araneae; family Dysderidae; genus Dysdera; species Dysdera silvatica. The sequence goes on from QLNU02015270.1 coordinate 25,199,168, forward strand.
AGGACTGTTTGGGAATACGTAAATATGTTTTAAAATCCACATTCCGTGCCCCTTGTCTGCTGCGGTCGTTCTAAAGTCTTCCTCCGCTATTTTCTAACCAAATTAGAAGCGAGTTTCAGCGCCAAATTCGTTTTACCAGATGATGTAAAACTTCCTGTTCCAAAAGTTTTACTGGGTACACGTGGGTTTTGTTTCCAAATGAAAATTGCTTGGTATACGATGTTTCCTTTTGTCCCGAATATTCTAAACCAAATTAAATTTTCCGAAACAGCGCACGCCCTAGTTTTATGTCAAACATTCAAATCTAGTTTCTTGGAACAAACTCGCAATTTAGCCTAACAAAATTGAATTTTTTGTTGGAACATCAAATTTATCAGATTACCCGCCGTTCCGACCTGCCAAGCGGCCTCCTGTTTCGATGTTAAATATTTAAATATTTTAGTACACATCTCATAAAGCGTTTCAATTCAAACAAATGAGAAGATAAGGAAATGAAAACATTCAATAAATTCGTATTAAATGCAATATATTTAATTTTATATTACCGCATAGCACATCTTATTCCTACAGGAAATTTTCAAAAACAATATAGTTACAGACGAAAATTTCTTTATCAATGTTAGATTTTCTTCTTTACTCGTGTATTTTTTATTAATTTATAAATTTTGCGCTTATACATGATCATTAATTATTCTTATGTATATTCTTCCTTTATATTAATATAACTCGTATTGTCCAAATTCAGAATATATACTCCATGATTATTTATGCAAGTTCATTTGTCTCAGCCGTGTATAATTACAATCATCATTATTGATTCTCTACATTATACAATCATCTTCACATATATATTAACGTTATGATTATACAAATCAAAATACATATATAAATTCATGTCAATACACAGATAAATGTCTAAGGACTAGTACAGTGTAGAAGGTCCAGGCAAAATACACAAGAATAACCTGTTCCAAAGCGTGGAAAAAAATAATGAATACATAAGCCACCATTAAGGACTGAGCTCACGACCTCTGGTTTAAACGACTAATTTGCTAATCTCTGACCTACGATGATGGAAAAAGATCCAAAAATTCATGTCAGCATATTCAAGACTCAAATTGAGCATTAAAAAATTAAATTAAAAATATCTTTTAATTTAAACGTTTTATCATGTTAATTTACTTACACCCTTAGGAATTTCGAAAGAGACGTGTAAATGTCAATATATTTGCAAGAAGTTTATTAAAAAGAAAATATATCCAGGAAGTTTTAAAGCGGTATCCATTTTATTCTGGGTTTTTCTTTTAGTTTCAATGAAATGGATAAAAAACGTTACCAGAAACAATAAGAAACGTTTGTTCTTTCAGTTCAAATCCAAGTTATCATTCATGTCCCTTCAAACGTAATTCAAACGTAATTCTGTCCTAATGTAAACAAATAAGCAACTTAAAAGCGTAGACAGTTACAGGAAAAAAAACATGTAGAAGAAACACTCAATCTCCGAAAATAATTTGGAGCGAAAATTTTAGTTTCTGTGGTCCAGAGAGCTGAAACCTGACGAGTTCATAAATCTCCAAACGGATCATTTAGCTCACCCTCCGGAATAGATTGACAATAGGCTACTTCTTTTTCTTTTCTCCATTAATAAAGAAATCTTCCTGAAAAGCGCCCTCCTGCGGAAACTGCGGAGACTAATGACTCTGAGGAGAAGCAAGCACACTTTTAACAATGAAGCTTTCAGTAGCTTGATAGAGAGATCTGAAGTGGTCGTTGCCAGTTCCTAAGAACTAATTATCGGAAATAGAAATTAGTCCCTTCCTTCGTTAGGGTCTAATGTATCTTTCCGCCATTAACTCTTCGAAGTCTTCCAGATGACTGTCAACGACTTCTTTTACAAACGACGGATTTCACGCTATCTACTTTAGTTGCACTTCGAAGGAGAAAAGAAAAAAAAATTCTAATTTGCTAATATGGAGACATTAGAATTATTTCTTTAGAATAATTATCGCACTTGGCATGTAATAAAACTAATTTCAGAAATAATAGGGCTCCCCTGCTTTATATGTCTGTGGCCATTTTTAAAATGGTGGGATTTTACCACACTGGCCTTTAAGTTTTCACAAAACGAACAAGGAAATAAGACTTTAAGAAGCCCTGATTGTATGTCGTCTAAATTCCTGACTTTATACATAAACTGGATGCGAATACCTCAGAATTTGTATGTCTCCGGAGGTCTTATTAAATTGCCACAATCCCGAAATCTCACATCCTCCCACTCATCAGTCACCTATAATGTAAAAATACGAAAATGAAAAGGAATAAAATAAAATTTTTAAGTATTCGACATTCAATGAAACTGTTATAAATGTACGAATGGAAATATTTTTTTAAAATAACATTTAAGGTCTAAATAAACCTTCAATAAAGCAATAAAAACAAATAAAACACTTTTATTAGGTAATATTCTTCAGGTTGACGGTTTTTCTGAATCCTCTTAAATAAATATCAGCTTTTCTTAATTACCCTTCACTTAAGAAGAATCAATGTAAGCATTGTTAAAAAACAGTCAGCAGTTTTTTAATTTTGAGAGCATGTTTTATATTATAGAAAACAAAATTGTGTGGGAAAAAGATAGGGAGAGAGGAAGAAAATAAAAGATTATAATTGCTCATTATCGTATTATCTCATTACTTTAAAAAATATCAATACACTAGTTTTGGTTTTACTATTATTTTATGTCGGTTTATTACCCCATTTAAAAAAATTTGGGGTCTAAAAATTGTTTATATATTTGGATCATATTAACCCTAAACCCAATTCAGCTCCAGATTAAGTTACTCAATAAAATATTGATATAATAATCAGTGGTATAATCCTAGAACAAAAAGTGGCCTAGCGCTCTTCTAAATCAGGGGTGGATACACGGGGGGGTGATCAGGGAAAGATCTAATCAGTCAGCAGCCCATTAATCTGATAGGGACAGAAATTATTATTATGTATGGGTTGTTGTTGAGCTATCATTGCAAAACTCCCACCACCAATTCCTCTCTGGATCTAACACTGCCTACAGCATATAGCTCTGGGGCATATAAGCATAAAATAATAATATTAATGTGATACAAACGCATGTGCCCAGCCAAACTAAACCAGGAATGACCTCTGAAGTGAGCTAATAAAATAAAGAAAACAATTGAAAAAATAGCCAAAAGTCCTCCTTTTCGCCCTTGTCGCCTTCATTGTGTCAAACAGCATTGTGGTTTTTTATATTTTCGGAACGCAGTTTATGACACGTGTTCAAAGTTGTCATTACTCTAAAACAATATTTTCTTAACAGAATTGTAGAGCCACATATTTTTTATTTACAACTTGAACGGAATTTTGTTTGTAAAATGTATGATTTCCTAAAATTTTGTCCTAGTGCCGCTAGGTCTCCAAAAGAAGTACCCTAGCGCCTCTAGGCTCCACTAAGCCTAGACTACACCCCTGGTACTAATGCTAATTAAATTAAATTAAATGATATTTAAAGTTAAATTCATATTATACTATACAGAATTATCATTTGTATGTTATGTATAATGCTAAATAAATTATTAAGTCAAAATCAGTTACGTTTACTGTATTTAATACGTGTAATACTAATCAAATTAAAATCATGTTATAAATAGTTCTAAATTGTAAAATTTTTATATTTTCACGTAATGCATTGTCTGAAACTAAATAATATATTTAGTAATAAAGAATAGGATACGTGGAAAGATAGAGAACTGTTATAGCACATTTCTAATTAATGTGAGCATGCAAGATTAAGCACCAAGATATATGTACGTATATATATATAGAAAGAGAGTGTGAAGCCCTTTTATAATAATTCGGTTATTGCTCTCCAGTACCTGCACCTATTTACTAGTATCATTAAGAGGAAAGGGAGAAAAGGAATTTTATCTCATTAATATCGCTATCAGTCTTATCTAGAGAAAAAAAAACACATCTGTCAACTACAATATTTCGTTGAACCACTTTCGTGGTTGAAAAACACATTTTTCAGAACAACTTTCCAGAGTCCCTTCCACTAATCTCTCCCCCCTGTGTGGTTAAAAAAACATAGCCACCAATATTATGATATTTATTAAATTATCAGAAGTTCAAAATATTTAAACATGAACAAATTTTACTGCACCCTCTTGTTGGTATCGCCCCACCAAATATTAGAATAGAGGTAGCGGTGGATACCGAAATATTCAATCGACAATGGTCAGTCATTAAGTGGATATATTACCCAGACTCGTCGGCTCAAATCTAGGAGGAGGTTTTTTTGTCAAGAACTAAAGCCCTTTAGGACTCTATGATAGCAGGTTGATAGGCTAAATGGAGGGAGAAATTTACCAGAAGAGAAATGGAACCGAGAGAGGAGATGGCTATCAGACATGAACTCCCTTATGCGTTCTGGAAGACATTGAATAAGATGAGGATTGGAGTACCGAAAGGTAAGACGAACCTGATGAAGTGGGGGCTATCCATTGACAGAGATGTGATGTGAGACTGTGGAGAAATTTAGAGCCCAGCACACTTGCTGATCTGTCCGCAATTACCTGAACTGTGTACCATGGACCACTTGCTTCAAACCAATGACAAGGCTGTAATGGCGGAAAATTTTTGAAAATGTAATTTGGACATGGAAAGAAAAAATAGTCAGCATTTTTTTTCTAAAGTCGAAACGGTGTTAAAATAAGTGTATGGAAACTCGGGGCACAAGACGTGGCACTGGTCCAAGACGAGGGATATGGATGATAGACCAGTGGTCTCCGCGCTGGTAACTCTTTCTCTAGATTTGTATTTTGAGACGGTTGAAATAAATGTCGCTCTTTCGAAATTTAGGTATTTGTGTGCAGCATTACAACGGTAAAGACGTGACCCACTAAACACTTCCGGAAACAAAAACAATACGCTTATTTGCGGTAGCATTCATCAGACATTGCTGCTCCAAAACGCGGGAAACAGAATATCCAATCGTGGAATACACGTTTCATGGAAAAAAAAAACTTCCACTTCAAATTAAGTCCATCAAATATGGCAGGAAGAGAGACGGTGTGTTACTCCACTGCCGGCTTTTGTGCGTTTCTATAATCCCTGTTATCGAATCACAACCCCTCCCTTCATTTAGGAGTTGGTAAGGAAGTCTTATTATTGTTTGGTTAGCCCATGTCAAGAGCCAACTGCTTTGAGCCGTATGACATCACGTCACTGCTCTTTACAACTTTTTACATGAAGTTCACTATTTCCTTACAGGTTAGTAATAAAGTCGGACTTTCGAGTTAGTGCTACAATAATATATATTTTGGTAATAAGCAGACCAAAATTATTTTTTACATTGTCTGTCTGATATGAGTAAAACTAATTGAAATGCGTTAAGTTCCCCCTTTCATCCTGAGTTTACCTAAATATATATATACTAATGTCACTAACATGATTTGAAATTACGTATCAACGTTAAAAATTATTCCTCTGTTATAGTGTCACCTGATTGAACATTGAAAAGCTAGGCGGTTCTTCTGAATGTCCTTAGAACAGAGATTGGCTGCAGATATACAAAAAGGGAAATAAAGTAATTTAGAATATTTTGTAAATCCTTGAACATAAAACAAATATTTAAATAATCCTCTTAACTATTGTATTTAGATAAAAGATTAGTTAGGGAAAATTAACTTTTAAATACATTTCTTTGAGCATCTGAAATTACCCCACTAATTACATTCGCAATAAACTCAGCTCCCCAATGCTTCGATTCATGAATTTAATGATCTATTTCAAGATGTCTCCTACAAGTTAGGTTGTCAATTCTTGTTCGAGAGCCCATCTCTCCTTGTTTAGCATTTCAATTCAAGAAATCAGAGATGATCTCACATTTTACGATTTCACAGTCTAATTTGGAGACGTCTATCATGGGAACATCCTTAAAACTGCCTCATTACCATTTCTGAAGATGCAAATTCCCGAAAGGCATACTTACACTAATCTTGCCGCATCGGAATGGGTGGCGAGGCCGAGACGTTTGCATAATTCCCTTTATTAATCAAACAGAGAAGGGTGGAATTAATATAAAGATCTCAGTTGCTCCTGCAAGTAACTGGGAGTTGCCGAAAAACTTTCAATAATGCCATTCCATAAATTTTCGCCTTGCCTAAATTAGATTTTTAACAGTAGTAAAATGGAAGACGAAATCTTAACTTCGCTTAGGTAAATACGAAGTCTGGGCCCAAATTATATCTTCATGCATTATTCAGGACTTTTCATCAGAAGCTTGTCTTCACAAAAAAATTTTGTGCATGTGAATCGGCATATTCCATTCTTTCCTAGATTACTAAAAAATGTCGTTTCTTTTCCTGCAAAAATTTAACAAAAGTTTTTCTAAGAATAAGTTCTATGGAAATCTCCTAAGCGTGCAAATAAATTTAAAAAATAAAATGGAATAAATTTTCATTAATTTGTTAGTGCATTCCGAATGCAAGAACAGGGTTTTTTAAAATGTACATTTTTTAAAAAACTGAGATATTTTTCAGCAACCGAAAACCTTAGAATAAAGGTGTTCAGTTCCAAATTTATTTTTGACATTTGGTCTAGAGGATCATTCGTCAGCGATATTTGGTGACATTTTCTCGAAGCATAAAGTCCATAATAGCTTGCACGAATATAACCATTTTCTTTAGAATAAAGACTGCATTACACGACCAGTTTTTACTTCATATTTCGAGCCTTCATCCACAAAACACTTCATACCAACCCTGAAGCTCTCTTTGTGTCCTATTTAAACGCTGTATCCTTGCATAAGTGCTCCGCGTCCTGCATATTGTTTTCTCCTGCTTAAACGAATACTACTGGAATGGATTTTTGAAAGAACATTTGAAAAAATACCCCGACCTGGCCTTAAATCTTCACATTGCGCCCTAAACCGCAACAGTCCTTTATTTCTGGCCTTTACATGTCCAGTTAGACCAAGCTCGATGTGAATAGCGACTTGAACTGAAGACAAAACTGTTCCTGTGAAGGTACCTTAAAAGTAAGAAACGGTACAGGGTTTTTCATCATATAAAATCCGCGTAACAATTTGCTTTCCGTCCCAGAATTTCAGAAGTATCCCCCCTTGCATAATTGACTATATTACTTAATATTTAATTGGCACAGACAAAAGGAAATTCAGATTCCTTTGTAATGCATATTCAACGAAATCAAATGGCGACACTATAATGGTAATTCCAATAAGTTATTGGTATTTTTACAGAGGTTAACATGTTTTTGCAATTTAATTGGTGTTACTGCATACGCAGTTGATTGACAAAACAAAAGAAAAGGATGTAAGATATTATTACCCTTCACAGGGATAACACAATTGCCAAATAATGGTCAACACAGAAAAGCCTCCGGGGCGAGATTTTTGTGAGTTTTTCGTGGGGGAATTTATTATACAATAATTTTTGCCACCCACGTATATTTAGCTCAAACTAGAGCTTTTTATTTATAGTTGGAGAAAAAGAGGCGCCGTCCTCATCCTGGACTCAAGCTTTAGCTCTAGCTTGAGCTAAATATACGTGAGTGGCAAAAATTATTGTATAACAGAAAAGTAATCAATGAAGTGTTAAGGGAATTCTCGTACTGGGTGATATTCGGTGAAATCTTTCATGTTAATAAATAAAATAATAGCACAAATTATCGCAGTAAAATTTAATTTAATTGAGATAATTTGTGCTATTATTTTATTTATTAGTTTCGAACTGTGATCACAATTTGACTTAACCTTCAGGTTATTTGAACTATTGGGCCGAAACTTTCACATGTAAGTTCTAAAATGCTAAACTAGCTGTAAATTAACATATTATACATTACAATGAACTGTAAATACCACCCTAAACGTTCACCATATGTACATTAATTTTACCCATACAACAACGTTAATTAAAATTTCTCAATTATCACAAAATCAATGATAATTCACAAATTTACGTTAACACTTTTTAACATGTTTTTAATAGTATTGCGTGTTTTTTAATCTATATCAATTTTCAAGAATGGGAGAATACCATAAACTGACGCTTTACCGCATAGACTTAGCTTAATTAAATGCATGCAAATCGAACTAGAACGATGATTTTACAACAGCCTTTAAGTTTACCATGTTTTTGAGCAGTATAGCCCAGATACTCTTGCGCCCTAAAAATCCAAACAAACGAACGAACTAAAACTACTTTTCAACTTGATAAAACTCCTTTATAGGATTTCATATGTAAAGTTTTAGACTGTAGAAATTTTAATAATAAGGTAATAAGAAGGTAACTAAGTCTCCGAATGTCCAAATTATTGAGTTTGTTTGTTTGGCTTTTTTATGGCGCAAGAGCATCTGGGCTATACTGCGCCGCAAATTATTGAGTACATATAGTATTAATGTAGATGTATTATTTGAAAATCTCAAGACTGGACAATACACTGAACGAGAATTTTCTTATTAGGAAAAGCAGTGAGGAGGCTTAAATCAAAACAGCTGTTTTTAACAAAGCCGTGAGCCTAAGCTGAAACTAGAATTTAAAAATCCGTATAAATATGAAAAGTTATTTTGATTACGAACCATTAAACCATTTCTTGTGAAATATTAAAATACGATAAGAGAACCATTTTTGTCATGAAACTTTAAATATGATGAGATTTATCAAACCTGTCAGTGATTTAATTCAAAACTTTAACAAAATCTTACATCATAATTTAACAGAACATTTCTTATCTCATATTTCACAACTGGGGTTAATTTCGCGCAACTATTTTTAGATGCAGAATTAGCGCCATGCGCATGAATGAGAAAAATGTAAGAATACCGAGAATGTTTACGACCTCAGTTTATGTTTTTTGTTAAGCTGTAAAATTTAACGTCCACCTCATAAACGCCAGGCCTTGCTCCTAATTAAAATTTTAAAAAATTTACGTGTGACACAAAGTCTCAGTTTTTCTTATGCTGAAAGATGGTGCAATAACTCTTTCAAAAAATTAACCAATCCATTCAAATGTGCATTATGTTTCTTTAACTATACAAATACAGTCACATTTAATTATAATAATATTCAAAGGGCCAGCAAAATTGTTAGCACTATAACGAATAAGTAATTTTAAACTATTATTACATATAGTTCCGTAAAACCTCCTTAATTTAACACCTTCGAACTCCCATATTTAACAGCCGCTGTCAAACTCCCAGCGCCAAATGCTTATTATACGTTAACCTACCCAAATGCAGACACCTCCAAATAGTGTATAGATGCTGAGCCTACCCAAATGCAGGCACCTCCAAATAGTATACAGATGCTGCACCAAATAGTATGAAAAAGTCCCTAGTTGTCCGCAATTCAGAGGTATAAATTTAGTAATCAATAATTTACACGTGCGCTTGTGTTTTAACACCTCCTACATTCTAGAAAATTAGAATACAGATATACACAAATTAAATCAAATGTTTATATTAATCGATTCATGCTGAATTATAAAATAATAAAAAAATTCATACCCACCAAATCGCATTAGAACAAATTAATAATTTTAATACATTGCAACAACTATTGAAAAATAGGAACTGAACAATGCCCAGAAATATATGAAGGAAGTATGATGTAATTCCATATTAAAACACGCGATGATCGCTTATCTCAATGCAGCTTCCGGGTTTTCCAGAAATTTTATGATGTTGTAACCAAGGCAGAATAAAAGCAGAATAAAATTATTCCTGTGGGACTTTAAAATTCAAAATTCGAACTTAACAATTTTGCCGCAATAACCGATTTGTCGCTACTACCAAGGTCGTTAAAACAGGGTTCGACTGTATTTAAACACATATTAAAATTTATTTTTTCTGAGGTTTCTTCTGCATAGCTTGAGGGTTATTGAAAAGTTCACTCTATTAATAAAAATTTAATTTTGCAGGTTGACTTGCGCCACGTCAAACAAGAAGACGATTCAAATCTCGTTCCCAGAGGCATTGACATGACCGAATTCTACAAAAGCGTGGAATGGGACATTCTTCTAGTGCCGGCCAAATACAATGAAGAATATTATGATTGTTGCCCGGAACCCTTCCCGGATATCACATTTAACATAACCATGCGACGGAAAACCCTTTTCTACACAGTCAATCTGATTATACCTTGCGTTGGTATTTCCTTTCTCACCGTGCTGGTCTTCTACTTACCATCGGACAGTGGAGAAAAAGTCACGCTTTGCATATCTATTCTTGTGTCACTCACCGTGTTCTTTCTGCTATTAGCTGAGATCATTCCACCAACTTCACTAGCCGTACCCTTGCTGGGGAAATACCTTCTTTTCACGATGATCCTTGTAACGTTATCGATATCTGTGACTGTGGGCGTCCTCAACGTCCACTTCCGAAGTCCATCAACACACGAAATGTCTCCTTGGGTGAGACGTGTCTTCATACACATCATGCCCAGACTTCTGTTGATGCGAAGGCCTATGCATACCCCAGAAGATGAACTAGGAGAACCCCCGAAGTTTACGGTGCGCAGTTGTAACGGGGTGGAAATACGTCAGGAAGGTGGTTTAGGATATTCAAGAGGAGCTCAGACACGGATGGATGAGGGTCGAGGACCTCCCATGGATAGTCTCCACGTCAGTTACAGTGGAATGGGGAGACACCTATCTCCGAATGGTGCTTCAGAAGATATAGCTCACGAATCCGACTCCTTGATGGTTGGAAATGGAACTGCAGAAAGATATCGACAATACACACCTGAAACTCAAAAGGCAATTGAAAGTATTCTTTTCATAGCGGAACACATCAGAAAAGATGATGAAGAGGAGAGCGTAAGTAAAAGCGTACAAAGTGCAATTACATTATCTACATAATATTAAGTATCTGGATAAATATCTTATACAAATATAATTAAGCATAATTTTTTATATAAAAAATGATATATTAACTATAACTTCAGCTAAATAGAATTGAAATAAATAAATAAAACAATAAAGCAAAATCTATATACAAAATATTACCGGACATAACAATTTATTCATTAATTATTGTTTATATATGATGCCCTGAAAGCAACAATGATACATGTCCATTTTTGCTTAAAATGAGATAAGAAAGGATTTGCGTCCATCCAGTTTCGTGTTGGCCAACAGTAACGTGGTGCCATCTTGTGGCAATTAATTACACTATGGACATACACCAGTATTTCAGGCAACAAGGTCACCCTAGAGGATGGACTTCACTTCCAAAGCCTTGATCCAACAATTTTACTTGAGTGACTTATACCACTGTTGTCTTCAACGCCTTATATTTAAGTTAACAAAAGCAATAGTGGAAAAAACAGCAACCCGTGTATTAATATTGTATGAAGAATATTATTAAACATGTATTAAACTTAAAAACTTTTATCGAAAATTATATATAGATTTATGTTTTGCCTCTAAAGATACCTGCCTTTATATTTAATGTCTGTCCATACTTTTGACTTCATGCAATTGAACTATTTTCAGGTTATCGAGGATTGGAAATATGTGGCAATGGTGCTTGACCGACTGTTTCTTTGGATCTTTACCATCGCTACTTTTGTTGGAACCTGCGGAATTATTCTTCAAGCACCGTCGCTGTATGATGACAGAATACCAATAGAAGATTCTTTGTAGTGATATGTGAATGCCCTATAAGTCCGACCCCTGTTTCCCCAAACTGTCCTGATACCTCGATTGGCCCTCACTCGGCAGCTAAGCCAATACAAATACAAAGCCATTGTCAAGTGGCATAGACACGTAGAACTTTTCGTGGCATTTCAACATCCAGCAATAACAAGTTCTTCGCTGAGTTCTAAACGAAAGAGTGCAAACTTGGTGAAGAACGATTAGCGAATAATAAAACAGACGTCCAGTAACATCTGCGAATGGAAGTGCAATCTAAGCCATGCAAAATTATACCAATACGAAGAAGTACTGAATTTTAGACAGAACGATGAGGAAAGGTAAAATATTTGGTATTGCAATGAAACACAATTCATTTATAATTATATTTAAATTGCCTGCTGTAAAAGAAATATTTAGCGCATCGTAAAATACCAAATATTAAGCTAATGTATATTCATCTGCTTCTCTATTATCAAAGAGGACATTGGTAAATACTTGGTACTTCCCTCCTCGATGTGCAAAGCGATTGAATTATAAATCAAAACACCGTTTTAGCATTTTACACTTAACCTTAAAATACATGTTCACTCATGTAAGATGACATTCACGTGATTTGCTCATACTCCGTCATGAACAGTTAAATCTTAGCACATTTTCTGATGACATTGCTCACATATTTTGAAGGCAGTTTTGTTACCTGACTCAGCTATGAAAATTTTGCTTCAGGAAATACAGGAAACACATGCACATTCCCTCCATATGTACAGTCGTCAAGTACTTTAACAAACATTCCAAGCACTCTCCCAATATTATTCATTGCTTTCCCGCGTAATTTCTCCATTATTTTGCTATACTGCTATACATTATAGGATAGCTATTACTTACTTTCTGGAAACTCAGAAAGCTAAACGATGATATTTATCTTAGCCAAATGATTGCTCAAACCCTTTTGAAATCTGTACTTTACTTAGTCAGAAATGTTGTTGAAATGAATAGTCAAGAGGTTGTTGCTGGTTGTTTTTGCCAAATCGTAAGCAAAAGTAAAGAATAAAGGTGAGGCTTCTCTCTGATCTTCACCGTGTATATAATACTCAACTCAGTGGCAAACTTTCGTCACTACGTTGCATTCATTTCCTTTTGTAAAATTTGTTATGTTAATAGTGTATTTTTTAAAAATTAACTTATGTAAACCTGTTCAAAATTGATGTATGTGCTCGACAATAACGAACAAATCATGTCTCACCTTAGAAATAATTTAAACTGATATTGTTTAAGTTACTTGTCAATAAATCATTGGCTTTACTAAATTCGGAAGCAAGCTGTGGACGTATTGTGTCAAAAGAAGAGGAAAAAATTTCAAATGCTCCTATATGAAATATGAATTTTATGTTCTGATCTCATTATTGCGGAATTATTTTGTCACAGTGAAATTTTTGATGGTTATGAATTTCTATTACTGAAAAATATAATAATACGGATCATAAGTTATTTACATGTAATTAAAAAAATGTTGAAAAATATTAAAAATTCAAAAATATTCTGCATGAAAAGATAACATATTATAATGTTTCGCATGAGAATATCAACTTTAGTCTGCACTAATAAAACGATTGCGATTACATCAGCTATACTAAAGTTAGATAGACAAAATCCTACTTATGAATAATTGCAAAAGTTCCGCAATTATCGAAGGCCCAATCAATTATATTTCTAAAATACTCTTTTCTTCGTTTCTAATTCACCATTTTGTGAATGAAGCGCATTATAGTACAATTTTATTCCTTTTAACACAAGCATTTGTTTTTTACTTGCAAATCAATGTAAGTTTTAAAGACATTGCAACAAACGTTCGTCCTCTTAGTTGGATTAACGTAAAATTTAAATGCATGAATAGTCTATATATGAAAATTTATTTAAAGTATTAAACATTATCTCTCTCTAACATTTTATGAAATAATGATGCATGTTATTGCTGTGAATTTATTTTTGCTGGAAATTTCAATTTCCTTGCTTCGTAATACATTTTGCAAGATTGCATCGTTATTACTTTCATTATGGCATTACTTTTGTCTACTTGTATATTTTATATGTAAATAAATTAATCAGTATTTATATAGACAATATATTACAATTTAGTGACTCACTGATTTTACCCTTTTCAATTTCCATTCCTTTTCTTTATTAATTTTAACTGAATGAAAGGTCGGAAGGAATAACATGAATGGAATAACATCCTGCTTTCCTAATGAAACAAGTGTTTATGATTTGTCTTGTAAATTTGTATATCTCCAATGGTGCAAAAGAACTTGTAAATAGTTGCGACTCGATGTTTTCACTCGTTCAAGACGAGTGCTGTGAATTCGACGTGCCAAATGCTTAGAAGGTGAACGCCGATCAGATGGAAGATCGACTACCCTCATCCAGTCAACTTTGCTGTACTAAACTTGTTATCACCTTCTCACCGATCATCACTTTTAATAAATATTCCGAAGCGATGTTACATAAATCGTGCAATTTTGTCAACACTGTCTTCAGAAACACATAAACAAATAAACCATATAAAATAAATGGACCTTGTTTTGTTTATTTAATATAATTGATTCTTATGGGGTACAAAGTATGCACATGTGGTTAAACATGTAATAGTATAATTAATCAAAATGATTGATGCACATTATGATTCATGGGATGTAAATATAGTTAAAATAAGATACCTTATTAGACCATATTCATCTACTTCTCTGTTCTAATTAGCTGTGTTCTCTGCTTTGATTTAATTAGAGTTTAAAAGCTTGCTTTCTTCAGCTAAGTGTACAATGATTCACTAATTTTTATTTTAATCCATTTCAATACCAATAATATTCAGGTACCAGAATGAGATGAAAAGTTTCAAGGAAGACATTAACACACAAAAGAATAAACGCTGGTAAAATAGCAAATGAAATACCGAAGTTTTGGCAGCGGCAGCAGCATACCTTTATCAAGTTTAATGATAAGGGATTGCTGCTGACGCGCACGAAAGCTTAAATATTTTATTTGCTATTTCATCAGAGATTAATCTTTCAAATATAATATTTGAGAAGTTATTCACGCTTAAGAAATATATAAAAAATATTTCTCTCGTCTTCCCAGAATTTTGATAATGGAATGATGTTTAGAGGATAGACATTTAAATTACCTAAAAAGAAAATCTGGTCATATATATTGCTGATATTTTAAAAGTAGTTATCAATTTATCGGCTAGTTAATGACAAATTAAAATGACTAATTAAAATGGACTGGTTTATTTAATATTTAATCTGTATAGATGTCCCTTATACAGTATGAAAATAAACTATGAATACATTCACGAAGACTTTCACGGCGTCTATTAATATACATTATAGAGCTTTGCGGGATATTCCGCCGCGTCTGTTTATTAAAAACACTTAACGTTTCACTTCTTATGCGGAATGTCACGTTTCACGTGCTATGTGGAGCATCCTAAGAAGCAACAGCCAACCAAGTTAATAGAATATGAATATTGGTAGAAGAAAAAATTATACAAATTTTTTTTGAGCAGTTAATTTATAAAAACCTTGCTAATAACTATTTCAGTACATATTAATTATATTATTAAAATATTAGTTTTTATAATTCATGTCAAATAGGATTTCGAGCAAGAGGTATTTCTAGAATAATGGAGTACTTAATATCTCCAAAATTACCCATTTATCCTCGGCCTAATTTTTTTCCTCGCAAATTATGCTAATTTTCAAATAATGCCTTTTTTCATAAATTACTAAATATGGCACGAGAAAGTAGTTATCATACTGTTTTCTTTAGTTAAGCGACCTCATGAAATAGAAATTATTTCGATGGACAATATTTATTTGTATATAAAAAATATATAAATTTAAAATAAAACTTTCTTATATGAAAAGATATATAACAATTACCATAGTTCCAATACTAATGTTCAAATAGAATGCCCTTAAAATTAAAAAGTTGGAAATTTTGAATCTGTAAACCCCCCACTCGGATGGTATGAACTTCAAAACGATCTTATTCGGTTATCTCTGCAAAACATTATAAGTTATCCTTGGCTAAAAATATTTGGAGCGTTTTTCCAATAAATTTAACAAATAGCTTTGTATTGAAAGAAGTTTCAACTAAACTGTAAAATATAGATATCAATTTATAAAAAAAATTATTAAAATTCTCAAAAATGTGTATGCATGTGGATAGATGGATTATCTCAGCATAGACGTTCATATTTCAACCGATAAATGCTAGTTTTTTAATTATTGACAATAAAAATGAGAATTCTCTAATTTATAAAATTATATTCATTGCGAATCATTTAAAAATATGTTGAACTTCATTATAGTGCTCTTTAGTAGCTTATAACTATAAAATATTATAATTAATGTTTTAGAGGGTAGAAATATTGTTCGCTAAGAGAAAAATGTTAGACTTTTCAGCAAATGTTATTGAACTTTTTACTAATTAGTACTACTTATTTTTCGTAGACACGTTGTAGAGATCTTTTTACCGATTTGTGGCACGAAAATATTGCTAACACTTAAAACTCTGCTCCAAATGAACATTAAAAACTATATTTTATATATAATGCGCAAAATAAAAAATTATGTAAGAAAGACTCTAGATACAATCTAATTAAAAATAATTTCATCAACAATAAACAATAGAAATTCTCAACCGCATAATGTATTATCATCAATCAAGGAAACATCCTCAAACCAAATGGAATGAAGATTGTATTTTGCAAAGGATTTATAAAATAGAAATAAAAGGAAGTTTGAATAATATGGAGGCGATTGTCTTACGAGAGGCATTCATAAACGGAATCTCATTAAGGCTCTCATCCATCAATGCATATATATAATTGTTTGCGTCTCAAATAAATTGACACTGAAGTTTATTTGGATTTTGACATTTAAATTTCCAGAGGTTATACAACGCCTTACAGGTGAATATAAACATCAGTATAAGCTAATATATATTTTTTAAAAATATTTAATATTTTACAAGCATAAACTAACATAATCATGCATAAATCAGTAAATATATAATTTCTTAATTGTTACATAACAAGGAATACATTGAGCCAATAATTCTACTATAAATAAATACATTAAGAATATAATATATAAAATATAATCTATAATATAATTATATATAATAACATAAAGATGTAAGATATATAATATAAGAATAATTATATATTTATATAATAATCTTATATATATAAACCTATAAATATCTAAAATATATAAGAACATAAATATATAATAAATATATATATAAAATATAAAATAAAATATAAGAATATAAAATATATAAATATAAAATATATATAAATATAAGAATATAAATATAATAATAAATACATTAAAATACATATAGCAATCTTTAAAATATGTGATGTAGATTCACTGAAATAATAATAACTAAAAAACAGAACTCGACCTCTGATAATTTTTAACTAATTGACGATGCTTGATTTATCCCTTGAGTCAGGATTTCATATGCAGACTCCTCCAGTCTCTTTAAAGAAGCATTGAATTTTTCAATTGGCTGATATACATGTTGATATTGCTTTTAATGTGTGTGGAGATATCAGTTCTTTGCTTACCTTTCCTATATCCTTTGACCATCCTACTTTTCAGAAAATCACCACCCATACCAAAATACGTAGTCAACCGAAGTCAAATCTTCCACACTTCTTCTGCCTCCTATTCTCTCCTTTTTTCTCATTTCTCTGCTTTAACTCGACAAAAGGGCAGTTATTTTCTAAACGTCATTGTTTTAAACCTTACACCAGTGTCAGAAATAACTGTTTATTAATACTTTTTCAACGTTTGTGATTTGTTCTTAACATTATTTACGGAAATAACAAAACCGCATTGAAACAGCAGCGATTTTGTAAATGTTGGAAAATTATTCTTATTACCAATTTCGTGATTCACAATCAGAGCCGTCGCGGCGGGGGTGCAAAAGGTGTCCTTGCAACTGGGCAACCAAAGCTAGGGGCGGCAGCAGACCATATTATTAGGGGCGGTATATTATTACGAGCGGGCATATTATTACGGGCGGCAGAAGATAATAGTATTGTATTATTTTTGAGAGTTTTGGATCAAAGTCTACCAAAAATTTTGTTTCATTTTATACAAATATAAATAAAAAAATTCTTTTACACGGTAACTGCTTAGAACTATGTAAATATCAGTAACAGATTTTTAAGTAGGTACAGGAAGCAAATGCCTAAGAGGGACACTTGGCAGGGGTGGTGACACCCGACAACCTGAGAATAAATTAGTAATCATATGGAATTTTTAGTTAAAATATTCGCTTTAATAGCTGTGTGAAAAATCACTTCCATATATAAAAAATTAAAAAAAAAATCTTCAAATATATTCCTTGCTTTGCTATGGAGGAAAAAGCAATTTCCTAAATAAGTCACCGGCAAAGGCGTAAGTAGGAGGTGTTGATAGGACCAGAAACCCCCCATTTTGCTACGATTTTGTGAATATATATATATATATATCAAATTGTAGCTTTGTAACCCCACATTATTAGCCCGTGACCCGCATTATGAACTTTTTTTGTATGATAATGGCCACTAATATAAATAAAATCCATCCAAATTTGGCGCGATTCCGATTCACAAGTTTGGCGACCATGAAAAATTAACAGAAAAAAAAAACAGTACGAAACAAACTCATTTAATTTATGAGTTCGAATGAGAATTTTAATTTATCAAATTGCTTTTGTTTATTGAAAACATCATAATAATAACATTATTTATAAACTGTATGATAATTGTTGTTAATTTATTTGCAAATTTATATAAGTTCTCGTAAAAAAATGAATTACAAACTCTCTTCCCTTATGAGAAAATCGAAAGAAAATTACCAATTACTCATGGTATTAAAAATAGATATAAAAATGATCAAAGCATAAAAATTTTTCGCAATGAGCACACATAAAAAACGGTAATACGTTACAATTTTCGATGCGGCAAATTAAATTACTGGGCGAATTAAAACATATTTTTAGAACGTTATCAACCACTCCGGGATTCGTCTTTAGATAATTGCATTTGAACCACTATATCGGGTCGGAGATGTTTTTCGATGTTCTTCCTACGAGCGAAGTTACAAACCAATCCTAGTTAGTTTTCCGTAAAATCATCATTGCCACTATGTTCTTTTATTAAAAGAAAATCATTTTCATCTCTTAAGTTATCAAAATCGTCATCACTACTTAAATGCTGAAAATTTAAGCTAATTTCTTCCTCTGCTTTATTAAAAATCAAATTTTCTATAACTTTAAAAATATCCTTACTTTTTTTTGAAATTCATCCTCAGCAATGATTGATGGTAATGTTTATTATTATTTATGCATTGAAACACGATAACGCAACACCCGTAAAGTACGAAAAGGAGATACAAGCTAATTTATTAGTGCATTGAATGACTTACTCGATTTTATTGCCAAACTCACTAACGTCTTATCAGAAACGCGCCAACTTTGGATGGCTTTTTCCTAAATTTAAGCTATGATTTTTTGAATTTATAAGTATCTGTGGATTTTTTAAAATTTTTATTCATTTAACCATATTATGTATTTCCAATTCCTGTATTTTTAATCTAATTTCTCTTAAATTTCAGTTTTTAATAAATAATTAGATGTGTCTAAATATAGAATTGTTTTTCTTTTGAAGCCCTATAAAATTAGAATAGATAACTTTTACTAAAATCTGACTGCAAATTCTTAATTAGGGGTTTTAAATCTACAAACTTTTATAAGGCGCATATTCACTTGCGCTTTTCAGTCGAAGTGGTTCTGTTTTTAAGTTTATTATCTGATATATACGTGCCGAAACCATGTACATGATCTTATTATTAAAAATAATTTAAGTATATCATAGCAAACGTCAAGAGAAAACACTAAATATGTGGGATTGGAGATGGTCCCCGAAGAAGATCCTGTCTTAACATTGATTTTCGTTTTCAAGCATTTTGTCTCATTTTTGCGTATTAAGGCCTGTACCTTTTTTGTTTGGTTAATATTTTTAGTTAACTGTAATTCGTAACTTATTATTTAACTCTTTTCATTTCCATCTCCATTTCATGTATGTAAGTAATTACGCAGCAGTTGAGCTAATTTCTACTTTTCTCATCCTTTGATCTATTTGTTGTTCAGTTTAGAATTTACTTTGGTGTTTTCGTTGATTTTATATATACCAATGTAGTCAACAGTAAATCGTATAGCTTTATTAATTATCCACAAATTCGCTATATTAAAACTGATGATATAAAGCTACATTTTAATATAAGACTATAGGAGCTGAATAAGAAATATAACTGCAGACATTACGCAGAAATTCTAATAAAGCTCTAAAGTTTTATATTAATAACCCTTATTTATGCAATCAAACCATTTTTCTGAATATTTAATTACAATCTGTCATTTGAAAACATTATTTGAAACTGACATCGAAGTCAGTCTAATCATTTAAAATTATATAAATTTTTTTAAATTACAAGGTTAACTCTCCATTATGATTATGCGTGCATGAGTGACTAATTTGCCGATTTAATTTCTTTACTTCATTCTAGTCATCTTGTTAAACCTTGCAAATAATGGTTTGATTGATAGCCATTCTCACACGTTCGACACTTGATGGTTTTAAAAGTCTTGCCTCTTGTGTGCAGCTTGCAAAAGATTTCTCGCCCTTTGCGGACCATGTTCCCGAAACTCGTGCTCTGCATCTTAATACGGACGGAAATTGCTCGTAACTAAATTTTTTTCGAGTCATAGAATGGCAAATTGTGCATAAAGACATTATTTAAATGTCCTGGCTTCCTCAAACAAGAGTTTGTTTTTCTTTGCCTTCCACTTCTTATACTTCCTTTGTTTTTATCGCTATCGTTTGGATATCATTTCTTCTGAGACAAATCCCGGATATCAGAAAGCGTCAATAGAATAGAAAAAGTAATATTTTCCCGAACGGAAACAGCAGAAAAGGAACACTCAAGCACGCGCCGTACAGAGTGTCCCAGGCTTTGAAGAGGTTTCGCTGGGACAATTTTCCGCTCTGATTGCTTTTAGCTCCTCCACCGTTGAAGAGAACTACTCGAAAGTTCGGAGAGAGGCAACTGAAACCACTTCCTATAGCAATGTGCCTTCTTTAGAAGATAGACTCTATTTACCTTGCTATCTCTTTGTTCTTTGCAAACACTGCAATCGACATTTTGGGAAAACTATTTTGACTTGCCATAGTCCGTTTGTAGTAAAACTTTTGCAACTAACAAGCATATGGATTGCGAGACATAAATTCCTTTATCAAAACTGCAAGAAATTTTAAGAATCATAAAAACAGAAAAATGGTCATATTGGAGCAAACAAAGAACACTCCGTTTATTAAATCTCTTTAATGGAAAAGTAAGGTGTAAGACTCAAATGAAAACATTCTAGAGAAAAGGATATATAAATTATATTAGCTGAAACACGACTACCTGAAAAAAAAGACAAATCTTGGGTAAAAATTGAGGAAAAAATAAATCTGGCTATTAAATAGAAAGAGATAGCAACATGTTGTATAATACCCAAATATAGTTAGTTCAAAATGTGCAATATCTCCCATTTTTTAAGAAAGAAATAATAATTTAAAGAATCAAGATTCAGACAAATTCATAACAACTGACATCAAATGAGATCTGCAGTTTGTTTCAAAGAGAATTTTGAGTATGTGGGTGAAGGTAGGTATGCTGAAACTGTATAATCCTTTCGAACAAATAAACGTGAAGAAACAAATTATGATGAATAAATTTAAGAAAAATTTAATAGAAATATATTTTTAAATATGAGCACTTCCTAATATTGAAAGTGCGGGTCCATAAAGAGAAAATAAACTTCTGGCTGTCACATTAGCGTCTAAGTTTAGTCTTTTTGCTTTGTATGAGAAGGATTTCATTTTCGAAACTTTAGACATTCCTGACACCCCAAATATGACGTGTAATCAACAGTTTTCAATTCAACAGAACATCGAAATTATAAATATCATACACTTTCCGTTTGCAGTTTCTAAACTGAATGTCTCAGCTGTAAACAGGATAGAAAAACAGTTCTATCAATTTCAAAATTATTTGTCGCATTATTTTATTCAATTTTGGAATAATTCGGCACATTATTTTATTGAATTTCAGAACAAGTTGACAGCTTCCAATTTATTCTGAAATTAATGAAAGTGGTCCTAGATGAAGACTAAATAACCTAAATAAAATGGTGATTAGGCGACTGAATTTATCATCAGCAGATCATCGGTTTCAACTGTTATCTATTTACTGCCAGATGAAGATTCTAAATGATTACCACATAAATATATTTCCGTCTAATTAATTTCCATATACACTATATAGAGTTGAACTCCTTTGTAACAGCCTCAGTAGCAGCAACAACTACTCAATTACAGAATAATTACAGAAACTATTCAATTACAAAAATTTAAAAATTCTGACAACTTCCCTTCACGGAATAGGCGTATATGTACATAATTTTGTAACGGTTTTAACGTCTTTCTGGTATGATGTGTTAACATTTTGCGTGTTCCTTGAATATCGTTATAACGGAGTTTGCCTAAATCAGAGTATAAGGAGACTTTACTCCTTTTACAAGTTTCTTTAAGAACCCTTCGTCTGTATCCACTCAGCTTGGGTAACCACTTCCTTTCTTCAAACATAATAATTCTTATGGTGTTAAAATATATTTGAAGATGAAATCCTTAGGTTGGAAATTCCTTAAGAATAGGCGTCCTCTCTATTCTTTAAAAAATGCAACCGGTCACAAAAGCTAGGGTGTTTCTAAGGGCTGTATCTAGGATTTATTTTCGGATGGGTCAAAAATTTTAACAAAATAACGTTGAACAAAGATATGCCATCTTTATCGTAAAGAGGAAATATGAATACGTCATACAAAAATAAATAATTAAATACCAATTTTGCCTCCAGACGTCATTGCCATCCAAATTTCACTTTTACAATATCTCTATTTTAAAGAAAATGGTTTCTATGTTTTGTTTTATTTTTCAGATTTTTTTATAGTATTCTCAATTTAGTGATCTACGAAACGATATCTTGTAGTCAGAATTAAGAAAATTAGTCAAGGTTTGAGTGTGTTCCTCCCTTTTTTCACAAGTTGACAAGTGAACATCATATATGCACTTTTCAGTCCTATTATAAATTTAGTTACAGAGGTCCAAGTCCCTAAGTTCTCCCCATGGATCCGGGCAAGCTGTTTCATATATTTTTGATAGATCTAAATATTAAGTGATATAAAAATTATACACATTATCCTTATAAGTAAAAATCTGAATGGAAAATATTTTTTAGAAAACCAAATTCAAAATCCATGTAAAATTTTGCAACTTTTTTTAAAAAATATTCATGTGGTTTTAATATCTCTAAAAGGTAAAAATATTGTAAATTTTATCAGCAGTTCAAAACGAGAAAATTTAGGAATAAATATTAAAAGAAAACAATAAATTTATTCGACCTATGAACATTATTTTAAAATATGTCTGGTGTTTAAAATTTTATATATCACATTGTTATTTTTGAAATCAAATGTACATTGACTAATGATTTGGTTAGAGATAAGATTTTAAAGGACGTTTAATCCATAAGAAATCTCCAGCTATCCCACAACTTCACGAAATATCCTTTTAACTCCATAATATATTATTCTGCGATGAGCTACTATCTTTCAGATAAAAATAAATGGAATCATTGAAAAGGGCTAGATAGTTATAATAAGCTCAGCGTAAATCTGTGAGCCAATGTACTGTTCCATCTACATATTAATGGAGTATAGTATTAATTCTATCATAAAAAGTTCATGCCTTATTCATGGCCAGGAAGACGAAACGAGACCAGTATGGTCAGTGAAGTGTGTATGTGATCCTTTGTATTTACCTTTAATTCGTTATCATGATGAAAGTAGGGCAAAAGTGCTCCTATCCGTAGATAGATTGTGGTCGAGGATGGTTCTGCAAAACTGTACAGACCGAGTTTTTGGAACAAAGATTTGAATATGCTGGAAAATGAAATCTTTCAAGTGAAATGAAATGTAATTCCACAAACTCTTAAATTTGCTTAAAAAATGGAAGATGCAAATGCGAATGCAGAGTATGAGTTTTTTTATGAAGATAAAAAATTCAGGAACACAAGCAAGAGTCTCAAACGGCTTCCTTTCAAACAACGACGATACGCAAGAGCGCAAGGCTACTTTATACAAAGGCGACTTATTACAAACTGATTTCATCGAATACTGTATATAGACAAAGCAAATATATTATTACAAATAAAAGAGGGAAATATGCCTGAAAATTAAGATAATTTATGTACTCTCTACTGCTCTGCAGGAATCGAATATTTAAATTACATAATCGTAAATTCAAAATATACGAAGTACAGTCATTATAATTGTGCTCAACTTGCAACTTACTAACACAAAATAATTTAAACGTTATATTTAGAAATACGTTACGTGGTAATATTCAAAACCTGAATCATCTTATAACACGTCCACTTCCGAGCCCTCTTCTTTAATTCGATCACGAGGGACGAAGGTGCAAGAACAAATAAATTTTGAAATTTAACTAAAAATATCAAATTAAAAAAAAACATATAATTTAAGATATCAAAATTTTAAGCTTTAGAATAACGCAGATGGTAAATCACCCGTATTGGAGTAAAAACTGCCTGTGACACCTATTCAAGTGTCATTTACGGTGAATCCTTTAGAACAGTAGACGCGTTTAGTACGAGTCAGGATAAAGACCAAAAATACGAAACTTTTTGCGCAGAAGGCCGCATATCACATCATGGATTCCTTTTAAGATTCTAAGCTTTAGATGTAACAAATTTTTATCATAAATACAAAGAACCACTGTCCTGAATATGAATTTCAGTAAATTCTCTCTAGAACAATAATGTAATTAACGAATATATTCTTTTAATTACGGTAGTTTGAAATTTTTGGCAAATACTTCTTAGGATTACGTACATTCTTGTTACTGCTATACATACCATTTATTGTTACACATAATTTTTACTGTTGCACACACCTGTTACTGGTGCATATACCTGTTGCATATACTTGTTTACCTAATAATAAGTTACTCGTCTTTTTGTGTTTAACGTCGTTTTCTCTCTGTCGTTTGAAAGACGATAAGGGAGAACTCCGCCAGTGGCGCATCCAGACATCTTTCAAGTGGGGGACAATTTGTTTCCGATTCCCATTTTCAGCCAAGTGCCCGATACTGTTTATTTCATTTTCCATGATATAATCCCGGCTCAATGCGAGAAGCAATCGATCCATCGCCCCTGTGGATTAGCTAAGGGAGATTACTGTGATTATACTGTCCAACCCCGCTACAGCGAACTCCATGCATAACGAATGAATTTTTTTATGCCTTCCAATCGTCCGTAATTTAATTGGATTGGATTCACTAAACCCCGGACACAGCTAACTAAAAGTTTGGTCTCTTGAGGGTCGAATGTATTTAGAAATCTATAAAAGCAAAAAAAATATCTTTCTTTCACTATTTTCGAGGTTTATACACAAACCTAATAAAATTAAACGGTATCTTATATTCCATTACCACTGTAGTCGGCTTAGTAGGCTGCTGCCACTGGGAGAGCCTGGTAACAAAACTTTTATAATTACAGTTTTAACAATTGGCTGCATTAGAAATTTCCTTTCTACGTTTTGCGACTACTGAACGTTAATTTATTTTTGATGTTTGACAACAATATAGTATATAAGTATATATTCCGAATTCCAAAAACGACAAGTCTACGATTTGCCATCAACCGGTGCACACATGTTATCACTGTTAAGACATTAACATTTAAGACATGTTAAATACATGTTAAAAAGAATTTTGCAAATACTGTTAAAGAATTTTACCAAATACATTTAAGAATTTTGCAAATACATGTTAAAAATTTTGCAAATACATGTTAAAATTTGCAAATACATGTTAAAAGAATTTGGTAAAGAATTTTGCGAGTATGTCTTCTACATGTTCTCCAGCTTCTTTTAAGATATCTAATGTAATGCCATCATCGCCAGGGGATCTTCCTTTCTTCATACTTTTTATTGCAAATGCTACTTCTTCTTTTAAGATTTTAGGAGCTGTTCCTTCGACTATCTCAGAGTCTTCGTTTAATCCACTGTTTCCTTCATATAGTTTTCTGTAGAATTCTTCAACTCTTCTAAGTATTTCTTCCCTATTTCTTGTTACGGTGCCATCCTCTCCTTTTAATGCAATGATGTGTTTCTTCCCAACAGACAAACTTCCTTTAACAACCCTAAGGCTCTTGCTGTTTTCAATGGCCTTCCTTACTAGCTCACAATTGAATTCTCTTATACCTTCTATCGTGTTTTTGCGCAAAGTTTTGCAAAGTTTAGCATATTCGATCCTGCAACTGGTATTTTGATTGTCTATCTTTATATGTCTTCGCCTTTCCATGAGCTGTTTCATCTTCTCAGATAATTTGCTATTCTGCTTTTTACATGTTACACCACCAATTTCCCCAGCAGTTTCAATTATTGTCTTAACAATGTTTTCATTTGCTTCTGAGATGTCAACTTCTTCAATAAGTCCTTCCAGTGCAGAAAAGCGATTTTTTAATTCCAACTTCTGTCTTTCTAATTTAGCATTTGTGTATTTTACATCTCACCATTCGATGATCACTTCCAGTATTAAATCTGTTTAGTACGCTACGATCTTCAATAGCTGGTTTCTTGTTTGTCAGGATATAGTCAATTTCGTTGGTTCCTCCAATTGGGTGTTTCCGTCTATTTTCTTTTTAGTTTCTTCTTAAAGGATGAATTCATTATGCTTAGATCTTCAGCTTCTGCAAATTGTATGAGTTGATCGCCACGTTCATTCCTTTTCCCATATCCGTATTTACCAACCTATGCTTCTCCCTGTCCCTGTTTCCCAATTCTGGTATTAAAATCCCCATGATGAGTTGATTTGTTGCTTCCCCTTCGTGTGCAACTGTTCGATTTCTTCATAAAATTCCTCATCTTCTTCGTCGCTATGGCCTAACGTTGGTATCGCTGGGTTAGTTGGAAAACGGGCCTTTCTGCTCGATCTGACGTGCTTTCAACTTCAAGAAGGTAGTCTTTAATTCTGTTGTTGATTAAGGAGCCCACACTGCTTGTTTTTCCAGTTTCTGTTTCTCTATAATAAAACAAATGTCTGCTTTTAAGTTCCACCAACTCCTTAGCCTTTCTTCTGATTTCACTGAGTTCTACCATGTCCCATTTGATTTTGTCAAGTGCTTCTTCCATTTTCTGAAGTTTTGCTTCAGAAACAAGGGATCGTCCATTATACGTAGCCAAGGTCAATGACAAACAGCAGCCTGGGCCATTCCAGTGATCCTTAGCACCCCCTGCTTTCATGCCACGCTGACTGCTGCCTTGATAAGAAGCACTCCAGCACCTGGAGACTAGGAGTCATGGTTTTTGACGTATATAAGTATAGTGGAGGGATTAGCAATCATTTCACCACGCTGTCTAGATGGGTTGGTGAATTAGCCCTCCCCTTCCGCCTTTCCATCCGTGCAGCAAATATTAATTTGCCTCTTAGATAGAAAGCCCGGACCGCACCACTTGAAGGAGGAGTAGGGCACTAGGTTACTGGCCCGGCCATTTCCACACATCGTCACATACGTTCAGGGTGTGGGTCTCCTTCCAGTTAGATACCAGCAACCGTTTTGCAGGCCATATATATATATATATATAATCGCTAAGGCATATTTGTATCAAAATAATTGTTAAAACCTACCATGTAAAGGCTACACAATACACCTCAAAATCTACAAGTTGCCAACCCCTAGCTTTAGACACCCTTTTCTATTTGTAATAAAATGATCTAAACAACATTTTAAGCAATATTCTTCGAAATCCTATTATGACATTGTTTACAAGGAAGATGATAATTCCATAGAAGTTTCTCTTGAGTTTCTTTACATAAGTTTCACCTCATCAAGACTTGTTTCAGTGCTTTCCAAAGTTTCATCTCACCTTACCCCTCTATCTTTCTTGAGCGACACATAATATCCTACAGCCGACATCTTTCAGCTTCCAAGATGAAGCCCCGTGATCTAGTAATAACTATGTTTATGGGAGACAGACTATGGTGTTGAGTTATTAGCAGGTACATCAATTACCAATGCGTCGGAGGGTATATCGATTATTAGAAGAATAACGGGAATAGATCGTGTAAATCGGAAATATTTTTCTAAGCCGTTAGTTTAATGTAAAAGGCATTTAACATAAGGGCGTTATGGCCTCGTTTATTTGAGTTCGCTCCATAATCAACACTTTCGTTGGAAATAATAGTTTATCATTTAATTTGCATTTGTTTTTGAAAAATACTTATGTTTTACTCAAGAAGATGTAGGGAAACAATTTAAATTAAATATTTTCTAAAAAGAATTGTATGACTATAGTCATTTATGGATAGTGAATAGTCATCTATGAAATAAAAGTAGTATGGAATAGTCGAATAGTAGAAGAAAAAGAATAGATAGTCCTCTACGGAATATGGATAGTTTTCAAACAACCAATTGAATTTATATGAAACATAATAGCTTCTAAAGCTTATAAAAGAAGCTCAATTTGATATGCTTCCGGAAAAGTTAACAACTGTTAGTTAATTTATATATTTATAAAATTTGAAAGTTATTACTTTTTTTGAAGAAGTATTTAATTAATGTTATTAAAATATTTCTTATTCTAAGTATATTATATAAATGTTGTAGTTAACAATGCTTTAAATTGATCCGCGAAAAAAATAAAAATCGTGTATGTAATAAATCTCACATTGTCTAAGGTGTATCATTATAAGCTATTATAACTAACAACCAAGAAGTTTTAAAAATAAATAATTGTAGCAAATTCCTAAGTAAAAACAAATAAAATTCTTGTAAACTACATAAATGTTTATATAGATGGATATATATATTTTGAGATGATGTTTAGTAGAACTTGAAATATTTCCGTTCAAATATTGTAAAACACGCAAAAGTTTAATTCTTCAGAATTTGCAACTGATTAAAAAAATCAGTTGCACATTTTATATAGACACTTCTGACTTCATAGAAATAAGAATATCTCTAAATGTATTGGGAATTTTGAAAAAAGTTTGGTATGAATTGAATGTCAAAAGTACAGGGAATAAAATAACTCATAAAATATTTTTGCTAAATTTATTTGTTTCAACTTGTATCCTTAATATTGCCACTGCCATTTACATCACGCTCAACCACAGTAGGACGAGGACTGTAATTACTACAGCTTTGATATTGTTGTCGCATTTTTTTTACGAACTCAATGATGAAGAAAAGAACATTAATTTTATGTTCATTAATGGACACATTTGAGAACCTGTAATAAGGGATATTAAAAAGCCTGGACTGATTCGTGCATTTTAATTCAAATAGAAATAATATGCGAGTTTGTGTATAGAAGTAATACTAATCATACCGAGTAGCCATTTCGTTTGAAATAAATAATTTAAACATGGCATCTGCAGATTAAATTTTTAATAGCCCATCATTTCAGTTGCTATTTTGCTGAAGAAAAAAATGTAAACATTTGTCCATTTATTCAGCAATGTGTAAATACTTTCTTTCGTTGTAAAAAACAAGGGTAAAAACTTGATCTATTTCATTATTAATAAAGTAAAATAAGGCAAAAACTCGCTTTGCAACTCGCATGAAAAAAGAAGATGGATCCTCGTTAATTAAAACGTAAAATGAGATCTTGAAGAGAAATAACTGAGAAAAGGAGGGATTCCGAGAATCAAAAACGTCGTCTTCCTTGCTACGTAGCCCCCAGCAGAAAGTGAACATGACCGCTGGCAATGCTCAGGAATAAATTAGCAACCGAACATTACTAACTAAAAAAAATATTTAAGTAACTTCTTTCTCAGTTTTTCCTTCCTCTACTTCTCAGCACATTACATGAGAAAAAAAGAAGAAAATCCGGAAATTTAAGGTTTTACTTAGCGTCGTACTTACAAAACATATCCTAGCGATGGTATGTGAGAGTCGATGTACTATACGAAAAATGTCATTTTAAAATTGGACACGAGCAAAAAGAAATCTCTGAAACATTTGTTTCCCTATATTTCTCAGCAGACGAAAGCTCATTTTTGACCAAACTATTAACATACTGACATGGGGATAGTAGAGGCAAACTTCACCCCATTTTTTAAAGGCATTATTTGGCTTTTAAAATCAGTCTTGTGTGTCATGTTTCTACCCGGGGAAACACAGGCAGAAAATTGAAGTGAAGATAGCAGTTTTTTCCTTCTTTCAAATTTAGAAGTTTCTGAAAGTGTAGATAGTTACTATGAATTGCGTTTTAATCACTTATTTTCTCTCTTGTCAGCGTTTTAATGATAGTGAAGGAAGTAAAATTGATAAAATGGACAGTTTAATGCGATAGAAATTGATGAGTTTAATACTCGAT
The DNA here is from genome assembly GCA_006491805.2 of Dysdera silvatica. Classification (NCBI taxonomy): domain Eukaryota; kingdom Metazoa; phylum Arthropoda; class Arachnida; order Araneae; family Dysderidae; genus Dysdera; species Dysdera silvatica. The sequence goes on from QLNU02015270.1 coordinate 25,229,402, forward strand.
GAAATAGTTCGCGCTTACTTATTCACTAGAGATTTTGTCCAAACTTTTTAAATAAAAATGTAAAAAAAAGCACAAAAAGTCATGTTTAGAGTACTTGTTTAAATAATAGTAAATGAAATATACGCAAAAATGTCTTCTGCTTGCAACTTTCATATTTTTTTTATTGTTTCACTCATTAAAATTTAGTTTAAGGGTAAGACCCAGGGGCTAACTGGGCCTCCGGCTTATCGGCCCTCGGGCCGGTACGCACCTATGGGCAATAGGACTCGCGCCCTTCGAAAATACAAGGTTGGCGCCGTTTGAGGGGCCCCAAGCCACCCCTGATGAGACCAAGTTTGAGGGAATATATTGTTTGAAACTACGATTTTACCTAGCCATTGACAATTAATTAGAAATGATATATCCGTCTCGAAAATGTGGAAAAATATGCAATAAGCTTCGAAAAAATATTCAGTTTTTCGAAATTTGCAGATTGTCAAACGGATGAAACTGTTAAAAAACTTTGACACTGGTTTCTGCATGGAGGGGACTCGAACTCGAGGCCTCTTGGTTAAATGGCAAGTGACATCACCAGATCTGTTCGTTTGTTTGTTTGGATTTTTATGGCGCAAGAGCATCTGGGTTATACTGCGCCAACACCGAATCTCTAAACTGCGTCGATAGTACGATTACTGGCATGGGAATGCGTTTATATTTTTTATTTTGTGCTTAAGAAAGGTATTTTTGTTCTGTTAAGTGAAACGGCACACCGAATAAAATAGAAGAAACCGCGGCTATTCGAACGTACAGGGAAAAACCTCTCTTATTTGCATTAACATTTAGGATAAAAAAAATTGAAGGGGAAAAAAATGCTTAAAAATTTGATTTTGTGTGCCTTTTAAAAATCTTACATATGAATACATACTTAAAAATACATACTTAAAAATGTGCAAAAATATATTGTTGGTGTAGAAACATGTGGTCTATTTTATACAATTTACAGCTTGACAAATGGATAAAATTAAAAGAAAATTGTGGTCATGGCTTCTGCGTAAAAGAGACTTCAACCCTAAAACTATTGGCTCAAATTTGAATGACGTCACTGGATTATTATACTTGATTGGAAGTACGATACCCGCATGTGAATGGACGTTTTTTCTTCTAATTTTTTGATTAAAAAAATAAAAGGATCTATCAAATGAAACGACAGAACAAAGGAGTGGAAAAAAAGATTAAGATTAGGTATTGTGAAAAAAAAAAGGAAAACTAAAAAAATCCTTTCCTTTTAATAAACATCAATAAATATTTAGCTTATTTCAAATATTTTTGTTTAAATATTCTTCGTCAGTCACTTTCAAAAACTGCATAATTTAGTTTCTTATATAGCAACTATTTTCTTAAATAACTCAACCTTTTCATTGATCGAAACTACGTAATAATAGATGGTTTAAATTTAAATTCAGATCTTATTAATTAATACTCAAATTCATTCTTTCAATTTTCTGAAACAAAGATTGAAATGTTTAAAATAATGAATATAAAATTATCCAAATGATGGAAAGTTTCATATTATATTAAAATAAATTTTCATGATTATTATAAAATTGTAACAAAAATAAAAGGCATGTCGAATAACATCTATGCTTCAACGGAATAACTTGCTTGCAAGAAAGGAGCAAAATGTAACATTTAAATAATGTTACATCTAAAGGTAAATTATTATTTAAAATTTCATTATTTGCTTTATGAAAGGATTGTTCATTTATATTTTATTATGTCTGGTATACATTGTTGTATTACACAGTGTCAAGGAGATAATCACTATCCTCTTGATCTAGAATTCTTGGTTCAGTTCAAGTCTCACCCAGAAACCTGAGAACTGTCCATATATCTTCTTAATATATAGGCGGTGCCCAGTAAGGCAGTTTTTTGTAGGTCTGTTGTCGTTATGTCAGTAATGTCCAGTTTTTCTAGGAAGTTCTTTAAATTAGGTGTGATGGCCCCCAGTGCACCTATCACAATCGGGATGACTGTTACTTGTTTTTTCCAGAGTCTATTAATTTCTATTGCAAGGTCACGATATTTGGAGATTTTTTCGAATTCCTTCTCTTTAATTCTGCTGTCATCTGGTATTGCAATGTCGATGATAAATACCTGTTTTTCCTTCACTAATGTTAGGTCTGGTGTATTGTGTTTTAAATGCCTGTCTGTTTAAAGCCGAAAGTCCCACAGGATTTTTATTTAGTCGTTTTCTGTCACTTTTTTGCTTCATGTTCCCAGTAGTTATAGATTACTGGGATTTCATAATTTCTGCAGATATTCCAGTAAATCAGGGTAGCCACTCTGTCATGTCTTCTTTTTTTTTTTTGTAGTCTGATTGAGCTATTTTACTACAGCCACTGATTAAGTGGTCGACTGTCTCATCTTTTACTTTACACAGCCTGCATTTACTGCTCGTTTTGCCTTTGGATTTTTGATGTCATCACGTTTGTTTGCAGTGCTTGCTCTTGTGCAGTAAAGATCATGACTTCGGTTTCTTTTTTTAAAGTTCACAATTGGAACTATCTCCAGTTATGCTGACGATCGACTTTTTTCCTCAATTTCTTTCAAATATTGTCCATGGAGGGGGGTTTGTTTTGCCAATTTGTGCGACGTTTTTGAAGTTCATTTAGTTTGAAGGACTTCTTTGAGTCTGAAACCTTTATTAGCTTTCTTGAAGCCACTTCCATTAGGAGCTCCTCTTTGCTTTTATTTAAATATTCATTGAAGTCTCTTTTTTCCTCTTCAACAGTTTGTTCAATTTCTAAGAGGCCTTTTCCTCCTCCTTCTCTCCTCGGTAAGTACAGTCTATCTATGTCACTCCGTGGACGAAGATCATGGTTTATGGTCATTTGTTTGTGTGTTTTTCGGTCTAAGTTATCCAAGTCGATTGATGTCCAATCAATAATCCCTTCCGTGCATCTTATCATTGGTGTGGCCCAGCTGTTTATGGCTCTAATGGTGTTTCCGCCATTCAATTTTGATTTCAAAATTTTTCGTATGCCTTTCATGTACTCTGAGCATATGATGGTTTTCATATTACTGTGGAGGATTTCGTCTAGTTCGAACATACCCAAGTACTTGTAATGCTCTTCGTTGGAAAGTTGTTTGATCACTTGCTCGTTGCCAAGGATTATATCCTTATTGTTATTATTATTATTATAATTTATGGCGCAATGACAACTAAGGATACGTTGAGCCGTTTTATAAAAAGTACACAATTAGGCTACAGTGAACTATTTACCAAGTTCTTACCAACTGTGTTCAATCAGCACGCGTCTGTCTTGGAGGTTTTTATATAGAGTGACAGAGCCGACGAGAGGGTGGGCAGCAGGTGCTGGAGGCCGGTGGCCCGGATCAAGTCTGGGGGGCCCTGCCCAGGGAAGGGATCATGGGGGAGGGGGCAGTTGAAGTGAGCCTGGAGGACCGCGTTGATTTTCTGCGCCCCTGTACAGTGATATTTTATTGGATAATAGAAAATTATAAAAAGCTTAAAAAATACCTGATAACATACATCTATTGAGTTATTTTTAAGGTACGACATAATGGCTATGTTTAGCAATAAGCTATACAAATACATTTACTTTCAATTTACTTGCCTGAAGAATGTTCAGTTTTAGCATTTCTAGGGTCGGAGCCGCCAAGTATGTAAGTGGAGCCTTTGTGCACACTTGGATTTCAACACGCACATAAAATATAATTTGCAAATTGAAACGAAATTAATTTTAAGAAATTTTGATTTCTTTAATACAGAAATGCAATACATACCTCGCTCCCTAAATTCGATCCTGTATACCACTAATGTAGTCGTAATATATCAAGAAGACGCGGCTAATTCATTGTTAACTTTTCATTTTTACCGCCTTACTCTTTATGTTAAGTTGTGCAATTTTTTCAGCAAATTTTACTTCATGAATTGTATAAAAATTTGTTATCGTTCATCGTCTTAATGGATTTAATTATTTATGTATTTAATAACTGATCTGAATGCATTGTATAAAAATCTACTATTTATCGTCCTGAAATGGCGCCCCTTCCGGTTAGGTAGCTTTGTGCAGGGCACAACTTGCACGCCCGCACGCAACGGCCCTGCCTTGGACATTTTTATTTACCAGTGGGGCTGACGTCACTATTTGATGATGAATATTAAGTTACTAATCGCTATTTCTAGAAATTCTGTGACAGCGTCCATTTTACGGCTTGGCCTTCCCACTTCAGTGAACCAGTCACTGCTGAGTCACTTCCCACTGCAGTGACTCAGTAACTGCTGAGTCACTTCCCCTGCAGTGACTTAGCACTAACGCGTATACTTAGCGTCTCGTTGATTCGGGTTCGACTACAAACAGTGCGAAGAAAACTCTTACCTACAATCTACACACTGTAGACCGGAGTTTGCTTTAACCCGGGCCTTAAGATGTCCGGATTTTTTGGAAAAATGTGAGTCCGAGCCCCGCAGTGATGAAATGATAGGGCATTCTTCTATCACGCCATTATGCCGGGTTTGCCTCCCAATGGTATCATTGAACCCGCACAGTATTTTTACCATCCGTAGTCGTTTGGCTCACTTGGAAGATGAACTTGTTATTACCCGCCAAAGTTTAGGTCTCCATGCTGCCTGACATTTGATGCCTTTGAGCCCTAAAAGAAAGCAAACACTCTGATTTTTTTACAAAAAAATTATATTTTTACAAAAAAATATGTATTTTTACAAAAAAATATATATTTTTACAAGGAACGCTGGCTACAATCGATCTCCAAATATTCATATCCGTAGTTACTCTTGTAGCATTAATGAGCAGCACTTCGAATAGACATTCTGGCATTGTAGAGCAATGAGAACAGGCATCTATACTCAATTTAGTATATAAGCTCATTATCTGCTATAAAATATGGCTAATGTTTGATGTTAACTTTTGTACGATGATGACTCGTAAAGAAAAGAATGATTTTCGGTGCCTGGTTTGTGGGAACCCACTTGCTCCCCTGATTGCCGGTCACGTGCTCTACCTATTCATCTACAGGCGTCAATCATTTCATCCTTTACGAGCATACATAAGGTTTTCTATGGACAAGTTCGCTATTGGTGTGGTAGTGCTATGACTACTCTTTTAAAGTGACAAGTCAAAAGTAAGATGTTAAATTATTTTTAAAGCAAAAAATTATTTTAAGGGGCTGGGTGGGACGAACCCACGACCTCCTGATTGCCGGTCAGGTACTCTGCCTACTGAGCTACAGACGTCAATTAATAATAATATTTGATAATATCTAATTTTTACCAAAACACATATTCAGCTATTAGCATCAGCAGTCAAAACGTTTTCAGAAATGGTTAAAGGGAAAAATAATTTACCTCGCTCAGCAAATTGAATTCGAAATTGTTTCATAAATCGAATTAACTTTAATAAGGAAAGAAATTGAATATAAGAATACGATCGATGAGTTTAACAGCAATGTATCAAACATTTATTAATTTTTAGTCTTATTTTATTCTGATGCACCTAATAAATACATAGTTTGCTCGCATGTTACTTCCCGAGATATCTTGAATATTGTAACTAATCTTCATAATGAATGAGTTTATATTATATAATTTAAAATATTATTTAAGTATTAAATTTAAAACGTTTTGCTCACATACATGAAGATATATCCGAAGACGATGGGTAAATCGTGTCCTTTATAAGAATTCTTTAAGATTATTTATTTATTTTGCAATTGATCGTAAATAATGTATTCGAAAAATAATAAATAAATGTTTTCGAAATAATGTATTCACTACAAATTCAATAAAACTATATAACATTAAAATCATAAATTAAATTTAAACTTTACAAATAGTACTTAAAAACAGAGTTTCAGTTTACATTTAGTTTAATCTGAATATTGTAGATATCTGTGCTTTACGTTGCATCGGGAAATGCTGCTTCGATAAACGTGAAAATTTTTCAACATGTCACTTTCACATTTGACCATAGCATCACTCCTTGATTTCATCTAGCTGCTCCGATCAATTCATTGATAATAATTGAAATGAAAAGGATGGGTGAGAGGCAACTAAATGCAGCGATGATGTTGCCAATACGAGAAACCTATCCAATAAACTGCTTTTATCCGGTGTGGTTCTTCCTCTTCTACTATCGACACCGTAAAAATAATTTTTTTTCCGTCAGTTTGGTTGACAACCACTCTCCTACTCTATCCGTTCCGATGACGTTTCCGAGATCGATCTCCCCTGTCTCTTTTTTCTGGCTTGTCCTGTTCGAATTCCTTCCTTTTTTCGTATTTCTGGAACTCCTATCTCTCGTTTTTTACTTCGCCTTTTCTAAGCACGCTCGTTTTTCATTTCATTCGGAACTTCCATCGCATCTCAAATTTCATCTGATTGGTATAAAAAAAAAATCTGTTAATTTATATTTTTTTTGATCAGCAAGTGTGGATAAAATGGTTGCTAACAAAAATATTACAATTTCCCTATTACTGCTTTCTTACCCTATTGGATATCCCCATATACCTGAGTTCTGAATAGAACAATTCCCTTATATATTTATATATATAGAAGCTTCCCTTAAAACATTTTATTTCGCAACTATATACCAACATGGTGCGTCCTTTCTAATTAATAGTTTTATATTTTGTGGTTAATGTTTTATGTAATAAATTTTACTAGTTTGTCCTTATTCCATGGATTGGGAACCTTTATTTTGTTTTCTACAATATATGCATGAATGAAACGAGTGAACATCGTAACTGTTCAATAATTCTTTTTAGTAACTTTTATTTTCATTATATTCTAACAAAAGCACATTTATATTAATTAGTGAATTTATTGTCGCTATTATATTGAAAAACGGTGAAGAAACAATTTTTTTTATTATAAAACATGTTTTAACCGAATACTACTATAAAAAGCACTTACTTTTATTCTTGTCACAAGAAGGTAGAAGTTTCCTTTCAAAGCCAGTTCACATTTCTCATAAATGTCCAATACTTATTTCACAATTCTCACTGTCGTTATCGCCGATATTTCATAATAAGTTTCCAGACAACACAATTTAAATATATTTTTTCACTTACAATAAATGTAATATCCATATCATCATCATCAACAAACATTATCAATCCACTGTAGGGTGGACGTTTTCGTCATCACATATACATGTAATATAGTGAAAGAAACACGCAGATTCGGGCCTTAGCTCATCATACTTGTGTTGACGATTTGAACCTACTGTTTAACGAAAAGTCATAACTTCCATCCACACAGCTGAAATGCTGTAGTTATAGCGAAACTCGTTGTGTCACCCTCCCAAGGAGTGACGCGTCTCCTAGCTGCTTCATATACAGCGCCCATGAGAGTAACTGTATTCGCAACGGAATTGGAATATTTATGAAATAGTTTATAATTGAATTAAAAACAGAAAAAATATATTTGCAATTGAAATTGTCGACTGCTAGCGTAGCTTTCCAAGCCTTTGAAATTTTACATATTTATGAATAATTACAAAGAAATTTTCAATCTCATTTTCTGGTCAAATAAGCAATGTGTTCAATAAAACGTACTTTGAATCGTTACAATAATGGGAATAAAATTTCGGAATTATGATTTTAATTGATTCAGTTCTGGAAGAATTTTTATTCCATTCTTTTACACCCTATTCCCTTGTTCTTGAATAGTTATGATTATTTCACAATCCCATTAAAATAATTCCAATTTAAAACTACAAATTTAAGTCTAATATTTCACATATTTACGTACAACACGGCAACATTTTTACATATTTAATTGGAATTTATCTTTCATTCTAAAAACTCTGCATACAATTTGGTAAGTTCTTTGCTGCTGATTATTCCTTTTCTTTTTTGAGACCCGCTTTACTCTTATATTTATAAAACAAATTCAGAATCCTGTGAATTTTAGTTTCAAATGAAATAGGTTTAGGTAGATGCAATATTAATAAAACGCATTTCTCACGAATTTCATATATTAAAATATTTAAAGTAAAGTTTGGCGATATGATTTTGCTTTATAAACTTTAATAATAAAATTACTCAAATTGATATAAAGACGCATGTAATAGTTATATGACTATATCCATACTATTCATTACTTCGTCAATTATTTGATTTCTAGAGAAAAATTTACTATCAAATGATTACTCATTTGTGAAAAACTAAATGTTGCTTTCTTATAGTAAACATCATAAACAAAAACTTAAGAATATAGTGCCGAACACTCTGTATTTCTTCCGTGTTCATATATTAGTTATGCTTCAAACAAAGATGGATTTAGAACATTTGGCACCCGGTGCGAGCCCCAAATATGGTGCCCTCGTTAAATATTAATTATTTTCAAAATAATTGCTTTGTTGGCGAAGCTTTTTTTTCTCAGGATGTCCTCAATAGGTTACTGAATATTATTACAAGAAGGAAAACCACGATAACGCTTAACATTTTCTTAAAACAAATAACATGAAACTAAACCACAAACACTTTTCCTCATGAGCCAAAAAGTGAAATTTTTTTAATATTAAAATTAATGCCTTACATAAATTTTAATAATCTGGGATGTTCTCCGCATAGTCAGATAAGTTCATTCATTTTGAGGTAGTTCCTGCTTTCCTAATTTCCGATTTGTAGAGTTATACGTATCACACGAATATTCCATGTACGATATTAACTTTGTATTATCCTGAATTTATGCTTGTCGGTTACAGAAAACGTGCGAAAGTGAACATAATTGTATATGGCATTTAGAGAACTTCATAAACGTCGACTTGATTCATTAAAACTTATTTGAGAATAGGCGCTTAGTCGATCAAATTAGATTTGGCCTTGTCTGTACATTGGCGTCGTCAGGCCATATTGCCACCTCCTTGGTTTGGTGCCGAATGCTATGGCACCGATCGCACTGACCTTAATCCGATACATAAAAGTTTAAATCGATATTATAAGGCTTAAATCGATGTATTAGTTGTAGAGCAACAGGTTTTTTTTTCAGAACTATAAACTCTTTTTCTTGTGCTTCTCCGATGGATTGAACATGCCTATATATACATGCCTATATATAATATACATGAACATGCCTATATATAATATACGTAAAGAAATAAAGTTAATTCTTTCGTATATATGGTTATAATAACGTGACTTCAATTTTCGGTAGGAGACAGTCTCATAAGAAGTAGTGGTCGTAAAACATCAGAATCTTCCAACAATTTCTCATTGATACAAGCCCCAGTTTTTCCATGAGTTTATCTATGGAGAACAACAGAGTTTTTCTCATCCTTTTGAATACTCTACATTATAATTTTACTTGCAATATTAGATACGAAAATAATATTTATAACAAATCATATACTTGAAAGAAACACTTCATCAACAAATGTTATTGGTATAGTAATTTTAATTACCATCCACACACTCACAGAATGGCCTTAACTAATGTATCAATAAATATAATTTTATATTTATTTATATTATTTTGTATTTACTTATATCTAATAAATTTAACAAACGTTAAAAAGCAAATCAAATGCTAATAAGAACGTAATTAATTCAAATAAAATTTCCCAAAATATCAACAGAATAAAAATTTGAAAATTTCCAAATCTGAATTTTCTTCGCGCCATTTATAATTTATAGTCTGAAGTATAATTTTACTATTAACAAATGTGTATTACATTAATGCAAAAAAAATTCTTAAGGGTAAATAGATTAGGAAACAATATAATTCAGGGTAAAATAAAACATCGCTTAATCTTCCCCTAGGGCAACGTAACTCGTAATATCTCTGTACATACAAAACATAGCATCGAAATATAATTGCATGTATTATTTTGCATTGAAATAATAAAGAAGAGTTGTATATTTAGCAAGGCGAGAAAAAAGAGAAAAAATGTACTGCACAACATTTAGCAATTCCATTTGACGATCAAATATTTTTATAAATTTTTCTAGATATTAATTTTATTTCATTGTATTGATTTTAAACATTATATTAACATTGATATTTTCATTAGCCTGCTTTTTTCAATTGTATACGATTTTTAAAAATTCTCAGATTGTTTCTACAAGTTTGAAAAATACATATGAATGGCTTTATTTGGCATTTTATTTATTAAATCTAAATAAACAGAATTAGTACATAACTGTGTGTGATAAAGACATGTATTTTTTCTGAAGCATAATCTTAATCTGTAGTTGATTTTAGCAAGGTTGGAAAACATCAGTTCCATCATCAGAATTCGCATGGGAGGATGCTGCGTACATTTATACATTAAGATACATTTCTAATTGTAATTTATTTCAAATTATTTTGCACTCAGCCCACCAGGCCAATATAAATTCACTCCATATGTGTTTCATATTGAAACAAACGGATCATCGGGTCAGCGAAGAACAGGAATTAACCAAATACGATTCTTCTGAATGTATAAATGGCAAGCCTCGAAGCACTTTAATGTCAGGAATGGCAACACTCCAATGCTTACATTTAAGTTTATTTTGCCTCGGTCCCGAGTAAACGCAAGTGCGGTTTCAAACGTATGTATAATCACATTCAATATCTATTAAAATTATGATCTATCATTACAAAAAATGATTTGTTTTTCTACGTATCATGCTTTTTAGATTTTTGTTCTCAACACTTCTCATACTCACAATTCTCTCAGCAACATTGCTGTTTACTGAAGCATCGGCCTGAAGATAATACAAATGTGTGGATGGAGAAACGGAAATTTGCATGCCCATCTATTGCCAACACCAGTTCGGCTAATATTCGCGAAACAGTCTATTATCCCGTTTTTGTTTTTGCACTTATCGTAATACTGGAAAATAGATCCAAGTTCAATAATTCTTAGCGTTAGCCAGGAACACTATTATCCAACAAATTAGAACGTTTGCTTCATCTAATATCAGTGATTAAAATAAGTAAATAGTATATTCAAACATGATACATACGTTCCCTGGTACATTTGGCAAAATTTGATAATCTACGGTCGTTTCAAAAAGAAACAAGCAATAATTAAGTTACATTTTAGGATGGTTGAACATTAAAGTGTTTGTTTTGTTCTTGGTAGGTTTGACAAGAATAAAGTTAGAAAGCCTTATCTGGTTGTAAGAATTCGTTTTAGCAGTTTGGAACAGAATGGCTTGAATGAGATGTCAAGTTAAATCTTAGTGACTACAGGTGTTTTGTACCTTTTCTTATCATCATTTATTTGGAAAATTATCGGGGATATTTTGAAATTTTCTTCGTTATTAGTTTGACATATTCTGATCTTTTTCAATAAAATAAAGGATATTATTTTAAAAAAATGTGACAAACGTACAGATAAGAATATAGGGAATATATCATTCTTTTGTTTAAAATTTGTTAAAAAAATGTGCTTAGATATAACATTGATCCATTAATACTCGATCTACATTAGTTGTGTGAAATCACTAGTTTTTTTATTAGTAAATTGCCAACAATCCACTTATTAGCAAAGAGTAGACATCTGCGGTTAAGTGGCGGAGCATAAAATTGTAATCACAAAATGTTGGTGTGGACATAACTTAAAAATATCATTTTAAGTAATAAAATTATAGTATATAAGAAAGTGGAATTAGTATACACACAAAATATAATTTCATGATTTTAAAAAATTTACATAAAAGTGTTTAAATTTCGAACTACGATTGGAAATAAAAAGTTAATTAAATTTCATATTTCAATAACCTTAACATTTTCTTTTGCTCTTTTATCCATCGCTATCGTCTTTGAATTTTTCAGTTCTGTTTAATTTTCTTATAAAACGATAGGAAATTGAAAACTAAGCTATGCGTTGTAACGGATAATCATATTTTTTAAATGCATTTAGTTTTGTAAAATGTTTAAGCAATTAATGTTGAAGCAGAAAATCATGAATTGCAATAAAAATACAGGAGAATTTGAAATCATAAACTGATATGGCTAGCTTCCAAATTTAAACTTTTCTTTTCTCGTGAATTTATTTCGGAAATAAAAAATTGTAATTTGCAAAAATTAATTAGTTTAGTTTAAAACAATAACGCACACTGTCGCTTATTAATTCCCGATTTATATTCAAATGAATTTAAAATTTGTTATTGAATTCTTTTAAACGAAATTGCTTCAAACTTAATTAACTTCTAAATTTTTAATTCAATTTCATGCCACGATCCAAACGTAATTGCATGTTACGAAAATTTAAATGCATCATGCAATTAATTTTCGTGAAACAGCTCTGAAAACACAAGGGATATTAATGTAAACAGTGAATGGTCTAAAACAAGGGCACCAGGAAAGCAGTAATATATGTACGAAGACACATATCTGATGACAGAAAAAAGAAGAAGAAAAACCTAAACTAAAACCTAAACTTTAGCATGCAGAAAGAATGGGAGAAGTGAAAATATAATACAGATTCATTTAATATCTCAATTTGAAACCATTCAAAATTTAAAGATAGAACCTTTAAGAGAAACACAAATTACGATCTTTCAGAAATCTGAGTTAATATTATGTTTTCCTAAACTTCAAGTTAAAATCTAAGACTGGTAAAAGAAATTAAAGACGGAAGAAGAAAGACACGACCACGGACGCCTCCTGTTTAAACTCGTAGTGCAGTTGGTTTCTCTTACAAGAACCACGTTCTTTTTGATACTTATATGCAGTTGATTCTTAAATCCGAAATTTTTTCAAATAGTGTTCTATAGTGAACACAAATTACTGTATTATGCATAATTCTTACTATGCATAATTTTATAGGTTTTAAATTATATGTATGCAAGTTAAGTACTCTATTAGTACTCTTTCAAATCTATTTTTATAGCAGTAAAAATGGTTTTTGTTTTACAAACCAGATCTTACAATTTTAAAAGACTATAGTCAGGGTGTATTTCACAAAACAATACCAAATTTGACCAGGATATTGCATAACAACAGATGTTTGAACACTGGAGTAAGGTTTAAACCTTACACCTGTGTTGATATAACTGTTTTTATAGTTTGTATTCATTTGAATAAAAATAAAAGTTACAATCAAGGCTAGTTTTTATATGTATAATAATTAATAACTTATTGTCGTGCATGCCGTAGCTTGGTATTTGGGAATAGTAAAATGCTCATCCAATGTCGTTTGAACAAATTAGTCTGCAATGAGCTTGTGAAAGTTTCTTTCTAAATCATGAAATCGTTCATAAACATTCCCGGATTCAAGTGTTTTTTCTGATCATATTCATGGCTTCCCATGGTTGTTTTGCTTTAGTGGAACTTTCTTTGTCTTACACGTTGTCTTTTTTTTTCAAGTTTTTCGAATTTTGCTTTTGAAGCAAACTAAAAAGTTGTCTCTTTTTCCCCCATGACGGGAATGCGCCACTATCAAAACGTTAAACGGCTAATTGAAGCTCTGAGATTCTAATCGTAGCCCATAGACAATGGCGTCTTAATTTAGGAGGCATTTTGTTAACAAAAGACTTGTTTTAAACTGATTTCACGTTCCAACCCCTTTTAAGAAATTCCCTCTTATTCATAAAAGCCCTCATTGTCCTATAGTAATCACCAACCCAGTCATATGTTCTAAAAGGAATGACAAAACTGGTTTTAAAAATAACCTTATACAAAGCTAGTTTTCTTTCCCCGCTTCACTACAAAATCAACAAATTTCGGGTAGAAAGACTGATTCTTAAAAGTGGGAATCATGATTCTTTAAAATGATGATTTTAGCATGTTAAATCCGAGTTTGTTTGCTTCGGTAGTTTTGATTCTTATACACGGCTGATTTTTATAACCAGTGATTCTTAAAAACGGCGGACACCTCAATAGCATTCCGTTACTTTTGTTAAAAAACGTCAGCTTTGAAACATTTATTAATCATATAATGGGATATAGAGAAGTTCTTATTTTTATAAGTTTTAAGAGAAGCTGTACATAAGAAACCTTTAAATTAATTCATAAATTAAGTTTCCATGACATAAGGATGAGTTTCCTTTCTCCCTAAAGCTAAATTTCAACTTCTCTAAAAAAGTAGGGAATTTTTTTCGGAAAAATATAATGTCATAATTTTATATACTAACGTTATAATTTTAAAGTTGGTTGCGTATATTAACGAATTTAAATTCTCTTTATTAGGCGTACATAGTTCTATCACTAAAATTATTTTTTATTCAGTCAAAATACACCAAAAAATAACTATACAAATAAATATTTATAAACAGTATAACAGGTAAATAGAATGAACCTTTTCGCTCTCCATTAATTCTAAAGATAACAATAGTTTAAATATTTTCATTATTTGGAAATTGATTTTTATGCTCTATTTATACGATATATTAAATTTGGATATGCACAAGTTAAAACAGTGCAATATTTTTATGAAATTCATTATTTACTTTTCTGTGTGTCACTGTTTAAATTAAAAATATATTCATAAAATCGATTATTCAATAATTTTAACGATCTCGATTCAAACAAATGCTAAAGAAAGCATTTCTCAGAGGAAAGAACGAAATCTGCTTTCCACATACTTGGCAATGCACCTGAATTATTTCGTAAAGTATTCTAGCACTGGCGTAAGCAGAGGTGGGGTAGTAGAAACCTCATCCCCCCTTGACATGAAATTTTGTGTATATACATATGAATATATGGAGTTATGGCCTGCAAAAGGGTTGCTGGTATCTAACTGGAAGGAGACCCACACGCTGAACGTATGTGACGATGTGTGGAACCGGCCAGGCCAGTAACCTAGTGTCCTACCCCGCCTTCAAGTGGTGCAGGCTGAGCTTTCTATTTATGTGGCAAATTAATATTTGCTGCACGGATAGAAAGGCGGAAGGGGAGGGCTAATTCACCAACCCGTCTAGCCAGCGTGGTGAAATGATGGCTAATTCCTCCAATATGCTAATACACCAAAAACCATGGCCCCTAGTCTCCAGGTGCTGGAGTGCTCCTGATCAAGGCAGCGGTCAGCGTGGCATGAAAGCAGGGGGTGCTAAGAATCACTGGAATGGCCCAGGCTGCCGTTTGTTATTGACCTTGGCAACGTATAATGGACGATCCCTTGCTTCTGAAGCAAAACTTCAGGAATTGGAAGAAGAACTTGACAAGATCAAATGGGACATTGTAGGACTCAGTGAAGTTAGAAGAAAAGGTGAAGAGTTGGTGGAACTTAAAAGTGGACATTTGTTTTATTATAGAGGAACGGAAACTGGAAGAACAAGTGGTGTTGGCTTCTTAATCAACAAAAGAATTAAAGACTACCTTCTTGAAGTCGAAAGCACGTCAGATCGAGCAGCGAGGCTCGTTGTTCAACTAACCCAGCGATACCAACTTCAGATAGTACAGGCATATGCACCAACATCAAGCCATACCGACGAGGAGGTTGAGGAATTCTATGAAGAAATCAAACAGCTACATACCAAGGGGAAACAACACATCAAGCTCATCATGGGAGATTTTAATGCAAGAATTGGACAACAGGAACAAGGAGAGACATCGGTTGGTAAATACGGATACGGGGAAAGGAATGAACGTGGCGATCAACTCATAGAATTTGCCGAAGCTGAAAATCTTAGCATCATGAATTCATTTTTTAAGAAGAAACTACAAAGAAAATGGACATGGAAACACCCCAATGGAGGAACCAGCGAAATTGACTATATACTGGCAAACAAGAAATCAATTATTGAAGATTTGAATGAAGAAGTTGACATCTCAGAAGCAAACGAAAACATTGTTAAGACAATAATTGAAACTGCTGGGGAAATTGGTGGTGTAATATGTAAAAAGCAGAATAGCAAATTATCTGAGAAGACGAAACAACTCATGAAAAGGCGAAGACTTATGAAGGTGGACAATCAAAATACCAGTCGCAAGATCGAGTATGTAGAACTTTGCAAAACTTTGCGCAAAAACATGAAAGAAGATATAAGAAAATTCAATTGTGAGTTAGTAAGGAAGGCCATTGAAAGCAACAAGAGCCTTAGGGTTGTTAAAGGGAGTTTGTCTATTGGGAAGAAACACATCATTGCATTAAAAGGAGAGGATGGCACTGTAACAAGAAATAGGGAAGAAATACTTAGAAGAGTTGAAGAATTCTACAGAAAGCTGTATGAGGGAAACAGTGGATTAAACGAAGACTCTGAGATAGTCGAAGGAACAGCTCCTAAAATCTTAAAAGAAGAAGTAGCATTTGCAATAAAAAGTATGAAGAAAGGAAGATCCCCTGGCGATGATGGCATTACATTAGATATCTTAAAAGAAGCTGGAGAACATGTAGAAGACATACTTGCAAAATTCTTTACCAAATGCCTCAACAGTGGTAACATACCAAACCAATGGGATTCTGCAACAGTAATTCTTTTGCATAAAAAAGGTGATAAAGAGGATTTAAAAAATTACCGACCAATTAGCTTGTTACCTGCTATTTATAAAATCTTCACAAAAGTGCTAACACATCGCCTGCAGAAAAAATTAGATGCAGCTCAACCAAGAGAACAAGCTGGATTTCGAAGTGGATTCAGTACAGTGGACCATATTCAAGTATTAAGAGAATTAATTGAAAGAACACATGAATATGAACTTCCATTGTGTGTGGCATTTATTGACTATGAGAAGGCCTTTGACTCTATTAAAACATCAGCAGTCATCAACTCTTTAAGATCAGCAGACATCGAGGATGTGTACATTGACATGGTGAAATGTGTGTATAAAAATGCAAGTGCAAAATTTCGGTTACATAAAGATACCAAAACTATTAAAATTGGTAAAGGTGTGAGGCAGGGAGATACCATTTCTCCAAAACTTTTTACTTCAGCTTTACAGATGATTTTTCAGCAGATAAATTGGAATAACAGGGGAATAAAAATAAATGGTGAATATTTAAATCATTTGCGGTTTGCTGATGACATTGTTATTTTTTCAACGAACCCATCAGAA
>QLNU02015270.1:25251106-25261887 GCA_006491805.2 Dysdera silvatica
GAAAACCAAAATATTAAGCTCTTCTTTTAAAAGATTAATTTCATAAAAGTGCCTTAAATTTTTTCCATTATTCCATTTACGTATTTATTTAAAAAAATATGTTTGCCTTTTCTTATTTAATTAGGTTTTTAAGATATTTTCTTTCTTTAAGCAAACGAAAACAGGGAATATTTTCTTCAATTATTTAATCACTTCTGGAATATTGTTTGGAATGCCTTGATTATTTTAAGCTGTTTTTCCCGTCGTTCATTAAAAATGTAGGGGAAGGAATATGCTTCCAAAAATTAGCATTTTGATGAAAATAAATTTATTTACCAGTTTGCATTCAGCGCTTGAAACTTAAAAGCAAATTTACGAGTTTCTTTTGAAAACATTAATTGATGAAGAAATTGATTTGCTACCGCCCACAGCATCCATTTAGAAGTGCTATTGTTTTCTTTAAATGTCTCTTTTCCGGAATTGTATTCTTATGGACTGTATTTATATCAAATTCGATTATTTTTCTGAGTTCGTTCGTTAAATATTAATGAACAGAAA
Source organism: Dysdera silvatica (assembly GCA_006491805.2). Classification (NCBI taxonomy): domain Eukaryota; kingdom Metazoa; phylum Arthropoda; class Arachnida; order Araneae; family Dysderidae; genus Dysdera; species Dysdera silvatica. Next base: position 25,251,644 of record QLNU02015270.1, read on the forward strand.
ACCGCCAGGGAAAGAAAAAATAGGCATATGTAATAGGGAAAAAACATTTGAGACTCACTGATGAATTTGAGGTTTGCGGCACAAAATGGAAACTGATCTCATGTTTAGCAACAATTGAGTTATCACTTTATGCTTTAATTTCAGTTTCGAATCGTAAGCGGTTTGTTTGTCGGTGGTTCTACGACGCAAGAGAGGACAGGAAAATTATGTGCTTCACTTTACCTGCAGTTTTCCGAGGAATAAGAATAGGATATTGAAATCATGTACCCTAACACCTGTAGTTTTCCGAGGAATACGAATAGGATAGTAAAGTAATGTTACCTCAGCACTTGTAGTTTTCTGAGGAATCCAGATAAGATAATAAAATCATGCTTTCCCGGCACCTGTTGTTTTCTGAGGAAACCGAATAGAATAGTAAAACCATGCTACAACAGCACTTGTAGTTTTCCGAGGAATCCGAATAGGACAGTAAAGTCATGCTGTCTCACACCTGTAAGTTTCATGGGAATCCGATTAGGATGTTAAAATCATTCTAACCCGCACCTGTAGTTTTCCAAGGAATCCGAATAGGATGTTAATATCATTCTAACCCGCACCTGTAGTTTTCCGAGGAATCCGAATAGGATCGTAAAGTCATGTTGCCCCGACACTTGTAGTTTTCTGAGGGATCTAACTAGGATAATAAAGTCATGCTGCCCCGACACCTTTTGTTTTCTGAGGAATCCAAATAGGATAGTAAAATCATGCTTCCCCAGTACCTGTAGTTTTCCAAGAAATCAGAATGGGAGACTAAGGTCATGCTGCCTCTGACCTATAGTTTTCCGAAGAATCCGAATAGAATAGCAAAGTTATGTTGCCCGGCACCTATAGTTTTCCGAGGAATGCGAATTGGATAATAAAGTCATACAACCTTATAACCTGTAGTTTTCCGAGAAATCCCAATAAGTTGCCATCCTATCCCAGAACCTGGTTTTTCGAGTAATCCGAATAGGATAGTAAATTCATGCTGCCCTGGTATTTGTAGTTTTCCGAGGAATCAGAATCTCTGCTACAAAGGAAATTAAATCCAGGCTACGGTGGGAAGAACAAATGCGCATGCTGTAAAATAACATTGGCAGTCAAACCTGTGTTCGTTTATGGATCTATTGGACACTATAAACGAATAAGTTACCATTAGGCCACGATAATATAGTGGACCTACATTTTCCCGAAGAATCAGAACCACTTAGTATCTAGAGGAAACAAACCCCAGACTGCAAAGAGCAGGTAGTCGATAAGCATTATCTTCTCTTCTTTTTTTTTTAGAGGTGCAACTAGTTACTACTATGTCACCGCCGGACAAATCTCAAGTGGTAAAATTGATCATAGTTCCAACGTAATCTGAAATCATCACTCTGGTTTCATATTAATAATTAAATTATATATTTTATGTTATGGACTCTTTAAAGTTATATGTAATATAACTTCAGACGCGCTATCCATTTACGAACACTTGCAATTGGATACCTTATTTCGTAAATACGCGTTAATATGTTTAGCATTTTCTCCCCGCTGACATGACCATACGAATTTCGTTGTATTTGCGGCGATTGCGTAGCTATTGAGATGGGTACATTTGTCGTTTTGCACCCCAAAATTTCTCGAGTGCTTAACTCAGAGGGGACCTATAGCTTACCATGACGTTTTACGTTAAGTTTACACATGTCCAAACGTATTGAAAATTTCGGCGAATGAATCCGAAAGCCGTATTGCTAGCCTCGAGTGTACCAGCACGCGCAATTGATGCATGGCTTTTAGGATACAATGTATTTCGCTTCATTGTACCAGGACGCGCAATTGATGTATGGATTTTAAGATATAATGCATTTCGCTTCATTGATGATATCTTTTATCGTTAGCGTAATGTCTTTCTTACCACACAGTACATTTTGTTTAATCACAATCTAGGCTAAATCATTCCTTATAGTAAATGTAGCCGCAACCAATTTGTGATACAGCTAATGCTGCATACTGCATTTTACGACGCTCTTTCTCAAAAACTTTCTTCAATGTTGTCCAGTATATATCCCTATTGCATTCGTCACAATGTGGAGACTAGTCATAATTCTTTGAACATCGTCCAAGACAGAAAAAAATAAAGAAAAAAATTCGAGGTCTTGCGGAATTCCCAAGTATATAAGATTTTGCCATGGCAAGGGAAAACCTCTGGAAAATTGGGGAAGGGGCATGGTTTCCCCTACTTTGTATTCTCTTCATGGTGAGGTTTGTTTGGTAATTTCCAAGCTTGCTAAATGTTCGGGTTTGGAAATGGTTCGTGGTTCTTCAGTTTTTTTTTTGTATACTTATTTTGCTATTTTAGTTCATTTTCCTTGAAAACCGTTGAAGAGGGACAATTATGCTGTCTTTATTTCTTAAGAAACATGAAAAGGCATTACATTTAAGATCCATAAATAAATTTCCAAATCCTTTTCCTTTTTCCTTGAATTTCAATGAGTTGCTGATGACTGTCTACGCCTGGATCTATGAATTTCCACCTGACGATCAAAGCAGTTATTCCTGTAAACCCGATATATAGTCGAAAACACACAAGATACATCGATGGATCAATCCTGTATGTAGTTAGGCAACTTGTGAGCATAGGTAGATTTCTTTAAAACGCCACGTGTAAACTATTTTCCGATTAATTTTTATAGTATATAATATTTGTTATTGAATTATATATTTTTATAATTCCTAGTTTATAAATTATGCATTTTAATAATTATACGCTACTAATGTTTTATTCATAAAGACAAGGAGTGCAAGTAGCATTTAATTTGCATTTTAAGATATAATTAGATTTTTTTTGCGTTTATCAGGTTGACATTCCACAATAAAGTAAAAAAGTTCGACAAACAATAGACGCATGTGCGGTTTATGCAGCTATAAATATGCAGTTAAATAGTTAAATTAAAGTTAGTTAAAGTAAGCGGCAGGTAAATTAAACATATCCTTGAAATTCACGTACGCAAAGAGTTTGCATTTTTTAAAATATTGAAGCTATAAATATTGTGGTAATGCACCAGTTCCATCGATTTAAAAATAATATTTATTGAAACTTTAAATACTTAGAATAGTTAATTATGTCGCCAAAAGATGACACAAAATTACAATTCAACGGTAATGAAATTTAGCACGCTTTTCTGGCGGAGCCTCCGAAAATTACGTGTGCACACTTCGATGGTAAACGGAAGGCTGACTGGATTTAAGAATTTGGAAAAGAACCGTACGTGCTGTTGCCAAATATAAAACGCGAAATTATACTTATACAATATATGGTGTCAGATACGGAAGGTAAAATTACGTATATTTGAAAAACATTACAAAAAAAAGGAAACAAATTGGCGTGTTGCCAAATTTGGAAATTGTGCTTGTTAAATTTTCATTTCTTGCTATCCTAAATGGCAACAGTCAAGGAAATCTGCAAAGTTAACACATGGCTTTCTGTTGAATCGGAATTTGTAAAAAGGGGATATATTTTGTGTTAAAAAAATTTCACTTTTATAAATTTCTATTCTATTGTGGTTACCCGCAATATAATTTAATCTATTGTAAACATAACATTACGCCACAATTTTAAATTTGTGCTATAATATTGTAAATACGTTAAAAATATAACGAAACGAATGACTTATTTCCGCTCACCATAAGCCGTTTCCACTGTATTTTAGGATATTGAATTTAATAAACATTGCGAAGATAAACTGAAATTATTTTAAAATTTGATCTTCATTTTATGCTTAGTTTAATCATGGCCCGCGAAAATTAATAAAAAAAATTATAAACTAAATAAATTTATTGAAAATTATATATATATATAAGTTTTAATGAAATAAATGATTTCACGAGATCAGTGGCTGTGAGACAGTATGAAGAATTTATATGTACTAGGTTCGTACACAATGCAACTCATATACAACTTTACCATAGAAAATGTTACCACAGCAAAAGCTCCAAATAATCTGAAACCGTAACTTATTAAATTAATTAAAGCAATCATTAATTAATTAAATGTCATTTAATAAGTTATTATTTTCCAAAGCAATACTTTTTCATATATTGCCATAAGATTTTTCCCTCAACTGTTTTGTGACCATTTTGTAAATTACATTCCCTCCCTTCCCTATAATCATTTCGACTGAATTATATATTACGAATCATCTGCTGAGAAAATTCGGATTTATTCCTAACTGCGTTTTTTGTCTTCTAAGTTGATACAGGAAACTTTACATAAACACGTAGCCGGACACATTAAAAATGACTTAAATTTACCATAATTCAGATCCAGTCATATAGCTCAATGTCACATGTCGTTGATACTGAGGCACTATATATTTAATATGATATGAATTTACACAATATTTTGTTATTTTGTTCGTAGCTAATGAAGTAAAGCTTTCATCATAACCATTACTAATTTAGATATATTCCTTATTAGGTTGCAACGAAGGAAAATCTGAACTTCCATCTGTATATATTATACCCTTTTATCGATTCCAAATGAACTTACTGCAGTAAAACGAATTGAAAGCCGCCATTCCATTCGTTGTAACTAACTTGGTATGAGATTAAAAGGTCGACTCGCCTGGGACCGCTGGTCGCTCTTCGATGGAGAACGATCAATTGAAAGACAGCGATCAAAGGTTAAATGATTACAGCTAAACACCCGTGAGATTTCGGACGGTTTTAGGGTCCATAGCGTCCTCCAACATTGCGATTTATGTCAAAATCATTATTCTTCGAACCTAATTGCAATGGCAATTTAGTTCAGGAGATCTCATAGATCTCATCAATTGCTTTCAATAAACACCTTCGTACTCAATCAAATTCCAACAATTGATAACTTAGGGTAGATTGGTATATAAGCGGTGTCTCAATATACTACATTGCACTTGAACATACTAAACTCCAATGAAACAGGACGGTGAGTTAGTGACTCAAATTCCAATTACATATAATATACAACGTGCAACGAAATTACAATTCATACAACTTTTGCCACGAAATTACAATTCATACAACTTTTGCCACGAAATTACAACCATTAATATCATTTAATGATATCAGTTACGAAATCTGCAACTGATAATTATCTAAAATATAAATAAAGTAATACTTATGCCATTTTATAACAAACTAAAATATTTATTTATTTATATATATATACACATATATATATATGCGGCTTAAATACAAAATTACTTACGCTAAAATATCAGTTTATATTACTTAATAACATCCAAATATTTGCCTTTATTTATTTATTTAAGCTTGTTTTGTATCTGTTAGTTATTTAATAAATTCTATAAATGTTTTGAATATATTTTTAATCTTTGAATATCCTATATATTTTTGTTTCCATTTATATTTTTATCAATGTTTAACCTTTTGTATGAAAATTTCATCCCTGTTTCTTTGATTCATATTTCTATTAATAAATTCTTTAATTAATAATAATTGTAGTTAATAATTATGTAATATTTTTAATATCTGGAAAAGCAAAACTTTTCAACAATTTCACATCTGTAACGATTTTATATTAATATTGATAGCAAAGATTATAAAGCGTTACTCATCCTTAAAATTTATACTCAAAATCTATATACTGTTTATGTTACTTCTTTAGTTAGATTCTTTTCTGTCAGATGGTATAGGCATAAATATATAAAGGTTATTGAATAATTTACATATTATAATTTTCTACCGGCTAATGTATTAACTATAATTTTAGTTTAAAAAAACAGTCATTTAAAAGCAAATAGATATTCAATTGATCACTGTAGATAGCAAAATACTAAAGAATAATATAAATCCACGTCAATGAAAAACATATAATTTATCTTTTAACGGCAATTAATATGTAATTATTTATTTGTTAATCTACTTTGCGAGACAAAAGCGAAGATTAAAATTTTATCAAAAATATTTCATGACGGGGAGCAAAATTTTATTTACTTTGTCATCGTTTCTGCAACAGGATTTAAAGACTTAGTTTTTCTTTGGATGTATCCAGTTTTGCTATCTAACCCAATGAATTTAAATATTTAAAAATTGGCGAACAGAAAAAGGGGAAATTTCCATACTTTCAAGATTAAGAGATTTGTTTAGATTGTTACACCTGTACGAGCACATAAGCACGGCTTTGACAGTAATCATGTTGGCAGTATCCTGAGATGGGGAAAAAGTGTGGCAAAGCTGCAGAATCTCTCCAATTAAGGAAGAATTAAGCCAATACTTTTCAAAGACTTTGGCCGGATGCTTGGGAAGAAGAAGATAAATAAATCTATAAGTCCTTTTCCTTTTCTACTTTACCCTTGGGGATTACTAATCCGCTGGAATGGAAGGACGAGAAGGATATCGTCCAAACCAGGTGAAGGATTGAGAATTATAAAAAAAGGATACAATCTCTCATAGAAGGGGATGAAGATCACGGTGGCTATTATTAATTGCATTATAGAGTGGTGCCACAAACGTCTTGGGAATTTTTAGTGCCTTCGTCTCTAAGGTAGAGGTATACGGTTGATCCCTAGCTAACCAGTTGTCTCCCTCGGTCTCTCGACTCAGTTAACATTGTCGGTTAGCATGCCAAGAATTCGATTTTGGACTCCTTGTTGAGATACACAGTCGTTTATTAGAGATGACAGTTTCCTGATAGTCTCGAAGATTCAGAACACATTGTGTATCTCCTTTCATAAATAATTTTATGGTATTTTATTTATGTTGATAATTTTGTCGTTAAGCACTCACTCATTCGAGGAAAAATATGTCAAAAGTAAGCAAAAATTACTCATGTCTGTTAAACCTAACAAGAATTGAAAAAATTTTGGATGTTTTATCTTCGTTAATTTTGGAAAGTATTTAATTTCCATTTTTCTAATTTCAACTCTACACATGAGGATGAATTATCTATGAACCATCAATTTTTCTTCGTTCTTTCATATCCAGTAAAACTTTGGGAGATAATGTATTTTAACAAGATATTTTGACATGTCGTTGATAAAATTAAAAGACTTCGGGCGGAGAATCGTGAGCCATTTATTAAAGCATCCTTAACTTTGAAAGTATTGAAGAAAATTGAAAGAATATTTACCAACTTATTGCCTCCAAGGCTCGACAATTAATAGAAGAAAAAATAATTGAGTAGCATTTATGTAAATATATATGCATAACAAATTTTTTGGGATCTCTCTCATTCTCTCTTTTTCTTCTTTGTATATTCTTATTTTGGAAGATATTAAAGATGTAGCCACATACATGTGTTGAAATTGTGTATTATTGACTTTACCACTGAAATTCGAATTTAAATGTACCCTTATTATATTTCAATGTATTTTTAGAGTGTTAAATTCTTTATATGTTCCTTTAAAAATTAGTAATTTATACAGCGAGAGAGAGAGAGAGATAATTATTAAGTACACAAAAACCAAAGTCACTTACACTGTTAAAATTAATAGTTCAGGGTTAAAACAAGAACTACGTTTCACCACGTTTTTGCATCAGCTAGGTTACTAATACTTGGCTGGATGTTGAACCAAAATATGGATATACTTTCAATAACGAATAAGGCAACACTGAACCAAATTCATGGTTCCAGCTTGAACCAAATATACTGTTGTAGGTTGAACCAAATGTGGCCAAAATTTCCCGGACACTGTATAACAATATAAAAACTTGTCTTTCACATGCTACCTATCAGGGGGGGCGTATCGGAGAGTTCCGAAACCCTCATTACTTATCTCGGCTGCTATTGAAGCCACATCTACCCCATTTCATATACAGAGAGTACACATAATTTTTATTAATTACAGAACGATAGCAACCAAGTGAAATTGCAAAGGTTTTGTATTATGCCTAATATAAGCGTGTTAGCTATTAGTGAGATAAAACATCAACAAGTCATAGACATAGAAATTATCACATATATCATTGTAATTCATCAAAAATAAAGGATATACATAGCATATACCAATAAATTGGAATGATCTTAGCTTGTTGGCTGATTGGAGAGATATTGATACGTAAAAAAAATTGCGAATATCAGTGAGGAACCTCAACGAATAGAGCTGTTTGCCACACGTGACTTCTCTCGCCTCAAGTGATTGGCTAGGAGGTGGAACGAAAATGTGGTTCGGTGTTTAACCATCTTTTAAAAAATACCATACTTTCACCAATAAGTGGTACTTTTGAATTTTCAAGTGTACCAAATTTTGGTGAAATTCCTATATTTTCACCATATTTTGGCAACAACTAATGAAGGAATTTTTAACAATGTCTATTATTGCAAGTTAACCTACAACATAATGCATAAAATTTATGTAATTCATTAACATTTTCGCGTTTCATTATATATAATCATTCATCATATATAAAATTCTATATTTATAACAAAAAAAAGAGAAAAAATTATCTTTCGTCAGTGCTTGCTATTTAAAATCATGAATAATTTTAGAAAAAATTTCCTTCAAAAAAGTTACACTGTATGCTTATATACACCGAATTATTACTACACCCCATGGAAATTGCTTATCGATTACTAACCTTTATTTTTGAGTCTGGGTAGTCGGTTGGTCTAAGTAACATATAGTGGAAAGTGTCATTGATTCAGTGTTCAGAAAATATCTGAGCGAGATGGATAAGGCAAAGGATTTATCGGACTTCAAAAACTGTCAGATTTCGGAATTTTAAAAAGGTTCCATTTCAAAAACGTGGTTAAAGAACGAACTAAAGACAAAATTGTAAAAGGATGGTGAGAACTTGACGTCAGAGACGAACTCATGATATGGCGACCCGCATTGCTGAACACTCATGGCTATTGAACAATTGGATCCTCATCACAAGAGTAGGAGCCAAGAGCAATATATTTATATCTGTTATAACCGTACACTGCGCAATCAAACATATGAACGGTACTAGCAGGTAGTTCGCAATCTTATCACAACGAAGATCCAACGTCGTGAAAGATTATAATTGGACAAGGGATGATTGGAAGCAAGTGTTTTGCTATAACCTGCCACGTTGTTTACTGCATTACATGTATAGTTGTGCACATATTTGGCAATGACAACAAGGGGCGTCTTAAGGGACAGACAACCCGGGCGGCCGCTCAGGGCCCCGTTTGGATGAGGACACCGAACTGAAGTCAAGTTCAAATTTTTTTTAATTGACCAAACAATAGAAAATCTCTCTAAAAATTTACATGTTTAGAAAAATCTGTAGGAATATTATTTCAGAGACTTTTGGCCACGTTTATAGAGTATATGGCTCAAATCTACTGTTTCCGCAGGGAGGGGGCGGCGCTAAAAAGCATGCCTGAAAACCCCGGATTCAGAATCAACCTCGAGCCGTCTCTGATGAAATATCTTATATGCACTCCAAAAACATTTACATGCTTTAATTTCATACCAAATATGATATATTTCCGTTTAAAATATGGGCAGTTTCTTAAAAGAAGAAATTCAGGACTTCGTGATTAAGAAAACGAATTATGTAGATCCTTAATTATTACAACAAATGCCATTTTGATATTTTCTTGAAGTCAAAGCGCAAATGTACTCAAAACAATTCTTCCTTTCGGTATGTACAAATAAATTAACAAGGAAATGGGACTTTTATAAATAATAAAAAACGAAATGTAATGAAATATAGCATATGTTCTTTCCACCTTCTTGGAAGTACCATGGGGAGTTAAATTTAGTATTGACATTATGACCTGTCAAGAACAGTTGACGAAAGCTTAAAAATCGATCTGCCGAACGCTTGCTTGGCAAATAATGAAAAAATTAATTCAAAGATTTAAAATAAAAATCAAATATTGACGAACTGTTCTTCCTCTCTTTTTTGAGCTACAAATAATGGATTCGAGAGAAGTCAGCAGATTCAAAACTGAATTGCTTTTCAGCGGGTTTTAAAAATAAAGAGAGAAATTTAAAGGCTGTATTGAGATCGATGGTTTTTAAAACTGCAGGAGTATATAATAATAATAATAATAATAATAAAATAATTTATATAAAACTCAGCATGTTACAGTGACCACTCAGGCTGAGAGTAAGAGCCGTAAAAAAACCATACAGTAAGGAAAACTCTAAAACAATTTAAAACAAGTTACAATAAAAGCTCACGCTTAATATGAGCCATAAAACACTACATAAGAAATTAAACAGAATCAAAAAGGAAAACATTTTAAAAAACATGACAGGTCGTAATTA
>QLNU02015270.1:25263844-25278734 GCA_006491805.2 Dysdera silvatica
AAATTTATCGGAGAATAGTTTACACGTGGCATTCTTAATAAATCCACCTAAACTCACACGCTGCGTATCTACATAGAGTATTGATCCATCGATGTGCCTTGTGTGGTTTCGACTATATATCGGGCTTATAGAAATCCCTGTTCTGGTCATCAGGTGCAAATTCATAGATCCAGTCATAAACAATCATCAGCAACTCATTGAAATTCGAGGAAAAAAAGAAAGGATTTGAAAATTTCTTTATAGCTCTTAAATGTAATGCCTTTTTCATGTTTTCTTAAGAAATAAAGACAGTATATCTGTCTCTCTTCCGCGGTTTGCAAAAAAAATGAACTAAAATAGCAAAATAAGTATACGAAAAAACAAACTGAAGAAACACGAACAACTTCCAAACCCGAACCTCTAGTAAGCTCGGAAATTCCCAAACAAACCGCACTATGAAGAGAATACAAAGTAGGGGAGAACATGCCCTTTCCCCGTTTTTCCAGGGGTTTTCCCTTGCCATGGCAGAATCTCATATGCTTGGGAATTCCGAAAGACCTCAAATTTTTCTTTCTTTATCTTTTAGCTGTCTTGGACGACGTTCAAAGAATAATGACCAGCGTTCCCATTGTGACGAACACAATACAATAGGGATATATACTGGACAACGTTGAAGAAAGCTTTTGAGAAAGAGCGTCGTAAAATGCGGTATGCAGCATTAGCTATATCACAAATTGGTTTCGGCTACTTTTGGTATAAGAAATGGTTTGACCTAGATTGGCGAGGAAACAAAACCTATTTCGTGGTAAGGAAGACATTACGCGAGAGATAAAAGATATCATCAATAATGCAAAACATATTATATCCTAAAATGCATACATCAATCGGGCGTTCTGGTGCACTCGTGGCTAGCGTTACGCTTCCCGGATTCACGAGGCTAAATATTCAATACGTTTGGTCATGTGCAAACTTAACGTAAGACGACACGTTAAGTTATAGGTCCCCTCTGAGTTAAGCCCTTTAAAAATTTCTGGGTGGAAAATGACGAATGACCCATCTCAATGGTTACGCAATCGCCGTAAGTACAACCAAATCCGTGAAGTTGTCCCATCGGAGAGTAAATGCTAAACATATTAAAATAACGCGTGTATACGAAATAGAAAATTCAGTTGCAAGTGTTTATAAATGGATAGCGAGTTCGAGGTTATATTATATATAATTTTAAAGATTTTATAACATATAAAATATATAACTTAATCATATGAAATGAGATTGCTGTTCTCAGATCACGTTTGACCTACGATCAGTTTTACTACTCGGGATTGACCCTGCGATGATGTAGTAGTCACAAGTTCGCGAAGCCTGTCGTGAATACGGGTTCGACTCCTAACAGAGAACCCCCTAAAATAAGGGGAAGGGAAAATAATACCCATCGACTAACTGCTCAGTGTAGCCTGGGGTTTGGTGCCCTAGATCCTAAGAGGTTCGGATTCTACGGAAAAACGTATGTCGACTGATCTGCGGTAGCATAATTGTAACTTATTCGTTTATAGTGCCCAATGGACCCATAAACGAACACAGGTTCGACGGCCAATAGTGTGGTAGAAAGCGTGCCATTGTTCTTTCCAACGTAGCAGGGGCTTTATTTCCTTAACAGCAGAGATTAGGATTCCTCGGAAAACGACAACTGCCGGAGCAGCATAGATTTACTATCCTTTCCGGAGTCCTTGGAAAACTACAGGTTCTGTGATAGCATGACTTTACTATCCTATTCGTATTCCTCTGAAAACTATAGATGCTGGAACTTCATTACTGTACTATCTATCATCGTATTCGGATTCAGTGGAAAATTACAGGTGCTAGAACAGCGTGACTTCATTATCCTATTCAGATTCCTTGGAAAAATATAGGCGCCGCGGCAGCGCATGACTCTACTTTCCTATTCGGATTCCTTGGAAAACTGCAGGTGCTGTTTCAGCAACGCCTTACTGTCCTGTTCGGATTGCTTGGAAAACTACAGGCGCAGGGGCAGCATGACTTCACTATCCTATTTGGATTCCTTGGTAGGCTACAAGTGTCGGGGCAGTATGAGTTTGCTGTCCAATTCGGGTTTCTCGGAAAACTACAGGTGCAGGGGAAACATGATTTTATTTTCCCCATTGAGATTCCTCGGAAAACTACAGGTGCCGGATCAACATGATTTTATTTTCCCATTGGGATTCCTCGCAAAACTACAGATGCCGGATCGACATTATTTTATTTTCCCATTGGCATTCCTCGGAAAACTACAGATGCCAGATCAACAGGATTTTATTTTCCCATTGGCATTCTTCGGAAAATTACAGGTGATAGGGCAGCATGACTTCACTATCCTCTTTTTTGCGCCATAACGACAGACAAACCACTTAAAATTCGAAACTGTCATTATAGCATAGGGTGAAAACTCGCTTGTTACAAGATACGAGAACAACTTCCATTACTTGCTGCAAAAAACTCAAATTAATCAATGCATTTCAAATGTTTTTTCCCTAATGTATTCGCCTATTTTTAAATTCCCAAGTGGTTTCCTGCTCATTAAAAATTAACAAACGAACTCAGAAATGTAGTCGAATATAATGTGAATACCATCGACAAGTTTAAAAATCCGAAAGAAAGTAATTTGAGAAAAAAATAGTACTTATAAATGGACACTGTGGGCGGTAGAAAAATCACTTTCTTCACCAATTAATGTTTTCATAACAAACTTGTAAATTTGCTTTTATGTTTCAAGCGCCGAGTGCAAACTGGTAAACACATTTATTTTCACTAAAATGCAAATTTTTAGAAGCATATTTCTCTTCCCACATTTTTAATGAATGATGAGAAAAACAGCTTAGAAAATAATCAAGGCTTTTCCATCTAAAGCATATACTAGAGACGATTGCCTAATTGAAAAAAAAATTCCACGTTTTTATTTGTTTAAGGAATGAAAAGTGTCTTAAAATGCAAATTATAAAAACAAAAGGAAACATATTTTTTCAGATGAATACATAAATGGGATATTCGAAAACATTTAAGACACTTTTATGAAATTAATCTTTAAAAATAAAAGCTTAAGGCTTAATTTTTCTAAATGTGAAAAATTGTTATTTTGTTTTCTTGTTTATCACGTGACCTAACTAGAACACATTAGCGAATAAACGAAGTCTACAGGGGGTTATAGAACTACAACCCCATATATTCGTATGCATATACGGAAAACTTCATCAAAATGGGGGTTGAAGCTCTTCCGCCAATGAGAAAATGCTCAGCCAAATGTAATAAGTGGATAAATATTCTAGTATTTTAAAAAAAACCTTATAATTATTAAAAATATTCTAGATTCTAAAATTTATATACTAATCGTTAAATTTGTGGTATAGCGGTTGATTTATAAGATAGAGAAAGGAAGTGAGATCAAATTAATTATATTCGATATCAGTGAGTACAATTCTTTAACTGCAATATGTACCAAAACATTAACTATTAATAACAGTAGAAAAACTTGAAAATTATACAAAATAATATTTCAAAGATTTTTTTTCTTGCATATGGGATGTTTGTATGATGAACAGATTTTACTAATTGCCTTGTAGCTACCGAGTGGTTGAATTTGGACCGGTAGTCCTGTTGGACATTTTTTTTCATGACAAGACGTATACAATTGTACAACTCTTATCAAAATTTGTTCGTCGCAGTCCAAGTGGTTCCCTTATAAGGTTCAACTTCCTAAATTTATAATTTGAGTAATCTTGTGATTATTGATATGATGCTGATGATCGCTTGGCATCTCAAAGCGGAACATATATAATTTTGATGGCAAAGCCATTGCAGAAACTTCTTAAAATTTTTCTTTTTTGTGTAAAACCGTCATAAACATATGACACTTTAATAACCGGTTTTGAGGTAAAGCGTTCTTATAATCTGTTCATTCATTCGAAGAAATGAGAGTATTTATTTCAAGAATGTTCAACTTTATATTTAATAAAGCTTTGTGCCATGGGTATAACAATTTAAAAATTATAGCGGGCTCGAATTACTTTAAAAATGATCAAGTGATTTAACATTAAGGGGAACATACACTTTGTTATCCAATCAGAAGCTTGAGCCTCCTCAGCCTCCCTGCTTTCCTGTGTCATTGTTTTGTATCTAGAGACAGTGATTAGTATCTAAAGATTAACTTCTAGAGACTTTGCATCTAGAGGCTAACTTCTAGAGATTTTGTACCTAGAGACTTACTTCTAGAGATTTTGAACCTAGAGACTAACTTCTAGAGACTTTACATCTAGAGAATAGCAATCATTGACAAACTTAGATTTGCAATTAATCTTCGAAGCCAAAAATAGGCCTTTATAGGTAAAGAATTAAATGTAATATCTGCAGCTCTAAATACAGAAAATATGCTTTCACGAAGTGGACTTTTTTTTGTCTTCATAAATTCATGAATTAACTACGTGCTTTGGAAACATTACTGGAAATAAGAACTCGCCTTTATTTTCAATATGTTTAAAGATTCCACGAGGCGTAAACGAGGAAGCTGCCTTACGATTACGTCCTACATATTCATGAAAAGAAAAGTAGGTTTAAAAATCGCCGTAATATAGCCGCGCGAATATTTAATGAAAAGGCATAGCACTCTATCGACATTTTGAAGCTGTTTTCGTTGCAGCTTTACGGAGAAATTTACTAAACAATTGTAGGATTGCAAGGCTAATAGGTTTGCTTCTTCTTGAATATAATTAAAATAACTTAACAAAATGAGAAAAATACATGCTTCAGATTTATGTATTCCACAAAAGTAAAGGCGATTTGAGTATCTTTTTATTTGAATAGATGTTTCTCATCGAAACGCAGTTCAGTACGTGAGATGATTCGTTTTACATTTTGGAGTTAGAAAAGAACCGTTCACCAAATTTCATTTCAATATCTTGATTTTTTTAATTTGTACAGCGATAATTTTAATGTTTCTGAACGCAGCTGTTCTCAACATTGTCAAATTCAGTCCAGATTATTTCATACAGAATTTCTTTATTTCGTATATATATTTATTTATACATATTATTTCATGTAAAATTTCTATATTTTGTATATATATATATATATCTTTTTTTATTAGGAGAAAAATATACAATTATAAGATTAAAATGAAATAATTAACTTTATCAATAACCGAAAGACTTTGGAATATATAGGAGAAAAAAAAATTATTATTAGGGAAGGAAGGAGGTACTAACAGTTGACAAATGATCATTTATTCAATGCATCACTTATTCAATCCATCATTAAGTGATGTAAAAGTAAATTGGACACGAATTACTAAAAGCTACAGTGATAAGTGACGCACTAGGGCCATGAACAGAAAGAAAGAGATTATTAAGCGAAGATAAATTGACAAATGATTACGAAATGGGAAAAAGGAAAGTTTTTGGGGGAAATGAGATGGCTGGAACACAGCGTATAGAGATAAATCAGAGACTCTATTTTATTCAGATGACATTAAAAATGAATTTTAATTTTGAGAAAGATATAGAGAACGGGTTGCATGTTCCTTTCATGAAACGGAAATGAACAATTTCTTTATTACATAAGAGTTATTTAGGAATAACATATTTGGTTAAAACAGAAATATTGCAAAAATTGAAAGCATCCTCTGGACGTTACACATAAAGTATTTTGATATTTAATATAAAAACGTACGGAGTTTTTTCTCGGAAAAACTGTTTAAGAAATTTTGCATGTGGGAATACGTAATGTTTTTATAATAATAAAGACTATTTGGAAAGAAGTCAAACAGCTGAAAACTCGGAATGTAGATTTAGCAAAGAAATAAAAGGAAATATGTAAGAAATATTGGCACTTTCTAAGTTTGATATTTTCTATTAATGGAGCTACTTTTAAAGCAGATGCTATATTTCACACACTTCTGCAAAAACAAATCAATTTCTACGGTTAAGGATAGAATAAAATCAATATTCGCATTACTTTCTCATGTTTGTGGCATTAATATTATTTACAGTATAATATATAAAGAGCAATGGATTGAGAATATAAGCATTTAGAATAAATTCATAAGAAAATTTCGTTTCTATAACGTAAACGGTTACCAAATAATATACAATTTTTCCATAATAATAATAATAATATACCAAAGCTCTTCATTAAATGCAAAAGGTTTGGTATATTTGATTAGTATATTATTTTTGTAAAGAATTATCACTCGAAACGGCTATTCGATTTAAATCATTAATGGCAAGTATTGAGTATTTTTACATCGCTGTCATCATCATCCTGTCACGGGTATGTAGTGGAAGATAGAATTTATTTCATTCTTCTTAAATGTTTATGTCATGTTCAATAAATTTTGGGCGTTGATTCTTTCCGCATTCCATGTTCTTAAATGATCTATCTTGTTAGATGAATCAGGTACGCGTCGTGGACCTGAATTAGATAATTTACATATTTCCTTTTCAAGAGTAAAATCAAAATATTTAGAAATCATAATATTTCTTTTGGAAGATAAGGTACCGTATACCATTTGGTAAACGAAGTTATTCCTTGGCCCACATGCTAAAACGATTTTGTTTAGGAGTGGAAGAGAATTAACTACTCTGGTGTTATTTCACTTATTTTTACAAAAATACCAAAAAACCAAAGAAATGCCATATCCCCTACTTACTGTAGGCAAAAAAATTGTTTTTCTGAAAAACGAATTTGAAATTTAGTGTAAATATGGTGGTTGTTTGGGTTGCAAGTATTGAATATGTAATCTAACGCAAACGATATTGGAACCGAAATAGAATTTACTTTTCTTGAAATGCATTTTGAAATCAAAACAAGGTTTCGGATGAAATAAAGAACAAAAGCACGTTTTCCCGCATTCCGGGTGTATAAGACACTGGCAAAGCAAATGCAGGAGTGGTTATGTTTCTTAATACTATATGTGGAAAGATAAAGATTTTTGAAGTGCTTTCGGCAAAACGACGAATTTTTGTGCAATTTTAAGTAAAAACATTTCATGTCACCATTTTCAGGTACATAAACTTTGCTTATGGATAAAAGAGCTTTAAAAACATGAGAACTAAGTTACATATTTAAGCTTAACTGGTAATTGAATTTTCATAAAAAATTTCAAACCAATTGGAGATTTGTAGCTTCCTGAATGCTCGCAAGAAAACTTTGGCTTTTTAGAATATATTTATTACTTAAATGCAAAATTTTCAGCTGCTTTTATTTGCCAAGAAATATTTGTTAATAAAATGTAGAGAACTGTTATCTTTTATTAAAAAATTCATATGGTTGCACCAAAAGTTGGGGCCTGATGATATCTAGGTTTCTAAACATTTTTAAATATTTAACATCGCTTTTGTAAAAGCGTTCTTTATATATGGTACTGAATTATCTGTTGAAGTGATCTTGCAAAAATCGGATTAATTAATCGTATGACGTATAGGATCGTACTTTAAGAAAACGTTTTAGAAATAAATTTCAACAGTTTTAGACTAAAAAGAATCGGGCAGTCTACTTAAATATATGATATTCTAGATGAACATCCCTCTTGCTGCTCGATTGTAATTCATTGTTAAAATGAAGATTCAGCGAATATAGAGAGTTTAGTAAAGTCATGGTGATTATAATTGGTTGGATCTGCGAAGTGCAGAGTGGCAATTTTGCATCATAATTTAATGAGGATTAGTGGGAGAAAATTAATTAACTATTCTATTCCTCATACGCATTTCTACCATAGAGTTACGTGTTCTAAACTAGCGAAAAGACACTGAAGTAAGAGCAACAGCCACATGTGATGGTAAACACTTCGAAAACGCAAATTGACAGATCCTTTCTACAAGTATATATTATTTAAACGGATTATTTTCAATGCAAGTTCACTTATAACATTAGTTGCTTTTTCCATCTATCTTGTCCACACCATAGCTTTGCAAATGAGTTAAAAAACGCTATAAATGCAAAAAAAAATCAATACTATCCTGAAATGAGATTTCAGCTTTCACATCAAAGAAAAAAAATTAAGTCTCTTTTACCTTTAAATAATTGTTTTATCTTAGTCACCATAATGTTTTTCCTAACTTATATAAAAGTCCCAAAACAAAGTATTGATTTCTGTTCTCTTTTTATTCAATACAATTCATGATATTGGACTATTTTTGAGTGTATAATCACATTCTCATCATTTAGACTGAATATTCGAAATCTGAAATTAAGGAATATTCCTCAACCCGTAACTTTGCTAGTATAGCAGCTAACCGAACCTTTGAAATAAGACTATAACTAACGGTTTGTGGACATCCATTATCTATGTCTCACTTAGATCAAAACTTCAATTCATTTCCGCTTATTGAAAATTTTTAAAAGAGAAATGTTAGAAATTCCTGCTGATGGATTAAATTTTCTTACGGAATTTTTATAACCTGTGCGCAACAGAGATGAGACGCAGTTATGAAGGGATCACTTAGTTTACAATTAAATGAACGGACGCTTAAATGTCATATAAAGCTGAAACATAGAATGATAATTCGGTACTATACATGCTTGGGAAGTAATACAGCATTATCTAACTGGTACGGTTAATTTACCCACTGAATTTAAAAGTTTTGCGAAGGGGTGCAGTTTTTCTCTTCAGGATAAAAGACAGATACACGTTGCCAAAAAACATTTAAGCTTAATAAATTTTAACAGCGACAAATGTGTTTTTGATACATCATTATTTTTCAAGTCATACCACGTATTTCGAAATCCTAAAAATCTCAAATTTGAAACGTTGGTTATCCCAGACTATTCAGACTGTGGATTCTTGACTTGTGTAAACAATTGCGGGTATACTTATTTTACGGAGCTGTAAGTTGTGGCCATACACGAATCAGGCGCGTATTGATTAAACAATTATGGGGATTAAGTATCCTTTTTAACCCTTTATAGGGCAAAAGACTGGGTCATGATTATTTAAAACAAAAATTTGTCAAATATCTTCTATTAACATCCTTAAATATGAATCAAAAGTTTATTTTATTTCTTATTTTTTCATACTTTTTTAGGGTAGGAAATTATTATCCCAATGCGCTTCATGCACTGTGCAGTTTTTGTGTTGTTCACTGGGATAATGATTTCCCACTTTTTAAGTACACTAATATTGACTCTACAATCATCTGCCTTTTCAGTATTATTACTGATTTGCATTTCTAATAAAGTAAAAGTCGAAAAGCAAAATTTTTATTGACCAGTCCATTATCCAGGATTGGGGGGGGGACACACAGTTGTATTTATTTTTTGAGGGGGTAAAACTTCTTACCTACGTATGGTACATATAATGTACACAAATCCAACGTGGTATGGGGTCATTTAGTCCCCAAAGCCCCCAGCTACAACTGATGCCTTTATACAGGACTGTAGTCAGGAATTTTTTTGGGGGTGGACTATATTTTTAATGTCGTTCAGTAAAAACTAACGGTTTTGTCGTTTACAATTAAGAAGTAAAATTGATGAAAAATTAAAATATATTTATTTTGTAAATCGACAAAACAAATTATGAACATCGCTTTTATGAATCGATAATAATTGATAAACATTATTTTAAATTAATTTTTTAATTTAATTAATTAAATAATAAATATATTAAATAAATAAAATAAAGGAAATAAATAAAAATATATAAATATTATATGTATATATTAAAATTAAATTTATTATATAATATATAATTTATATATATATATATATATATATATATATATATATATATATATATATAATAAAGTAACTTATTAAAATTATAAAAAATAAAATTATAATAATAATAATAAATTAAATAATAATAACAGTTAATTAAAATTTAAAATAAAGTTCATATTTCCGATAACTGATGTAGGTAAATTGTTAATGGGGCAAAATTTATTAAAATAAAAGGAAAAAAAAACTCCTCAGACTAATATTCTATCTTTCAAAATGATACTCCATCACCAACTGGAGTTCATATGTGCCGTGACTTGTTTACATGCGCAGAACATCTTTACTATTAGTATTATCTAAAAATAAAAAATTAAATATATTTAGAAATGTTTCTACGTCCGTGTTACATACTTATTTGGCATCAAAACTCTCATTTATAGAGCTAAAAAAATCCGAAAGTTTACTACAATTTTTCACTTCGAAAAATTAGCGTTGTACCCACAGAATAAACTTGGATAAATTGAAATAATGAGTAGCTCTAAATTGTCAATTCAACATTTAATATAAAGTTAAATATACATAATTTCAAATACTCACATTCAGAAAGCCCTTTTAAGGACGATGTATTTTAAAATGAACATAAGAACTAAACTTTTAAAAATGTGAATATTTGCGTGGTCTCAGATGGGCCGTGGGATAATAGTTTCCCGCTTTTTGCTTTCAGTTATGTCAACAAGCTTTTAAGAAGAAACTGGCGGAGTTGGTGCCAAAACTTGTAGGACGTACGTTTATCTAACTAAAAAATTATTTTCCCCGTGTTTCTGGCCTGGTCTCTCAGTAAAATCATGAAAATTCAATCAATTTTCTAAAACAACACATGGTGAGGAAATTATTCACCCAGTGCCCTATAAAGGGTTAAAATAAATTATGTGATTTGTCGTTGAAAAGAAAGACGTGCCTTGATAATCAATGAGGGGGCTTGGGCCTCCTTAGGTCCCCCTTCTTTCTCCACTGATCCATGCTTTCGGACACCTCATTGCATTTTCTTATAACATACTAATTTTTGTAAGGCAAATACTGTAATTTTTGTATTCAAACGTCAATAATAAATATTTTCGTTTTCCTCTTTAGTCCAATTCCAATACATATACCTAATCCAATATTCCTTTAGTTTTTTTTATTATATATATCTCTAGAAGAAATATTCTTGTTTTGTGCGAAACATCCATTATAGTGCGTGATATCAGTATATTTATTAATATTTACCGTTTTAGAATATTATAGGAAACACGTATATGGGATATAGCTTGAAATTTTAATTATTTATACGTTATATATTCAAGATGACTCTAATAACAGATACTTTCCCTGTATGCTTATCTGTAAATAGGGGCCGTATCAAATAGTGTCAACTTTCGGTCTAATCTATGTAAACTCGAACTTTTCAGAAAATGCCCCTAATTGATACTTTCCTGTATGCAAATCTGTATACATGAGCTCGTAGTAGCGATACTTCAGATGTACGCATTAATGTATACAAATAATTTTATTCAACTGATATACAATGGTTGTTGATACATCTGTTACGATACCATTCTGCGATACATTTAGTTAAATTTGGAGAATACTGACAATAATAGGTTAGAAATACAGGAAAGCAGAAAGGGAAAGCGCGATGCGAGGCTCTCCACCAGTTAGATAACGTATTTTAAAAATGGAAGTTTTACCAATTTTGGATTCCTTCATGGGCATTTTTTATATAGGATCAATGAGTAGTACCATACTTTTTAGTGTGCATATTTATCTGAATCCATTATATAAAAAAGCATTATTTATGTAGATATATGGCCTCATTTGAGAAATTGCCATATAGGGCAGTATGAAGCGTTGTGTTGATACAAGCGCTTAAATTTGATAGATAGGTCTAATAGAGTTTGAGTGCTGGAAAAAAATCAATTATTTTAGTGCATTATTTTACGTTAGTATTTTACAGAATTGAACATGTTTAATTCGTCCGTTAATGACGTCAGCTAACCTTAGTATAAAAATGGGAAACATTGCGGAGGTGGAGTAGAGTTATCCATTCTGTGTATATCGCAATTTTGTCTGGGGAAAAAACGCATTGACAGATACATAAAACTTTTTGTGATTGCATCTAGTTATGTGTCTAGTGAATTTTAAGCTGAATGGGAAAAAAGTCCAGGCAGCCATATGTACTGAAAAATGCTACGGTAAGTTAGTGTCGTTAATTTAGTGTGTTGTCATAGGCGTTGAGTGCTATATGGGCCCGTGAGGTTCGAAACCTCCCAATAATTTGAAATAAATTGCAATTTTACATATATTGTAATGTATAAATGCGAAAAATATGTGCTTGGGCCCCTAATAATTTTGAAAACTCTACATTGATGTGTGCCGTTGAATGTTCAATTGACTAAAGTTCGAAGAATTACAGTGAAATTGGGCGTATAATGACGCAATTGATGCAGATCAGTTTGAGAAATAGGTTATACTGTTGTTCTGTTACCTTCCGAGAAGTCATTTCACCCTCTCTTGTCCGGGGTGGGGGGTGGAGGTGGGGGTGGAGGGAGGAGTTCAGACGTCTAGTGTATATCTTTGGGCATAACTGATTGCAGTCCCTTGAGCGCAGTTTCCAGCTGTTCTATGAAGATCGATGCAAATGTTGAATATGCTATACAGCTTCCAACGTCCATTGTGATGGCCTACCTGAAACATACAGGAACTGTAGCGAGTAGGGACGACTTTTAGCTCATATATTCCGGGCAAGTGGGAAAATCCTCCTAGAAGACGAAAAATGAACGATGTAATTATACTCAAGAAAATGCCCAATAATGACCGTTGCTAATTATAAAACGTAAGCTAATTAACTCGATTTGTTCTCAATATATAAGTTTTTACTTTCAAGGAGCTTATTGGGGTCGCTCTTTATTAGTATATAGACACCAGACCTATAGGCGGGATGAAGGGGCAACTGGGCAAGGAAAATGGCATATGGGCAGAGGGCACCCAGGGATTTTTCTATGTGTAAATATCTTGATGGGGCAACTGGGCCACAGACATGGGGCAACTGAGGCTACGCCCCTTCTGGCTCCGGTTGGGCTACAGACTTGATAGAAACCTAAAACGTTTTAATCGCAAAAATATAAAACACTAAAAAATTTAAGTATATCGTAAAGAATTTGCTAAACACTGGAAAAGGTTAGGAAACGACGGTCTCTACTTCAGGGAATCAGAAAAAAAGATGGTGAAGTTTTTGCCTTCTTTTGATTGCAGGTAACTCCGGGATTTGAAGTCCAGTCAATAGTAGTCATTACGTCCATTTGCTGTGAATATTACGTCTTGATGATCGTCTGAGCAAGACGCTTTGTGGTCTTGCATTCAAGATACCGAAGGGGAGAAATTATGTTAAGGTATTATTACCCTCCGCAGGGATAACACAATTGCCAAATATGGTCAACACAAGAAAGCCTCCGGGGCGAGAATTTTGTGAGTTTTCGTGGGGGAAATTTATTATACTATAATTTTTGCCACCCACGTATTAATTACAGCTCAAACTAGAGCTTGTGTAATTTTGGAGAAAAAGAGACGCTTTCCCCATCCTGGATTCGAACCAGGGTCCCTCCGTTTAGCCCGGAGTGTCTTGGACCGCTAGACGAATGAGGACAGGAAACAACGCTCTCTTTCTCCGTATGTAAAGGTGTTAAGGTATTATTACCCTCCGCAGGGATAACGCACGGTATGGAAAGCCTGCACGCCAATATAGTACGCCGCGGAAGAAGGGAAAGAACATTTCTAATCTCGATCTCCAGAGGTCAAGGTATAAACAGAGGACAGTTCGAAAACTCTTACTCCAAAAGTAAAAGCCTCTAGTTGAACATATTCTTCTACATTAATTGGCAAATATAGTATAAGGAAATTATGTTCGTAGAAATAATCATATTGTAGTGTTTCAGATTTTTGGGCACAAAATGTATATATTGATGTTTCGGACTACAACGGATAGTAAGAAAGCAAATTATTTTGTCCATGAGACTCGAGCAAAATACAGTCTGGTAAACAACAAAGTTACGAGTTTATTGTCCATTATTTCGTCTTTAATAAGGATATCTAAATTACTTTTATAAAACCTCAAATAGGAAGAAAGGGATAATCATTGCTGTGCTCGGGTTGTCTAAGAGTTAAGGCATTTTGGTTCCAACAGAGGTTTTCCAATTCAACTCTGGATTTAAGGTGATGATATTTTTCTTCTACACATAAAGTTCTAGAGTGAGCTAATAGAGTTGGTGTAAAATAAATGTATCATAAAAATTATTATTTCGCATTCTATAAATACGTAGTACATTTTTTTTTATAATTTTCTTTCAATTTGTTCCCCTAAAAATAATAATTCACACGTAATGGTTATAAATTATTAGCTTAATTTAGTTATGGCATAGAAGTCGAAATTCTGATATATTTTAAAATTTAGGAATCGTTGATATTCTACATATAATATGATTACAGACCTTATCGTTATACTCAATTTCTATACTAAATATAGCGTAACAGATTTAGTAAACTAACTTCGTCTTCAATATATGCAAGATTATGTACAAAAATTCATTAATTATGTTCTATAAGTTGACTAAAGTATTGCGCGAAAATGGCAAAAATAAAAATATTTGATTAATCTTTTGAAAAGACAATACACGAGTGTGCAAAATTTCTACATAAAAACAATATTCAATGATATATGTATATATAATATGAACATATTCAATGTTGGAGTAGAAAGTTTAGGAATAAAAATTCATTAATTTTATTCTATAAATTGACTATAATATTATAGAAAAATGGCAAATATGAAAATATTTAATCAACGTTTTGAAAAGAAAATACACGAATGTGAAAAAGTTCTACCTACTAGCTTCTTCAACGTTGGAGTAGAAAGTTGCTATCTGCGATAAGATAATGAGCTTACTGGCTGTTAAAAATACAACAAAAAATACAAACATACCTGTACCAGTTTTTATTGCTATCCTAAGCCTTATTAATTTCATTAATCATTGTTACTATTAATGACAGAAATGCCACTATAACAGATCGAAAATATATTATTTGGGTCAAAAGTTTGCTCGCTTTCGGAGCGTAGTCATCTGTTAAGAAAAAAGCGCACGAAATTAACAATAATAACAGCATTATAAATATATCAGCA
>QLNU02015270.1:25278834-25301009 GCA_006491805.2 Dysdera silvatica
ATTATTAGTAAGTGAATTTATTTGTATAATTAATATAATTCCTAAAATTCATGTAATGCATTCATAGTTTCACGGATAAAATATTATCAGAACATATAAAATGCTGTATGACAAAAAACAGAAGAAAATTATCTTTTGGCAGCGTTTAATGTTTAAAGTTATGAATGACGTTAGGAGAATTTCATTCTAAAATGTTATATAATATGCTTATATACACCAAGTTATGACTACCACCCATAAAAATTGAGTGTCGCTTGCTAACCATTATTTTTGAGTCTGCGTTGTCAGTTGGTCTAAGTAGCATATAATGGAAGATGTCAGTGATTCAATATTCAGTAAATGTCTGAACGAGATGGATAAAACTAAGGATTTATCGGATTTTAAAAACGTTCAGATTTAGGAATTTCAAAAAGGTTCCATTTCAAAAACGGCTGAACTTTTTGGCTTGCTCAAAAGCTGCTATGGTTAAAATTTACCAAGACTGGTGCCAAAGTGGTTAAACAACGAACCGACGACACAACTGTTAAAGGATGGTGAAAAATTGACGTCAGATATGAACTCAAGACACTGAAACCCGAACAGCTCAACAGTCATCACTGTTCAACAAATGGCTACTCATTAGAACCGTGGGAACCAATAACAATATCTGTATATATGTTATAACCGTGCAGTCCACGCTCCTATACATGGATAGTACTAGCAGGTAGTTCGTCATATTGTCACAAACAAGGTTCATCGGCGTGAAAGATTAGTCCGGTAAAAGGACACGTTTGGACAATAGATGATTGGAAACAAGTGTTCTTATATAACGTGCCACGTTATTTGCTGCATTCCGTGTACATTTGCGCCCGTATTTGGCAATAACAACCAAGGGTGGCTTAAAGGATAGAAGACAAGGGCAGCAGCCCGAAGCCCCATTTGAATGAAGGCGCCAAACTGAAGTCAAGTTCAATTCCTTTTTTAAAAGGAACCGACAGCAGAAAATCTCTCTAAAAAGAGACAAGTTTAGAGACATATTTAGAGAAATTCTTTCAGAGACTTTTGGCCACTTTTATAGGGCATATGGCTCACTGTGCATCTGTGAAAATCTCCTGTTTTCGCAGGCGTGGAGGGAGGCAACAAAAAGGTAATTCGTGCTAGGCCGCTCGAATTCAAAATATATATTGAGCCGCCCCTGACAAAATCATATTTATTACATGAACTCCGAAAACATTTTTATGCTTTAAGTTTATAGAAAATATGATATGATATTTCTGCTTCAAATAATGGCGCTTTTTATAAAAGGGGAAATTCAAAACTTCGTGCTTAAGAAAACGAAGTATATGAACCCTTAAATTTTTACAATAAATACAATTTCGATAGTTCCTTGAAATCAAAACGCAAAGCACTGCTAACAGTCTTCCCTTTTAGCATGTAAAAATAAATTATCAAGGAAATGGGGACTTTTATAAATAATAAAAAACGAAATGTAATGAAATGTAGTATATTTTCTTTCTACCTTCTTGGAAGTACCATGTGCAGCTAAATTTAGTATCGACATTATGACCTGTCAAGAACAGTTGACGAAAGCTGAAAAATCGATCTGCCGAACGCTTGCTTGGTAAATAATGAAAAAATTACTTCAAAGATTCAAAATAAAAATGAAATATTGGCGAACTGTTCTCCCTTCTTTTGTTAAGCTAGAAATAATGGATTCGAGCAAAGTCAGCAGATTCAAAACCGAATTGCTTTCCGGCGAGCTTTAAAAATAAAGAAAAAGGTTTGAAGTCTGTATTGAGATCGATGGTTTCTAAAAACTGCAGAAGTGTAATAAGAACGTCTTAATGGTGAACGTAGAATAATTTGCATTAGGAACAATATTTGTTCTCAAGATCATCATAACCCAGATAGCAACGATCGTCCTAGGCTCATCCTGAGGATCTCCAGAACGTCCTCAAGACGTCCAAAAGATGATCTTTGCTGGGATCCTATATAAACGATCTGGGAACCTATAACCATAATTTGGCAAATCTATTCCCTCTCTTATTTTCAACTAAATATTTAAAAAAAATGTCAAATAATTCGCTAAAACTCCTTTTGCACGTGAACTTTTAATTAGATATATTTTTGACATGTTAAATTTAAACAAAGTGTTTTGTTTACTCACATATACAGTAATTTAATATTATGAATACATTCTTAATGTCTTAACCAAATACTTCGGTAGTTTATCAGTTAATAGTTTTTATAATTTTAAAATAATATGTATGTATTTTCAGTTAAAAGTAACTTTAAACTACGCTCTCTTAGTAATGTTTAGAATGTTTTTACGGAGGTTAATTCAAAAGAACTACGTACCTTATACGTAAATACGGAGGTTAATCCAGGAAAGGCCGTAAATCTACTTGAAACAATGCTTTGTTTTATATATGGTACGATGATAACGAAATTATTTTCTCTTAGTCATTAAATCTATGAAAATATAGTAAATTGAGCCAAACGAGGTCGAGGAAACTATGATTTCTATTCATAAATTTTTGAACGTATTATGGGACTGGTACGTATCTTTTCTGGCTATTATATCATTATCATGCATTTCCGATATTTGCACAGACATCTTTATAAAATAATTTTGATAAAGGAATAAGCTAGATATTAAAATAAAATCGCTGATGAGTCTATGAATCTCAATTGCTGTCGCAGTCGTTGATAAATTTTCAAGTTCTAAAATATTGCAAATATTTTATGTTTTAGTTGTATATTAGAAAAAAAAATTGACTATTAACTATTATCCTTAAATTTGACAGGTTTTCTTACATTTAATAGTTCAAAACATTTTAAAGTTATTGTTAAGAATATTATATAAACACTATGATATGCATTAGAAGTAAAAATATTAAAATTTGTTTTTTGAGAATACTTCGTAAAGTTCCGCATGGTACTGCTATGAGTACAGCATTAATGTAACTCCCGTACGAAAGAAAAACTGAAGTTGGAAGCTCTTTGAACTAAAACACGAGAACATGCCGTTTTCTTGTAAAACTTGTTACATTCAAAGTTCTGAACCCATTTTTATGGCTCGCTAATTTTGCTTTAACGAACGTTCAGAACTTTTGTCTAGAGAAAATTGGATCCTCTCTTTGTTTGCTGCGACCATTATGGATCTCCATAATTAGGGGCACGAAAACTTTTTTTTTTTCTGGGTTTTCCTTTCATCCCTGCCACACAGAAACCTGGATGCGAAAACCTAATGAGATTTTGCGTCATGCCGTAAGCTATTTTATTAATCCCATCTTTTTGAGCTTCCCTATAAAGAAGAATGATTTTTATTTTACTTATGATATCATTTTCTTGATATTTTCTCTTATACATGTGGTAAAAATATTTCGTGTTTCCCGGAGAACTTTCATTATAATATGCTGGTTAGGAGTATAGCAAAGCAAAAACCCAAGAAATAGCTTAGTAGCGAACACCAAATATAACAAAAGATAGCAATAAAGTGTCTCACATGTTCTTCTCCAAAAATAAACCAAAGAACTTATAAAACAATCGAAAAACATGACCCATACTCAGCTCGATGAAGCAAGTGTTACACAGATGCCATTCAATAAAATTCAAAGAGACGTTAAGAGATAGCAATTTTGAAATATTCATTCCGAATAATTAAAGAATACATTTACTCTTAATTTTTAGATGGATAAATTTATGCTCATCCTGTTCTTTTCTGATAAGGGATTGCTTAATGTATATATGTATATATAGAGCCAAAGTGGCTGCAAAAACACAAGATTGACTTCCTTGGAAAAAAGCGGAAGATGCCTTCATCCTGCAGTGGATTGACAACGGCTGAAATGATGATATATATATAATATATATGAACTATTTAGTTTGGTAGTTTAGTCGTGATTCTATAAACCGTTATAATTGAGTCAACACTCCATAAATTTCCCAATCGTTTGGAATATATATTAGAAACGCAATAAGATCTGAAACGATTTGTTCTGAACAAACGAAAATTCCATCAGCAAACACCGTCTGGCCAGTAAGCTTTATAGTGCATAGTATTAAGTAAACTTTTCCCATTTTCGCTTCGAAATTTTGAAAGCTAAGGAAACTTTTAACGCAGTAAACATCTCATTAAAACTGTTTTCCTTGTGTATTTTTTCGTACAGATAAATAATAAAAAAATATGTTCAAATATTTTAAAGAAATTTTTAAGGCATTTTTGACCTAAGGAGAATAATAATCTATAAAACAAAATCGATAATGTAAATGAAATATTTTTATAGCGTTGCAGGGATTCAGGGGTAATGTATTCACTTAATATATCTTAACCAGATTTGACTTCAACCATGCCAGATAAAAATGAAAAACTTGTCAGATAAATGTCAATTCTGGCCGGAAATTTCATTCTCTGGACCTTGAGAAAACTATCGAACATAATACAACATTAGAACTAAAGTCCAATTTGTTCGTCCATGCAACTTACTCTCCTTATATTGAACCCAAGACACACCTTTCACGCACACACTGAAAACGTCAGATGCGTTCATTTGCAATAAAATTTGTTTGCAGGAAAGCGCTTAAACACCAGTTTAGCCTAGGTACTGGTTCTATTTTGCTGTGATATACCTTCCCACTCTTTCTTTAATTATATACATATACATACATACGTACATATAATTAAAATATAGTATGTGGTTTCATATACTTTTCTCCTTTATTTATATATTATTTCCAAATGTATATAATTTAAGATTGCGAATTTCGGCTGCCATTTGAGCAAGTTCGTTGCGAAATATTTACATTCACTTGTCTTCATTAATAAAAAGTAATTTACTTAATATTACATTTAATATATCGTACACTATCAATTCCAGAGCTGCATTTGTCCGGGTTCCATTATGTAATTAGTAAAATAATATCCACGCTTCTCTTTGTCTTCTCTAAACTAATTTGCTACACGGATAGAAAGGCGGAAGGGGAGGGCTAATTCACCAACCCGTTTAGCCAGCGTGGTGAAATTATGGCTAATTCCTCCATTATGTTGACACACCAGAAACCATGGCCCCTAGTCTCCAGGTGCTGGAGTGCTCCTGATCAAGGCAGCGGTCAGTGTGGCATGAAAGCAGGGGGTGCTAAGAATCACTGGAATGGCCCAGGCTGCCGTTTGTTATTGACCTTGGCTACGTTTAATGGACGATCCCTTGCTTCTGAAGCAAAACTTCAGGAATTGGAAGAGGAACTAGACAAGATCAAATGGGACATTGTAGGACTCAGTGAAATTAGAAGAAAAGGTGAAGAGTTGGTGGAACTGAAAAGCGGACATTTGTTTTACTATAGAGGAACGGAAACTGGAAGAACAAGTGGTGTTGGCTTCTTAATCAACAAAAGAATTAAAGACTGTCTTCTGGAAGTTGAAAGTACATCAGATCGAGCAGCGAGGCTTGTTGTTCAACTAACCCAGCGATACCAACTTCAAATAGTACAGGTATATGCACCAACATCAAGCCATACCGACGAAGAGGTTGAAGAATTTTATGAAGAAATCAAAGAGTTACACACCAAAGGGAAACAACATATCAAGCTCATCATGGGGGATTTCAATGCAAGAATTGGACAACAGGAACAAGGAGAGACATCGGTTGGTAAATACGGATATGGGGAAAGGAATGAACGTGGCGATCAACTCATCGAATTTGCAGAAGCTGAAAACCTTAGCATCATGAATTCATTTTTTAAGAAGAAACCGCAAAGAAAATGGACATGGAAACACCCAAATGGGGGAACTAGTGAAATTGACTATATCCTGGCAAACAAGAAATCAATTATTGAAGATTGCAGTGTACTGAACAGATTTAATACTGGAAGTGATCATCGAATGGTGAGATGTAAAATGCACTTAAATACTAAATTAGAACGACAGAAGCTCATTAGGAAACAAGTAAGTAAGAGGGTGGATTTAAAGAAATTAAAAGAAAATACCGAGGCATTCAAGTTGGAATTAAAAAATCGCTTTTCTGCACTGGAAGGACTTATTGATGAAAGTGATATCTCAGAAGCAAATGAAAACATTGTTAAGACAATAGTTGAAACTGCTGGGGAAATTGGTGGTGTAACCTGTAAAAAGCACAATAGCAAATTATCTGAGAAGACGAAACAGCTCATGAAAAGGCGAAGAGATATGAAGGTGGACAATCGAAATACCAGTTCCAGGATTGAGTACATAGAACTTTGTAAAACTCTGCGCAAAAGCATGAAAGAAGACATAAGAAAATTCAACTGTGAGCTAGTAAGGAAAGCCATTGAAAATAACAAGAGCCTTAGGGTTGTTAAAGGAAGTTTATCTGTTGGGAAGAAACACATCATTGCATTAAAAGGAGAGGATGGCACCGTAACAAGAAATAGGGAAGAAATACTTAGAAGAGTTGAAGAATTCTACAAAAATCTATACGAAAGTAACAGTGAATTAAACGAAGACATTGAAATAGTCGAAGGAACAGCTCCTAAAATCTTAAAAGAAGAAGTTTCATTTGCAATAAAAAATATGAAGAAAGGAAGAGCCCCTGGTGATGATGGTATTACATTAGATATCCTAAAAGAAGCTGGAGAATATGTAGAAGACATACTTGCAAAATTCTTTACCAAATGTCTTAACAGCGGTAACATACCAAACCAATGGGATTCTGCAACAGTAATTCTTTTGCATAAAAAAGGTGATAAAGAGGATTTGAAAAATTACCGACCAATTAGCTTGTTACCTGCTATTTATAAAATCTTCACAAAAGTTCTAACACATCGCCTGCAGAAAAAATTAGATGCAGCTCAACCAAGAGAACAAGCTGGATTTCGAAGTGGATTCAGTACAGTGGACCATATTCAAGTATTAAGAGAATTAATTGAAAGAACACATGAATATGAACTTCCATTGTGTGTTGCATTTATTGACTATGAGAAGGCCTTTGACTCTATAAAAACATCAGCAGTCATCAACTCTTTAAGATCAACAGACATTGAGGATGTGTACATTGACATGGTGAAACGTGTGTATAAAAATGCAAGTGCAAAATTTCGGTTACATAAAGATACCAAAACTATCAAACTTGGCAAAGGGGTGAGGCAGGGAGATACCATTTCTCCAAAACTTTTTACTTCTGCTTTACAGATGATTTTTCAGCTGATAAATTGGAATAACAAGGGAATAAAAATAAATGGTGAATATTTAAATCATCTGCGGTTTGCTGATGACATTGTTATTTTTTCAACGGACCCATTAGAACTCCAAGACATGGTACAAGAGCTCTCAACTAGAAGTGAAGAAGTTGGACTCAAGATGAACCTACAAAAAACTAAGATCATGTTCAATAATTTTGTAGAGGAAACAAAAATACAAGTTGACAACACTGAGCTAGAAATTGCTGATTCATATATTTACCTTGGCCAGCTGATTTCAATGGATGGCAACATTATGAAAGAACTCAACAGACGTATTAAACTTGGCTGGAGTGCATTTGGAAGAAACAGTTTTATCCTGAAGGGGAAATTGCCTTTGTGTCTAAAAAGAAAGGTCTTCAACCAGTGTGTATTGCCAGTCCTCTCTTATGGATCAGAGACATGGAGTCTAACAGTTGGAGCAATACGAAAGTTACAGACAACGCAAAGGAGCATGGAGAGGTGCATGCTTGGAATAACTAGGAGAGATCGAAAAAGAAACACTTGGGTGAGAGAGCAAACTAGAGTAGAGGACATCATTGTTAAAGTAAAAGGACTGAAATGGCGATGGGCTGGGCATATTGCAAGAAGAACTGATCAACGATGGACAACAGAAATTCTGAACTGGATTCCAAGAGACCACCGAAGACCTAGAAAACGTCCTCAAACTAGATGGGTGGATGAAATAAGAAAAGAGGTTGGGGTGACGTGGAAACGAATGGCCCAGGATAGACTTGTGTGGAAAGCATTTGGAGAGACCTTCATCCAGCAGTGGATAGATAATGGTTGAATATGATGATGATGATGATGATGACGATATATTTATATATGCCGACGAAACAATGCTTATAATTACTCTAAACTAATTACAGCAAATTACATTACGTTTAAAATAATAAATAGATTAAACATGTGGACAATGTTGTAATTTTTGGTGGAATTTGTAATTAACAATTTTGGCACGATTCTGAACAAAACTGCCGCCTTGTGCACTTGAAAAGGAGCAAAATTAAGTTATTCCCTGTACGTCACTGGGAAATAGGATGCAAATGCAGATTCTGCGCTAATGAGGCATTATTAAATTTGAATGATGGTTTTCCGATAATCTAAGAGCTTTCTTCTTAATAAATTAACCGAAAAATTAACTGGTAGGCTCGTCATAAATATATCTGTCGACATGAAACATAAAGGAAAAATGTAATCACCGTGTTAAAAGAAGGGCCGATATACATTTATAATGTTGCTATTGTTAATTTCATCTGCTTTTGTCCAAATAGATGGCTACCCTCCGAAAGCGAGCGAACTTTCGACCCAAATTACAAGTTTTCGATCTGATACAGTGGCACTTCTGTCATTAATAGAAACAGTGATTAATGAAATTAATAAGGCTTATATATATATATAGGGCACCAATAGGAAATGGTACAAATGCATTCACACTTTTATTTGAATTTTTTCACGGCCAATATACTTATTATCTTTTTGAAGATAACAACTTTCTTATCCAACGTTAAATAAATTCGTAGGTAGAACATTTTTACACTCGTGGATTATCTTTTCGAAAACATTAATGAAATATTTTCACATCTGCCATTTTTCCATAATATTACAGTCGTTTTAATGAACAAAATTAATGAATTTTTATTCACAAACTTTCTGCTTCATCGTTGAATAAGTTCGTAGGTATAAATTTTGTACACACGTGTATTTTCTTTTGGAAAAGATTAGATAAATGTTTTCATATTTATCATTTTTTTACAATACTATAGTTAATTTATAAAACATAATTAACGAATCTTTATTCATAAACTTTTTTCTCCAACGTTGAATAAATTCATAGGCAGAAATTTTTTACACTCGTGTATTTTCTTTTGAAAAGTGTAAATAAATATTTTCGTCTTTTTCATTTTTCCACATTATTATAGTCAATTTATAGAATATAATTAAGGAATTTTTATTCATAAACTTTCTACTCCGAAGTAGAAAAAGTTGGTACGTAGAAATTTTGTAAACTCTTTTATTTTATTTTCGAAAAGAGTAAACAAATATTTTCACATTTGCCATTTTTCCACAATATAATATTCAATGTATACAACTTAATTAATAAATCTTTATTCACAAACAAGCATATATTGAAAATGAGGTCAGTTTATTAAATATATTGCGCTATATTTAGTACAAAAATTATGTATAACCTTGCAGTTATATGACATGTGGGAAATCAACGATTCATCGATTTTAAAATATATCAGAATTTCGGCTTCTGTGCCACAATTAAAGCTAATAAATATAATTCAAGACCATGCTGTATGAATTATTATTTTTAAGGGAACAATTTGAAAGAAAATTATAAAAAAATGTACTATGTATTTCTAAAATGCAAAAGTGCAATTTAAGTGATAAATTTATTTTGACACCCACTCAGTTAGTTCGAGCTATAACTTTATATATAGAAGAAAAATTCCATCAGTCAGATCCGACGTTGAGCTGAGGAACCTCCGTTAGAACCAAAATGCCTTAACCTTTCTGCAACCCGAGCAAAGAGATGGAAACATTAATATATACATATCACGCCCAAAGGTTAGGAACATTACAATATGATTGTTTCTACGAATGTAATTTCTCCCCTTCGGTATCTTGAATGCAAGGCAACGAAGCGTCTGGCTCTAATGATCATCAAGATGTAACATTCACACCAATTGGACGCAATGACTACTATTGACTGGACTTCGAATCCCGGAGTTGCTTGCTATAAAAGTAAGGTAAAAAATTAACAATCTTTCCTTCAGCTTCCCTGAAGCAGTGGTCTTCTTCTCCTTCTCTCTTCCAGTATTTAGCGAATTCTTTATGATATATTTAAATTTGTTAATGTTTTATATTTTTGCGATTGAAACGCTTAAGTGTCTATATATACTAATATAGGGCGACCCACAAGAAGCACCCTGAACATAAAAAAGTATATATCTGGAGAATCAGTTGAGTTAATTAGCCCATATTTTACGATTAACTACAGTCACTATCGGCAATTTTCTTGCGTATAATCACATCGTTAATTTTTCACCTACTAAGGGGATTTTCCCACTTTTCCGGAATATTCATGAACCAAAAGTCGCCCCTATATGCTACTGCTCTTGTATACATCAATGCTTATGGCTAAAGTATCGCTGCTAAGTGCTGTTGCTCCTGTATAAAGATTTACATACAGGGAAAGTAACACGTAAGGGCAACTTCCGAAAAATAACGGTTTTTGTAGATTAGACCGAAACTTGACCCTACTTGATACCACCCCTGTATACAGATATGCATACAGGGAAATTATCCGTTATCAGAGCCATTCTGTAGATTCGATGTGTGAATAAATAAAATTTCAAATTATAACCCATATACATGTTTTCTATAATATTCTAAAACGAGAAATATTAATAAATATACTTGGATCCCGCACTATGACGGATGTTATGCATGAAACAGAAATATTTCTTATAGAGATATATATGATGGCAAACTAAAAGGGTATTGTATTATGTATTGGAATTGAATTAAAGGAAAAATAGAAAATATTCATTATGAATGTTTAAACACAAAAATTACAATATTTTCCTTGCAAAAATAATAACCATATAAGAAAATATAACGAGGTCTCCAAAAACATGGTTCAAGGTTGTAAGAAAGGGGTATCTAAGAGGGCTCAAGCCCTATTTTCTAGCAAGGTACATCTTTCTCATAAACGCCAAATCAAATAATTTAATTCAAAAATATATTTAATCCCCCCCCCAATAATTTTTTAATTACTGCGTGCCTGAGCTTCAGCTTACAACTCCATAAAATAAGCATACCTGCAATTGATCACACAAGTCAAGCATCCTTAATCTAAATTGTTTGGGATAAAGAACGTTTCAAATTTGAGATTTTCCGGATTTCGAAAGGCATGATATGAATAGAGAAATATTAATGTATCCCACACACGCACATACTTAAAGCAGTTAAAATTTATTTAGCTTTAATGTTTTTTGACAGCGTGAATCTATATTCTGTCCTGTATTCTTCAGGACAAAGTGCAACGTGCATCTGTATTTTGTCCTGAAAAATTCAGCTTTACTCGGTCGAAAAACCTTTAAATTCCATGAGTAAATTAACTGCGCCAGTTGGGTAATGCTCTATTACTTCCCAAGCATGTATTATCCATTCATTGTCCATATATTGTAGTCATCCTGTGTTTCAGCTTTATATGACATTTAAACGTCAGTTCATTTAATTTTCACCTAAGCGATCCCTTCATGACAGAGTCTCATCTCTGTCGCGCATGGGTTATAAAATTTTCGTAGGAAAATCTAATTCATCAGGAGAAGTTTCTAACACTGCTCCTTTAAAAATTTACAATAAGGAGAAAATGACAAGTTTTGATCTAAGTAAGGCATAAATTATGGACCCTCCCAAGCAGTTAGTTTTAGTCTTATTCCAAAGGTTCTATTAGCGGCTATACTAAAAAATTCACGGGTTTGGGAAAATTCTTTAATTTCAGAATGGGAATCTTCTGCCTAAATGAGGAAAATGTTATTATATACTCAAAAATAATTTAATGTCATAGATTATGTTAAATACAAAGAGCAAATACAAAGTTAAATACAAAACAGTACTTTGTTTTGAGATTTTCCTCAAAGTTAGGATAAGCATTATGGTTACTATGATAAAAAAAATTTATTTGAAGGTAAAAGAGATTTCATCCTTTTCTTTGACGTAAGAGCTCGAGTCTCACCTTATGATGTTATTGGTTTTATTTGAATTTTTCTCATTTATAACAGTTTTAATCTTATTTGAAAAGCTGTGGTATGAAGCAAGATAGATAAAATGAAGCAACAAAAGAAATTAACTAATATTATAAGTGAAATTGCATCCAAAGCCACCAGTTTAACTAATGTGTATTTGTGGAAGGGATCTGTCAATTTGCGTTTTCGATGCATTTACCTTTGCCTAGAAATATTAATGTTTACTATTCCACATGATGGTTACTCTCAATTCTCAATTCAGTGTCTTTTCGCTAGTTTAGAATACGTAACTCTGAGGTGGAAAGGCGTATGTGAAATAGAATATTTAATCAGATTGCTTATCAACACCTCATCATCATTACATTATGATACAACATTGCGACTCTGCACTTCGCAGATCCAACCAGTTATAATCATTATTTTACTAAACTACCTATATTCACTGAATCTTCATTTTAACAATGGATTACAATCGAGCAGCAAGCGTGATGCTCAGCTGGAATATCATAGGTTTAACGAGACTATTCTATACTATTCAGTTTAAAATTCTTGAAATTTATTTCTGTCTAAAATTTTTTCTTAAAATATGTTCCTGTCCGTCATATGATTAATTAAATACAATTTTTGCAAATCATTAGGTAATTTAGTATCATAAATAAAGGACGGTTCTACAAAAACAATGCTAAATATTTATAAATGTTTGGAAACCTGGATGGCATCAGGTCGTAAAGTTTTAATGCAACCATGTGAATGCTTTAATGAAAGTCAACTGTTATCTTTCTTTTAATAACAAATATTGCTTAGCAAACAAAACAGCTGGCAATTTTGCATTTGAGCAACAAGCAACACGGATATTTTAATAAAGTCAATATTTTCGTACGAGCATACAGGACAATTTAAATCTTTAGTTGGTTTCAGATTTTTATAAGAAAGTTTCAGTACCACTTAAGCTTAAATAAGTAATATAATCCTAACTTTTTAAAGCACTTTTACCCATTAGCGAAGTTTATATATTCGAAAATTGTGACATGAAATATTTTCACTTAAAATTGCTCTGAAACGAGTCATTTTGACGAAAAAATTTCAAAAAACTTTATCTTTCCGCACACAGCATTAAGAAACCAAACCACTCCTGCATTTGCTTTCCCAGTGGCTTATCCACCCGGAATGCGGGAAAATGCATTTTTGTTCTTTATTTCCTCCGAAACCTTGTTTGGATTTCAAAATGCATTTCAGGAAAAGTAAATTATATTTCGGTTTCAATATCGCCCGCGTTTGATTCCATATTCAATACTTGCAACCCAAACAACCCCATATTGATACTCAATTTCAATTTCATTTTTCCAGAAAGACTTTTTTGCCAAATGTAAGTAAAGAAAATGGCATTTTCTTTCGTTTTTGAAGTATTTTTTGAAAATGTAAGTGAAATAAAATAAGAGTAGTTAATTCTCTACCGCTCCCAAACAAAATAGTTCTAGCACATAGGCCACAAAATAATCTTGTTTACCAAATGATATTATATACCTTTTGGTACCTTAGTTGCCAAAAGAAATATTATGATTCCTAAATATTTTGCTTTTATTCTTGCAAGAGGAAATATGCAAATTATCTAATGCAGGTCAACGACGCGTGCTTGATTCATCTAACAAGATGCATTATTCAAGAACATGGAATGTGGAAAGAATCAACGCTCCAAATTTATTGAACATGACGTAAACATTTAAGAAGAATGAAAGAAATTCTTTCTTTCACTACATACTCGTGTCAGGATGGTGATTAGATTCGTAAAAATTCTGAACACTTACCTTAAAAATTTAAATAGAAAAACCAATTCAAGTGATTATTCCTTTCAAAAATTTTATTTTCACTTCCATAAAAGCAAAAGCTGCAAGTTAATATACCGTTTTAAGTAAACGTGGACAATTTTGCGCTTTTCCCTAGCTAAAACCGTTTCATTCTGTTTCCAAATTGATGTGAAATTTATGCTTTTATATACAGAGTTAAGAGACCTTTTTACTAATTAATGATTCGATTACTCTTTTCAGTTTTGCAGCATCTTATATATATTTATGTTTTTAAAATAAATAGACTCAAATTCGTTCTGCATTTATATAGAATCAGAATAGAAATGAACCACTCTATGATTAATTTTCATAAGCTAACAAGATAAATTTAATACCTAAATGCAATTTTAGAGTGGGTAATTGAGTCTATGTTTTTGCATAAATTTTCATATTCTTTATTTCCTATTTCTAATCTATTTTAATAATCAAATCTGCCAAACCCTTTGAGGTTTAATTGATAGCTTTGATATATTATTATAATTGTTTTAGAAACATTGTATGTGTATGTTGTTTGGTAACAGTTCCCATTACAGAAATTTAATTTCCTTATGCACTTAGTCTAAATACTTATTATTCTTATAAACTTATTCTAAATGCTTATATTCTTTTGAACTTTTTCTAAATTCTGACATTCCTCCTTCATTTCTGTTTAAATACTATATTATATACAATATTTTCCACAAACCTAAGAATTTAATGCAAATATTGATTTTATTTTGTGCTTAACCGTAGAATTTGTTTTGTTTTTTCAGAAGTTTGTGAAATGGCATGTCTCAAAAGCAACGCCATTAACTGAAAATATCGAACGTGTAAGTGTCAATATTTCTTACATATTTCCTTTTACTTCTTTGCTAAATCCACATTTCGAGTTTTCAGATGTTTGATTTATTTCCAAATAGTTTTTATTATGATAAAGACCTTTCACATTCACATATGCAAAAGATTTGGAACAGCTTTTTAAAGAACAAATTTCACATGTTCCTATATTAAATATTACAATACTTTTTATGATGTCACCGAGGATGATTTTAGTTTGTGCAATACTTCTGTTTTAAGTAAATACCTTAATCCTAAGTAACTCCTATATTTATATAAATCGAACACTACGCAGATTAAATCAAACAACAGTATCGTGGTATAAGTGGAAAGTCGTAGGTTCAGGTCCCACCGAATGAAGAAACATTTGTTTTCTTTCGAAAGTTTCACCACCTAGCCCCGTCATAAATCCGGCGTTGGTATCACTACGCCAATAAACGTTGATTGATATTGTTGTTTGATTTAACGTTTAGATAATACAGAAATTGTTCACTTCCGTTTCATCAAAGGAATATATACCCAACTCTCTGTTTCGTTTTTAAAATTAAGATTCGTTTTTAATGCGATATCATATGAATAAAATATAGTCGCTGATCTATCTCTATAAGCTGTGTTCCAGCCATCTAATTTCCCCAAAAACTTTTTTTTTCCAATTTCTTCATCATTTGTCAATTTATCTTCGCTTAATAATCTCTTACTTCCTGTTCATGCCCCTAATGCGACACTTATCACTGTAGCTTTTAGTAATCCGTGTCCAATTTACTTTTACATCACTCAATGATGGATTGAATAAATGATCATTTTAAATAAATCGAACACTACGCAGATTAAATTAAACAACAATATAAATCAACGTTTATTGGCGTAGTGATACCAGCGCCGATGGTATGGCGTGATTAGATGGTGAAACGTTCGAAAGAAAATAAATATTGGCGGAAGAGCTTCAACCCCCATTTTGATGAAGTTTTCCGTATATGCATACGAATATATGGGGTTGTAGTTCTATAACCCCCTGTAGACTTCGTTTATTCGCTAATGTGTTCTAGTTAGGTCACGTGATAAACAAGAAAACAAAATAACAATTTTTCACATTTAGAAAAATTAAGCCTTAAGCTTTTATTTTTAAAGATTAATTTCATAAAAGTGTCTTAAATGTTTTCGAATATCCCATTTATGTATTCATCTGAAAAAATATGTTTCCTTTTGTTTTTATAATTTGCATTTTAAGACACTTTTCATTCCTTAAACAAATAAAAACGTGGAATTTTTTTTTCAATTAGGCAATCGTCTCTAGTATATGCTTTAGATGGAAAAGCCTTGATTATTTTCTAAGCTGTTTTTCTCATCATTCATTAAAAATGTGGGAAGAGAAATATGCTTCTAAAAATTTGCATTTTAGTGAAAATAAATGTGTTTACCAGTTTGCACTCGGCGCTTGAAACATAAAAGCAAATTTACAAGTTTGTTATGAAAACATTAATTGGTGAAGAAAGTGATTTTTCTACCGCCCACAGTGTCCATTTATAAGTACTATTTTTTTCTCAAATTACTTTCTTTCGGATTTTTAAACTTGTCGATGGTATTCACATTATATTCGACTACATTTCTGAGTTCGTTTGTTAATTTTTAATGAGCAGGAAACCACTTGGGAATTTAAAAATAGGCGAATACATTAGGGAAAAAACATTTGAAATGCATTGATTAATTTGAGTTTTTTGCAGCAAGTAATGGAAGTTGTTCTCGTATCTTGTAACAAGCGAGTTTTCACCCTATGCTATAATGACAGTTTCGAATTTTAAGTGGTTTGTCTGTCGTTATGGCGCAAAAAAGAGGATAGTGAAGTCATGCTGCCCTATCACCTGTAATTTTCCGAAGAATGCCAATGGGAAAATAAAATCCTGTTGATCTGGCATCTGTAGTTTTCCGAGGAATGCCAATGGGAAAATAAAATAATGTCGATCCGGCATCTGTAGTTTTGCGAGGAATCCCAATGGGAAAATAAAATCATGTTGATCCGGCACCTGTAGTTTTCCGAGGAATCTCAATGGGGAAAATAAAATCATGTTTCCCCTGCACCTGTAGTTTTCCGAGAAACCCGAATTGGACAGCAAACTCATACTGCCCCGACACTTGTAGCCTACCAAGGAATCCAAATAGGATAGTGAAGTCATGCTGCCCCTGCGCCTGTAGTTTTCCAAGCAATCCGAACAGGACAGTAAGGCGTTGCTGAAACAGCACCTGCAGTTTTCCAAGGAATCCGAATAGGAAAGTAGAGTCATGCGCTGCCGCGGCGCCTATATTTTTCCAAAGAATCTGAATATGATAATAAAGTCATGCTGTTCTAGCACCTGTAATTTTCCACTGAATCCGAATAGGATGATAGATAGTACAGTAATGAAGTTCCAGCATCTATAGTTTTCAGAGGAATACGAATAGGATAGTAAAGTCATGCTATCACAGAACCTGTAGTTTTCCAAGGACTCCGGAAAGGATAGTAAATCTATGCTGCTCCGGCAGTTGTCGTTTTCCGAGGAATCCTAATCTCTGCTGTTAAGGAAATAAAGCCCCTGCTACGTTGGAAAGAACAATGGCACGCTTTCTACCACACTATTGGCCGTCGAACCTGTGTTCGTTTATGGTTCCATTGGGCACTATAAACGAATAAGTTACCATTATGCTACCGCAGATCAGTGGACCTACGTTTTTCCGAGGAATCCGAACCTCTTAGGATCTAGGGCACCAAACCCCAGGCTACAATGAGCAGTTAGTCGATGGGTATTATTTTCCCTTCCCCTTATTTTAGGGGGTTCTCTGTTAGGAGTCGAACCCGTATTCACGACAGGCTTCGCGAACTTGTGACTACTACATCATCGCAGGGTCAATCCCGAGTAGTAAAACTGATCGTAGGTCAAACGTGATCTGAGAACAGCAATCTCATTTCATATGATTAAGTTATATATTTTATATGTTATAAAATCTTTAAAATTATATATAATATAACCTCGAACTCGCTATCCATTTATAAACACTTGCAACTGAATTTTCTATTTCGTATACACGCGTTATTTTAATATGTTTAGCATTTACTCTCCGATGGGACAACTTCACGGATTTGGTTGTACTTACGGCGATTGCGTAACCATTGAGATGGGTCATTCGTCATTTTCCACCCAGAAATTTTTAAAGGGCTTAACTCAGAGGGGACCTATAACTTAACGTGTCGTCTTACGTTAAGTTTGCACATGACCAAACGTATTGAATATTTAGCCTCGTGAATCCGGGAAGCGTAACGCTAGCCACGAGTGCACCAGAACGCCCGATTGATGTATGCATTTTAGGATATAATATGTTTTGCATTATTGATGATATCTTTTATCTCTCGCGTAATGTCTTCCTTACCACGAAATAGGTTTTGTTTCCTCGCCAATCTAGGTCAAACCATTTCTTATACCAAAAGTAGCCGAAACCAATTTGTGATATAGCTAATGCTGCATACCGCATTTTACGACGCTCTTTCTCAAAAGCTTTCTTCAACGTTGTCCAGTATATATCCCTATTGTATTGTGTTCGTCACAATGGGAACGCTGGTCATTATTCTTTGAACGTCGTCCAAGACAGCTAAAAGATAAAGAAAGAAAAATTTGAGGTCTTTCGGAATTCCCAAGCATATGAGATTCTGCCATGGCAAGGGAAAACCCCTGGAAAAACGGGGAAAGGGCATGTTCTCCCCTACTTTGTATTCTCTTCATAGTGCGGTTTGTTTGGGAATTTCCGAGCTTACTAGAGGTTCGGGTTTGGAAGTTGTTCGTGTTTCTTCAGTTTGTTTTTTCGTATACTTATTTTGCTATTTTAGTTCATTTTTTTTGCAAACCGCGGAAGAGAGACAGATATACTGTCTTTATTTCTTAAGAAAACATGAAAAAGGCATTACATTTAAGAGCTATAAAGAAATTTTCAAATCCTTTCTTTTTTTCCTCGAATTTCAATGAGTTGCTGATGATTGTTTATGACTGGATCTATGAATTTGCACCTGACGACCAGAGCAGGGATTTCTATAAGCCCGATATATAGTCGAAACCACACAAGGCACATCGATGGATCGATACTCTATGTAGATACGCAGCGTGTGAGTTTAGGTGGATTTAGTAAGAATGCCACGTGTAAACTATTCTCCGATAAATTTTTATAGTATATTATGAGTAAAAAAAAATTGAGCTAGAGCGTTTTTTAAAAATGAAGTTAAAATTTGTTTAAAAATCAAACGTTTTTGGAAGATAATGGATCCACGTCCTTTAGGATGATTGCAAACAATTTATGAGAAGTTGTTTGCAATCATCCTGAAGAAGGTGGATCCATTATCCTCCGAAAACGTTTGATTTTTAAATAAATTTTAACTGAATTTTTAAAAAACGTTGTCGCTTAAACTATTTTTAATTATATTTTGTTTAGTGTTCTCACGAATACTTCTTCAATAGGATATTATATCTGTTATT
Source organism: Dysdera silvatica (assembly GCA_006491805.2). Lineage (NCBI taxonomy): Eukaryota > Metazoa > Arthropoda > Arachnida > Araneae > Dysderidae > Dysdera > Dysdera silvatica. The sequence continues at coordinate 25,297,945 of QLNU02015270.1, forward strand.
GAATTATGTGTTTTTCTAATTCCGAGTTTATAAATTATGTATTTTTCTAATTCCGGGTTTATAAAATATGTATTCTAATAATTAAAAGGTACTAAACTTTTATGCATAAAGACAAGGAGTGCAAGTAGCATTTACGTTGGATTTTAAGAAAATTCAAATCCCAGCTTTTCATCTGTTTAGAAATTGTACGTATTAAGTTTTCGTTTCTTGCTATTCTAAGTGGCAACAGTCAATGAAATCTGCAAAGTGAACGCATAGCTATCTATTGAATCGGAATTTCAAAAAAGGGAATATGTTATGTTTTAAAAAATATTCACATACCCCCCTTTTACAAATTTCGATTATATTGCAGTTACCCGCAATATGATTTAATCTATTGTAAATATAATATTACGCCACAATTGTAAATTTGTGTTATAATATTGTGAATACGTTAAAGATATAACGAAACGAACGATTTATTTTTCTCGCCATAACGGGTTTCCACTATATTTTAGAATACTGAATTTAATAAACATTGAGAAGCTAAACTGAAATTATTTAAAAATTAGCTCTTCATTATCATCATCATCATCATCATATTCAACCATTATCTATCCACTGCTGGATGAAGGTCTCTCCAAATGCTTTCCACACAAGTCTATCCTGAGCAATTCGCTTCCACGTCACCCCAACCTGTTTTCTTATTTCATCCACCCATCTAGTTTGAGGACGTTTTCTAGGTCTTCGGTGGTCTCTTGGAATCCAGTTCAGAATTTCTGTTGTCCATCGTTGATCAGTTCTTCTTGCAATATGCCCAGCCCATCGCCATTTCAGCCCTTTTACTTTAACAATGATGTCCTCTACTCTAGTTTGCTCTCTCACCCAAGTGTTCCTTTTTCGATCTCTCCTAGTTATTCCAAGCATGCACCTCTCCATGCTCCTTTGCGTTGTCTGTAACTTTCGTATTGCTCCAACTGTTAGACTCCATGTCTCTGATCCATAAGAGAGGACTGGCAATACACACTGGTTGAAGACCTTTCTTTTTAGACACAAAGGCAATTTCCCCTTCAGGATAAAACTGTTTCTTCCAAATGCACTCCAGCCAAGTTTAATACGTCTGTTGAGTTCTTTCATAATGTTGCCATCCATTGAAATCAGCTGGCCAAGGTAAATATATGAATCAGCAATTTCTAGCTCAATGTTGTCAACTTGTATTTTTGTTTCCTCTACGAAATTATTGAACATGATCTTAGTTTTTTGTAGGTTCATCTTGAGTCCAACTTCTTTACTTCTAGTTGAGAGCTCCTGTACCATGTCTTGGAGTTCTGATGGGTTCGTTGAAAAAATAACAATGTCATCAGCAAACCGCATTACTTTTGGTAATTAGATAATAACAACCAATTATATTATGCGCGCAAAATGGTATTAAAAATTTTAACGAGCAAAATCTAGTATAATATTTTGATTTATTATAAAAAAATAGCAATACATAAACACATTTTGTTAATGATTTTAGTAAGCTCATAATACAATAATCCTATGTGCAAATTTTTATTTTTGGATATGTGTTATTTTAAAAGTTATAGAATGTTGAACTTCAGCCTATCAGAAGGCATTTCGTAACACTTAAGGGGTATGTGCCCGCTTAAAAAGCTGAAATATAAAATTTCTTGTGCTGCAATATCAGTTTATATTATTTAATAACATCCAAATACCAGATTTTTTTAAGTAATCCTGTTCAGTATCTCTTAACAAATTAATAAAGTCTATAAATTTTCTAGTTATTTTTTTTAAATTTTTAACTTTGCTGTATATATATGTGTATATATATATATACCTTTTCCTTTTTGTTTGTTTGTTATTTTATCAGCGTTACCTTTTTCGTATAAATTTTTTCCCTGATACTTTGTATCTTAACTCTAGTAATAAATTATTTAATTAGTAATAATTGAAATTAGTAAATCTATAATTTTTTTAGTATCTGAGAAAACGAAACTTTTCAATAATTACGATTTTATAGCGATTTTTTTTAACATTGATAGCAATGATTATGGAGCCCAATCCTTCCTTAAAATTTATACTCAAAATCGATATATTATTCAAGTTATTTCTTCATTCAGATTCTTCTCTGTCAGATAATATAGACATGGAGTTATAAAAATTAATTGAATAATTCACATATTATAATTTTCTACCGGCTAATGTATTACTTATGACTCTAATTTAAAAAAAACAGTCATTTAAACGTCAATACATAATCAACACAGCACTGTGGATACAAAAATACTGGAAAATAATACAGATCCACATAAATGAAAAACAGATAATTTAGATTTTAAAGACAATTAATTAATATATAATTATTTATTTGTTAATCCACTTTCCTAGACAAACCCGAAGTTTAAAAATTTATTAAAATATATTTCATGACAGGCTGCAAAATTTTATTTACTTCGTCGTAGTTTCTGCAACAGGATTTAAAGATTCAGATTTCGTAGGATGTATCCAGTTTGGCTGTCCGATCCCATGAATTTAAATGTGGAAAAATTCGCGAACGGATTCCCGAAAATTCCAGATGTTCAAGATTAATTTAGATTGTTACACCTGTACGAGCACATAAGAACGATGTTGACAGTAATATATCCTGCGATGGGGAAAAAGCGCGGCAAAGCTGCAGAATCTCTCCAATTAAGGAAGGATTAAGACAATACTTTTCGAAGACTTTGGCCGGATGCTTGCGAAGAAGAAGATAAATAAATCTATAAGTCCTTTTCCTTTTCCACTTCACCCTTGGGGATTACTAATCCGCTGGAAAAAAAAGGACGAGTAGGATATCGTCGAAACCAGGTGAAGAACTGCGAACTATAAAAAAAGGTACTTGCTCTCATAGAAGGGGATGACGATCACGGTGGCTATTATTAATTGCACTATAGAGTGGTGCCACAAACGTCTTGGGAATTTTTAGTGCCTTCATCTCTAGGGTAGAGATACACGGTTGATCCCCATTTGACTGGTTGTCTGCCTCATTCGCACGACTCCGTAAAATTGTCGGATCGCATGCCCAGAAATCTACCTTGACTCCT